>CM041539.1:884239-1046576 GCA_023238725.1 Scortum barcoo
CAGGGCACGTATATCCTCTCAGCATAAAGTCGTTCAGCAACACGTTGGGACAAACAGACAAAATGTTTATGGATCTGAATGTTTCTCTCGACATTTTTGTGTTCATCAAGTGTGAATCTGAGCTTTCAGAGACGACTCACACGAGCAAACGCCAAACTAAAGGTTTTTTTTCTTGTTCATAAATATTTTAATGAACGTTTTGACTCAACTAAACAAAATGTGTCAGACTTCATTAAAGGGCAGAAACACTTTTAGTATCTGGAACAAGTTTATCGTCGAGTCAACATCCAACACAAGCCATCACACACACGATATATCCCAATAATGAACAGCATTTTCTCAAATATTTTCATTCACGCTCTTAAACCTGATGCTCTGTTTGAAGACAAAACACAAACGGCTCAACTGTAACTATGTTAAATATTAATATATAATCAATGAAATCATTTACATTGTAAAAGATCTGATCTGATCTGAAAATAAGTACTTAAAGGTGTTTTAACATCTCTCAAGAAGGATTTTGGTCAAATAAAGGTTTTTGGTTTAATTTACGTTTAATGCTTCAGTATTTGGTCTGTCTCAGCGGCTGGTTTCTGCTCACACATGTTTTGATGGAGTTTCAGACCGAAGTGGTTTCAGGTAATCTGACTTTGACTTTCACATCTACCTGTTCACGCTGCGCGCTGTGGGGGAGGCCGGCCACTTCTCAGGTAGGTGACAGGCCAAAGAAATGAAACTCCCTGCCGTCAGGATTTTTCTTTAATGAGATACTTTGACAAGGTGAATTACATTCAGCGGGCACACAAAGCCGGAAACACACACGGTGACACAGGACGCCACCTCGGGTCCTTTCAGCCGTCTGCTTCACGTCTGATTGGGTTTGAAGCACGGAGACGAAATAAACTGCAGAGGCAACATGACTAATGCAGTCATGAAATACACAGATAGAGACTGACTCCTGCAGGAGAGATGTTTATTCAACAGAAATAGAAATGAAAAAAAAGAGGCGTTTACTCGAGGTGGGGTTGTTGGTTTAAGCTCTGTTACAACTCGACTCTTTGGTGGACTTTTTACAAGACATTTAAATCAGAAAGCTCTGGAGCTGTTCCATGGTGGATTTTCTCTTTTTATGTCATGCTAACAGTTTCCACCCGTTTCCAGCGTTTGTGCTAAGCTAAGCTAAACATCCTGCACACAAATGAAACTCACATCTGGCTTCTAATCTGACTACAGCAACAAGATTTCTCTAAAGATTTCTTTAAACGCCCCCCTGATACATCAGTTACAGGTCAGCTCGCTAACGGTCTGGTTGTGAGGGGGGGCAGCTTGTTCAGGTTTAAAGTTGACATTAACTCGTTGTTCAGGAGAGCGTCGTCAGTCAACCTCAGTCTGGAGAAGTTGGCCGAGGCTCTTGATGATTCGTTGTCCACCAAAGTGGCTGACAGGAGGACCGAAGGCCTGGACAGACAGACGTCCACAGAGGGGCAGCCTCCCCCCAAACCCCCCCACACCTACTACAACAAACACCGCTACCCAGAGGACGGAGAGGTCCAGACCACAGGTGAGATAACACGCCGCACGTTAGCGAGCGAGAGGTCGAATCAGTCTGGATGTTTGCTCTGATTGTGATTTGTCACCTTGCAGCTGCTCGTCACGATCAGCCCTCTTCAGTGCCGCCTCCTCCACCCTCCTCCACCCAGGACCCCCCCGCGTCCCCCCAGGCACCAGACGACAGCAAAGACAAGCCAAAGAAGAGCGTTTTCAGGAAGTTTTTCACCAAGAAGTAGATCTTTGTTGACTTCTGGGAAGCCCAATGTTGCAGGAGACTCCGCTGCTGGTGTTTTTTACATCTTCATCATTTGGGACATTAATATTTGAATAATTATTAATAAAAGGCACTAAAGGTTACCAACTCAAAATAGGGAAATACTTTCAGACATGATGCTGGAGTCAGAAAAGCTTCGTCAAAGTAAGATGACTTTAGATTTATGACAGAAAATAAAGAACCCTGCGACTAAAAATGAGCTTTAATAATCCTTAAAACTTCCCTAAAAACAGTAAAATGTAGAAATAATACAGAAATAATACACTTAAATCAGCATGTTTCTTTGATTGTTAAAATGTGAAAGAGCTCTGTTTTACCTTAAACAGCAGGGTGCGTCTGATTTTTGGGACAGAATAACTGGATTTTCTGTGGACAAAAGAAAACTGACTAACAGCCGCGTCTCCATGGTAACAGTCAGTGACACCTGTCGACCAGTGTTTCCACGGCGACTATCAGTGACACCCTTTAACCAGCGTTTCCATGGTAACAGTTGTTTTTTTTTCCAGGTTAAAGTTGTTTTGGTGGTTTGAGAGCTGCAGGACGGAGCCGAACTAAACGTGGATCTGTTGGCGTGTTGATCGATCAGAAACGTGTAAAAAAGCTTAATTTATTCAGAATAATAACTTTGTCTCGCTTCAGAGAGAAAAGAAACAAACCACAGATGAATTTGGATGTCTGAAGTCTGAGTTTGAGAGACAGACGGCTGAACGTCTGACGGTTCACGTTCTCGTCGCCTCTGATGAGAATCTGATCTAAACTGTCTGAAGTGACTTCATCTGAAGAGTTTGGCTCCACAGTCTGATCTCCACCTTTGGGAAGATGATTGACAGCAAATCAATTAAACAAATTTGTCACATTTAGGAGCAGAAAAGGTTCCTGGAGACTTTGCGCGGCGTGAAGATAAAACGTTATCCGAGATGACGCTTCGTGTTTTAGCGATTTTTAAAAGATGAACTTTGCTGCAGCGTTTTTGGAAATGAACTCCATTTATTTATTAATGAGCAACAAATCCAAACATCTTCAGACTCATCCTCTCCTCTATTCAATCAGATCAATAAGTCAATCATTAAAAATAATGAGTCCGATTAAGACGTTTGAGAGAAATCAGGAGTTCGACACTTCTTCAGTTTGAAGTGTTTGAGTCATTCAGACGAGCCGACTCCAGTTTATGAATCATAAACATCATAAACATCTGACGTAACCTCACACAGACAATGTTTTTATATCCTCTGTTTGTAATCAGAACTTTTGATATTTTTCTATTAACTAATAATCACATTCATCCCATTGATTACTAAGATCTGCTCTGCCTTTCTAACGTTGTAGATTAAAGAGAATATTGTTAAAACTACAGATTTTCAGAAATGAAGGAAACTCATTGAACTGCACTGAATGTTTTAATTAAATATTTCCACATTTCATCCTCGGCTTCCTGATTTTCTTCCTCTCAGAGGAGATCTGTGCGTGTTGTGAGGCAACGTGCAAACACCATCGACTTATTGATTATTGATCGGCTCTAACTGTCCAGAGTTTCCATTTTTCAGTCACAGTTCAAAAGGTCGACTGTCTCCGAGCTTCACCACAGACACGGTGAGTTTATTCGTCTTATTTTCATTGAGTGGAAGCATTTCAAACCTCTCAGTGTTTTTAGTTTAGTTTTAATCATTTGACCTGCAGACTCGTGTTTGTTCCTCTGAGGTTACTGTACTGTTTCGATGTCTTCATTCTGTTTTTCGGCCTTTCTGACAGACTTTCTCACAGAAACAGTCGAGGCCTCTCAGAGTCTCCAAAGTGACTCTAAACTTCATTGCAGGACTTTTCTTTGTATTTAAGTACTTTTACGTTGTTGTTTATATTTTTACAAAGTGAAAAAGTGAAGAGTTCTTCACTGCTTCAGATTCATTCATAAAACAGTTTGTAGGTTTTAAAGGATGCGAAGTCTGACGTTCAAGTGTGACTTCACAGACTGAACAGTGGTGAAAAGTAACTAAGTACATCTACTCAAGTAGCACACTGAAGTACAAATATGAGGTACGTGTACTTTACTTGAGTATTTTCGTTTGATAATTTCTACTCCACGACATTTATCTGAAAGCTGAGTTTAAAAAATGTGTAATGTTATAAATTAAACTACAACAGTTTCTACGTTAACTTCATTTTCCTGGTTATACTTACGTACTTTTACTGAAGTAACATATTTAATTTTACTTGTAGAATATTTTTACAGTGTAAAAACTGTTCTGTTTTCTGATCATCTTTATTCAGCTGTATTTGTGTATCTCCTCCCTGCAGGTCGTCCTCAGATGATCTCAGCAGGATTTACCTGAGCAGGTCGGTGCAGTGTCTCCTCTCAGCCTCACGGGGGCGCTGTCTCCGCAGTAATCCTCCTCCTCTTCAGACTCTCAGTTTGAGCCTTTGGGCTCCAGCAGGCAGATTGTCCAGTTCAAAAGTTTATTTTCAGCGCTTGACATTGATTGAACCATTAACCCTGCGGCGCCAACACAGCTAATGATTTTCCTGCTTGTTTTTGTGCTGCAGGACAGCGGGACCTTCTCTCTGCTGACACTTTCTGCTTTTTATTTCATAATCGGAGCCATTTCTGCTCCATCAATTCATGTTTGCACTGCTGGACGTGTTTGTTAATGCGCCTCAGACACTCAGATGAAGTTTAAAGATTCAGCATCTGTTTCACAACTTTAGCAGCGACGTTTGGTTTTCTACTTCACTTCAACATGAATCATTTAAATAAACTGCAGATCATTAAATCACATTTATAGTCCAGTTTTTAAGGCAAAAATTAAAATAAATAAGATTTTTAAATGTTAACAGATCAATCTGAGCTGAGTTTTTTTTTTACTATAATATGATGTAAATATAAAATACGTATTTAAATATAATATCAGGCCCCAGGCATTTCAATATCCTTTATTTAAATATGATTTAATATGTGTATTTTAGTGTTTTATTTTCATTGCAAAGCATTTTGATTTAAAGATAAAAATGATCAAATCTCTAAAACCCTGCACTCAGAGGACTGAAGAGACAAAATGCAGTTTAAAGGCAAAATAATAAAATAGAAATAGTAATAAAAATAAAAACACTGAAAATATAAATGAGAGCTGAATTCAGAAAGCAGAACTCTTATTTTACACATTAAAAGCCCCTCAACCTTTAAAGTGTCCGTGAAAATAATCAGATTTGAAATGAGTCTGTTTTTCTTCTTAATAAGCAGAAAATGAGTCTTAATTCTCTTTTAAACAAACTTCCTGTTTGATGTTCTTTATTTCAGATTTAATGACAAACTAAAGGTTTCGTCTTCACTTTAATTAAAAGTCTGTTTGAGTTTGAGTTTCTTGTATTTTCAGAATAAAAAATAACCGAGTGACCTTCAGCTTCTTCTCGTCTTTCTCTCCCTCCAGGCCGCCGTCTGATTCTCGCTTCAACATTCATCTCACGGCTGCAGAGAAAAGAAACCAGCAGGAGGTCCAGACCGAGTCCTGCTCCCAGAAAACCAGTTCACCCACTTTAACAGCCAGTTTGATCCAGCAGCTCGAGCCGGACTCACCAGGACCACGAGGAACTGCAGAGGAATCATTTATTCACCTTTTAATGAGTGAATGAATCATTTCTACCTGCTCAGCCTGCAGGAACAATAAAAGATTTAAATTTAGTAAAACTGAAAATTCAGCAGAGAAATAGTTTGAAATGAAAGTTTTCACTGAACCACGTTTTAATGCTCCGCTGAAGGTTTTTAATCATTTATGTTTTAGACAAAGTGACAGCAGAATATTAACTTTAGTTTATGATTCTCCAGAGGTGCACAGGAGAGTCCAGATTATTCAAATGTGCAGTATTGATCTGTGATTGGTAAAAAGACTCATTCAGCTGAAAATAAAACTTACTGTTTTAAAATCAGACATATTTCAGTTTTAATACTTTAACTCACCACTAAACTGAGGATACAGAAACTTTGCAGCAGAATAAAAACACGATTTTTATGATGAGACATCACTGAAACAACACGACTGTAATATGATTGATTATTTATTAAATATTAGATTTCTGTCAGAAGAACTTTTATTCTGAAGAAATCAGTTTCTTCTTCGTGTCTCAGTTTAACGTTTTCATCCGTCCACGTCAAATCAGATGAAATCACAACACTGTTCAGGAAGTTGTGACACGAGAACAAACAGTCGATCAGATTTCAGATAATCGATCAGTTTGTGAAAGGCTGCAGGAGGCTGACATGTTTCCTGTTTCTGCCACTGGGAGGCGCCCTCCGCCCTCCTCTTCTCCTCTGAGGAGCCTTTAGATTTATTCTCTCAACTTCTCTGAGCCTTAAAGCCAATAATATTAATAATAATAATATTAATAAGAATACTGAAGCTGTTTCAGGCAGATTTAATCAAACATTCAGAGGAAAAAAACTGCAGATTAACGTCCTTCGTTTTCTCTCCTCCTGCAGAGAAACCAGCAGAAATGAAATATTAAAGTTTGAAGGTTTGTTTTTATTTCCCCTTTAAAATCCTCCAGAACACCTGAACTTGTCCCACAAATCTCCTTTAATCCCAACGAGAACCTCTTAAGAACCGATAAACCCTCCAGGACAGCTGGAACTTGCAGGAACCCCCGAAACAATCCAACAAAGCTCCCCGATCATCTGAAACGTCCTTAATAACTTACAGAACCTCCTCAACAGTCTGTGGAAGAACCTCAGGAACCTCTGAATCCCCAAAACCGACCCATTAACGTCTCCTGGAGACTGTCGGACCTTCAGGAGGCTGTGACTTCGTTTGATTCTGACCTTATAAAACATCCTTCATGTCAGCGTGTATCTTCAGCTCAGCATCACCTCCGTGACCTGACTGTTATTTTCTGACTTCCTTTAAAAGACCGACTGACGTCATGTGATCGAGAACCGAAGGAACCCGACTGGTTAAAAGATAAACATCTCAGTGCCTCCTTATAAACCAACTGAACCTCCTAAAGAACCTCCTGCAGTCGTCTTAGAGCGTCTTTAAGATCTCGTTAAAATTAAAAACGCCTCCTAAAGGTCCCTGAAGAACCACAGGAACCATAAATATCATCGTCAGACTCCGAGGCAGGTCGACTGAAAACCACCAGCCAGTTTTAAAAGAGAATGGAGAAAATATTTAAATAAAAAAACACGAAAACAGACGAATCTTTAGTTTCAGACACACACTTCTGCTTCAGACGTTAATTATATCAGAGGTCAAAGGTCACTGTCACCTTTCTTCTTCTCTGCAGCTCGATTTAAAATTCGTCTCTTCCACCTGAACACAAAGAACGATTACAGGAAGGTTTTCACCGTGATAATTATATTTAAAGTGAATCTTCTTTATACGAAGTGAAAATCAAAT
Organism: Scortum barcoo; assembly: GCA_023238725.1. Classification (NCBI taxonomy): domain Eukaryota; kingdom Metazoa; phylum Chordata; class Actinopteri; order Centrarchiformes; family Terapontidae; genus Scortum; species Scortum barcoo. The sequence continues at coordinate 891,446 of CM041539.1, forward strand.
AAGTTGAAGTAAATTTCTGCGTCAAATCTCTCAATCTGCCAACAATCTGCATTAAAGGTGTTTAGTTTCTTTGGACATCTGGAGGCTGAATGTTTCCTCACAGATTTAATAAAAACGAGCTCTGATTAGAAAGATTTAAAGTAAAAGCAGCTGGTGGTGGTATATTCACTTCTATCTCCTTTAATAAGAAAGTTTACTTCACGTTTATTTATCTTTATTCACAGTTCAGACCAAAGTTTGTTTGTTTTTACCTTTTTTTAAAAAATATATTTTTCTGAGTAAATTCAGGAAAAATTAACAGAGTCTGGTTTGTTTGAAGTTCACCAACAAAAGAAACAAAGATCATCTGAGGATTTAAATGTTTTTACATCTCTCAGTGGACCAAGTGTTTAAATGTAGAATTCAGCAGAAAATGAATGGAGTCTGGTTGGTTTGTGTTCCCAGTTGTTAGCCTCCCTCTCTCTCTTTCTGTCTCTCCTTTACACTGGATTGTATTTGATTGTGTGTTTAAATTCAGAGAAAAGTGAATGGAGTCTGGTCTGTGCTGTAGTCGGCCAACAAAGCAGTCCACCTCTGTGCTGCCTCTCATCTTCACACTGACGGCTTCATAAAATCCTGAAAAAAATGAACAGAGTTTGGTTTGACCTGAAGTCAGAAATGTGAGCAGTTTCTTCTGTTTTATTCTCTTTTTCAGGCCTTTTTTTCTCCGGTGGATCTTCCTGCTGGTTTTCTTTTTTTAAAGGTTGAATCCGGAGAAAAATGTGTTCAAATGGAGACACCTGAAACGCAGGTGAAAAAAAAACAAAAACACACCAGAGTCTGATGAAGGTTTCCTCCTCTTCATCATCATCATCAGTGCTGCAGGAAACACACACACACACACACACACACACACACACACCATAAGCGGACCTACCTAAACGCTCCCAACAACAAACAATAAACAACCGGTGTCACAGAAAATCTGACAAACAAACAAACATCCATTTAAACTGGCCCATCAAAATAAAAGCTGAACGAAAAGAAATTCAAAATAAATTGATTTCCGGAAACTAAATGCGCATTCACGCGTTTTTACGCACAAAACTGCAGCAAAAGACGAAAAATGAAGTTCAGGTTTGATTTCTACCGAAAACTAAATCAAATCTAAAATTAACCTTCCTGTTTTTTTTAGTTTAAACTAAACATCCGCTGAAAACCGCGAGAAGCGACTGAAAGCTCCGGAAACAACAACAACAACAATAATAAAAATAATAAAAAAATAATAATAATAACAACAATAATTGTTGTTGGTATCTTGTTTTAAAAGTCATTCTATTTATCAGATAATTGATTTTTTAAAACATTTCTCACCATCCAAACTTTCTCAAACAGACATTAATGTGAAATAAAACATCAGAATTAAACCTTTATTAAACATTTTACAGAGAAATGAGGCATAAAGGAGCAAACAGCTTCATTCAGAGGAAGTTTGTGGAGAAAATGTCTTTTTATTTATTTGCATTTTTATTTTAAAACATCTTTTTTCTGTTGCTGCGTCTCAACAAACCGTCAGTTTCTTCTGAAGGAGAAAAAATCAGTAAAAACTCACAAAGACTCTCAGACATCTTCAGCTCATCTTCATTTATTCAGAGATTTTTCCTCCTTTATTGTTTTTTTCCCCTCTAAATGTCACCTTTACGCACAAACTGACTTTGGATAGAAACCGTTTTTTTATTGTTCAGATGATTTAAAATCATAAAAACTGCTGACTGAAGTTTTCCGATTCAAAGTTTGATTCTTTAGAAACGTTTTTATTAAACGTTTCTGTTTCATGTTGCCTTAAAACGGATCAGTGAAGCAGTTTAAGGTGGACTGAAGGTGTTTTATTTTTATTTTCAGGAATATGAATTATTGATTGTGCCATCAGTCCTCCAGTGATCCATCAGCAGGTGTTGTGATGTGAAAGGTGGGTGCAGCAGTGCTGCAGGTGTATTTGCAGGTTTAGTGGGATTCTCACTGTTTGTTTCTCTGCTGATGAAAAAAAATCTGGAAACACTTTTTGTGTCTGGCGTTTTGTTTGTTTTTTATTTATTTATTTTTTATTTGTGGTCACATGTTTTCTGTCCTCGTGGTCACGTGGTGAAATATCAGCGGCTGTGTGAGTAACAGTATTTATATCAGTTATTACTAATAATAGTGCTCCGAGTTATCACTGCAAACGTTAATGAAGCTGCTCCGTCACAAGTATTTCTGTGTTTCTGTGTGGTAATAATGATAAGAGGAGGATTACAGGTTGTATTTCTTTCTTATTTAAAATCCTACAAATCTTTATTTCAGCTCAACAACATTATTCCAGTTCTTATTTACTCAGTTAAATATAAAAATGTTTCTTCTAAAATCTCATTTTTAATATTTAATGAGTCTTAAATCATCAGGAATCATCTCCAGAATAAATAAAAAGGCACCAAGTGTTTTTTTCCAGCTGTGTGAAGGTGTGATGGAGTTTTTTGTCCTCCTGGAGGAGGATCTTTAACTTCAGCCTCTTATTTTGGGTTTAATCAGTAAAAACTGAGAGGATTTAGAGGTGTTGGCTGTCATGAAACAAAAAAACCCTGCTGAAGTCAGCCTGTGATGTTAGAGGTGATGTTTAATGTTGTGTGTGTCAGTGGAGATGTTAAAGGCTGATCCCGGGTCGGTGTTCGGTCTGTCGGTGCTGCTCGGCGGCTGTTGGAGCTTTTTTTTTTATTCTGTGTTTCTGCCTCCGGTTTGTGTTTTTGTGACTTTCTGCTCCAACGCGGAGCCGCCGGGAGGAAACCAAAGCACCGACAGGCTGACGGACACCGAGCCTGACGCGCACTTTACGCGCGGAGGAGAGCGGCTCCTGAGCGGGTCCGCCTGCCCTCCGGATCCACTTCCTGTTTATTTGGATGTAAACAGTCCTGGAGACGCCGAAGGGGAAAATATTTGAGTGTAAATATGAGGAGCGGCGGGGATTTGGGTGTACGCACGCTCCGTGTGTGTTTTCCAGCCTCGGCGTTAGTTTAGGTGGGGGACATAAAGAGGAGGGGAGGGGGGGGCTGCGCTGCAAAAAGTGTCTTTATTTTAGTCTTTTGGGCGTGAGACGCTGTGAAAGTCTGATTTCTGTTCAGAAAATAAAAAAACCTAATCAGCTCAGAAAAATGACCATTTTAAAATAAAATTGAATTTATTTGATTAATTGAAGTGTTTGTGTTTTAAAATGAGATTAAAATATAAAGAGGAGCTTTATTCAGGATGAAAATGCTCCAACAGTCCGAACACACACATTAAAGCTGCTGTCAGAGTTTCAGATTTATTTGGATCAAACCTTTTTCCGGCTCGGACGCGCTCGGACGCGGTGTGTTTCCACTTCTTACAGCGGGCTCAGCATTGGTGGATGTGTGTGTTTGCCTGCGCGTCATGATTGGCTGAGAGCGCAGAGGACGCCTTAATATTTAATACTAATGTTCCCCTGGTTGGCTGAGGACTGGAAAGGTCCAACCAATGTTTTTTACTCGCTTTAGTGGCTGCGGCTCTCTAATTAATTGCAGCTATCTGTCTCCTATCGATGTGTGTGTACATGTGTGTTGTGTGTGTGTGTTTCCTTTTTTCTCCCCAAAGCGAACATGAAATAGTTTGTTGGGCTATACTTTCTTTCTTCCCGTCGTCCCCCCTTCCTTCCTTCCCGTCCTGGTTCGCAGCAGACTCCGGACGCAGTGAGACCCAGCTGTGCGCGGCGCTCCGCTCGGTGCCGTTTCCCGTCAGAGCTCGGTGATGTTGGATATGGGAGAGCGCAAAGAGGTGAAAATGATTCCCAAATCGTCCTTCAGTATAAACAGTTTGGTGCCCGAGGCCGTGCAAAGCGACAACAACAACCACCAGAGCCAGCACCTCCACCAGAACCACGTCCACCAGAGCCACCAGAGCCACCAGAACCACCTCCACCGGCCCGGCGCGGCGGACGACGCCGAGCAGAAGGCTCCTCTCCCGGCCGCGCAGCAGGACGCCAAAGCGGAGCCCAAAAGTGACTCCTCCGGACCGGAGAGCTGCCCGGAGGAGAAGGAGAAGCAGGAGGAGAAGAAGGACGGCAAAGACGGAGACGGAGGCGCCGGAGGGAAGGACGGAGAGAAGAAGAGCGGCAAGTACGAGAAACCTCCGTTCAGCTACAACGCGCTCATCATGATGGCCATCAGGCAGAGCCCCGAGAAGCGGCTCACGCTCAACGGCATCTACGAGTTCATCATGAAGAACTTCCCGTACTACCGGGAGAACAAGCAGGGCTGGCAGAACTCCATCCGGCACAACCTCAGCCTGAACAAGTGCTTCGTCAAGGTGCCGCGGCACTACGACGACCCGGGCAAAGGGAACTACTGGATGCTGGACCCGAGCAGCGACGACGTCTTCATCGGCGGGACCACCGGGAAGCTGCGGCGGCGCTCCACCACGTCCCGGGCCAAGCTGGCCTTCAAGCGGGGCGCCCGGCTGACCTCCGGGCTGACCTTCATGGACCGGGCCGGCTCCCTGTACTGGCCCATGTCCCCCTTCCTGTCCCTGCACCACCCGCGGGCCGGCGGCGCGCTGGGCTACAACGGCACGTCCTCCGGGTACCCGGGCCACCACCCCATGTCCTACAGCACCATGCTGACCCAGAACATGGGCAACAACCACTCGTCGTTCCCGTCCTCCAACGGGCTCAGCATGGACCGGCTGGTCGGCGGGGACCTGCCGTACGCCACGCACCACCTGACGGCGGCGGCGCTGGCCGCCTCGGCGGTGCCCTGCGGCCTGTCGGTGCCCTGCTCCGGGGCCACGTACTCCCTGAACCCGTGCTCGGTCAACCTGCTGGCCGGGCAGACCAGCTACTTTTTCCCCCACGTCCCCCACCCCTCCATGAGCGCGCAGGGCGGCAGCGGCGGCTCCCTGCAGGCCGCCCGGGCCTCGGCCTCCAACTCCCCGCAGGCTCCGTCCTCCTCCGCGCTGCCGTGTGACTCTCTGAGGCCGGCGCTGTCCGGCTCTCTGCCCGCCTTCTCCTCGGGACTGTCCGGGGGGCTGTCTGACTATTTTACGCACCAGAACCAGGGCTCGACCTCCAACCCGCTTATACACTAACCCCCCCCCGCAGCCTGCAGCCCCCCGAAGGAGGAAAAACCTTCAAATGACTGCAAGTTTAAGTTGAACATTTTCCACTGAACTCTGTAAAAAAGACAGATTATTATAAAACCTACGATAAAAGAGGAGAGACTGAAACTGCAAAACAAAAAAAGAAGCAGAGAAACTCGCAGAAAGCAGCCCTGAAGTTTCCAGGTATTTTTTAATATTATTATTATTATTATTATCTCTTCTTCTCTCCTCCATCCTCTGCAGTTCTCGCTGTGTGTACATACCGTCTGTTCTGTAAGTGTCGGTTTGTCTGTAGACTTTCTGTCAGTCAGCGACGTGCAATGTGACTAAAAAACGAGAGAGAGCTCATCTGTCCGCAGGAGGCTTCACTTTTAGAGAATGTGTATTTAAATAGTTTTTGTCTAATTTTGAGATTTTTTTAAAAAAAGAAAAAGGTAATAATATTAATAATGTGTGAGGCCGCATGTTTGCAGTATTATCAGGTTTCATGCGGCTCTTAAAGCGGCGGTGATGATGATTTTATTTTGCAAGATTTAAACACTAATTTTTTTTATTTTTCATTTTCTCTACAGTGAAATGTATTTTTTTTTTATTTTAAGCGACCCCGCCGTTAAAGTCCTGAGGCTGTTTTTTTTCATCCATTCATTCATTCATTCATTTGAAACGCTGTTCATGTACTTTTATAGACCAAAGAATCGTTTTTTTAGGACATTTAGAGTCAGTATTCAGCTGACAGAGGCCTCATGTAGTAGAGTTAATGAGTGAATGAGTGAGTGAGTGAATAAAGGGGTGAATGTGCCTCCTTCACTGCAGAAAATGTCCATTTAAACGAGATTTTTAGCGCCGTTTTTTTCTCATCGCCACCTTCATTATTTGTTAAATTAGCAGAAATGTGAATGGAGTCTGGTGGAGCCGATTTGACTTCTTTGATTTCTCAGAGTGTTTGTTGGAGCAGCTGGAGGCTTGTCGCCTTAATCCGCCTCGTTTTTCGATCAAAAGTTAATCTGCGTTGGAAAAAGCGCCATTTTAACTCCCTTTCACGCAGATTTTATCTCCAATTTGTGCGCAAATGTCTCGTTTTTTTCTGGATGTTTTCCGCGGTGATGTTGCTTCTCTGACTGTAAACGTGACGCCGAGAAAAATCTAAACGGACGTTCACGCTTCTTCTTCTTTTTATTTCTTTTCTTTTGTATAATTAGTAAAAGAGAGAAAAAAGTGTCTATTTGTAATTTGAATTTTGGGTTTTCCTTCTTTTGCAAAAGGAAGAAAATGTAAAAACCCGTTTGTTTGCCAGAAGAAAAAAAGCCTCATTATCTAATCTACTTGGAATGATTGTCCTTTAATTGTCGTCTCTAAAACAATTTTTCATGGTTGTGATACTATTGTGGTCTTATTCTTATTCCCGTGTTTGTCGCTTACAGAAGTAAAAAAAAGAGAAAAAAATGTTTTAATCATAAAAAAATAAAATAAAAGAATAGGTTACATTCATAACTAACGCAAATCCTTTTGTCTTTTTTACGTCCGTTTCTCTGTTTTTATCAGCAGGTACCTGAACGCAGCAGGAATTAAACACTATTACTATACTATAAATACTATTATTTTTTATTTAAAAAAGAAGAATATTTAAACGTCGTTTTTTAGGTTTCACAGTAAAATGAGCTGCTCTTTTTGGATTTTTAAATATTTTCTTGATGCGCTTCTTCTGTTTTTAACATTTTAATTTTAATTCCGATAAAAAAAAAAAAGAAAAATCAGCAGAGCTTCTTTGTGAAATCTTCCTCATGACTCTGTTTGTGTTTTGCTTGTTGTTGTTTGTACACACACACACACACACACACACTCGCTCAGGGGATCTTTACGCGTGCGTAAAGCTTTTACGCGTAAAGCTGCGCGCTCTGGACAAACTGTGCCAAATGATCCGCGTTCAGGCCGCTTCAGTCTGACTTCACTTCTTCTGCTTTTCATCAGCGACACCTGACGCGACGTTTCTGCGCACAAACGGCTCCGAAATGTGCGCAAAAAACTGCGCATGAATCCTCATTTTAGTGTTTTTCTTTGAGAAGTCAGAGTTTGATCTCTGATGTGTGTGAGAGAGAGTGTGTGTGTGTGTGTGTGTGTGCAGATTTTTTCTCAGTTTGCAGGATGAAGTTTTCCTCTGAATGTTTCTGTCGTTTCTTTTTATTTTCAGACTTTAAACAGGCAGAAAAAAATCGGGTTTCTTCTTTAAACTCGGAGCTTTGAGACTTTTCTGAGCGCAGAGTTTAGTTTCGATGTTTTTTAAAGGTTTCTGTTGTTTTCGTCTTTTCAGTTTTTCACATCAGCGGCTGAACTTTCTCTTCTTTTTCTTCTTTTCCATCTTTGACTGGCTGTCAAAGTGTTTCTGCGCATTTTCACATTTTGCGGCTCATTTTAACTTTCTGGTGTTTTTTAAATTTTATTTTTATTTGTTTGGTTTGTTTCTCGGATCTGAATCTTTTCTGATTTAAGTTTTATCGTTTCTTTCTTTGAGAGCAGTCAGAGAACATAAAAAACTAAAATTCATCAAACAAGCAGATTTTTTCATGATTTCTTCCAAAAAACTGAATCTTTCTGTTGTTTCCTCTTTTTTTGTTAAAGATGCTTCTGAACTGTTTATGTGAACATTTTTATTCATGTATTTAAAAAACAGCAGATTTTCTCTTTTCTCTCCACATTTGAAGAACTCGCGTTGTTTTTTCTCTCCGGTGTTTCTCTGGAGGACTTCGTGTGTTTCAGACTCTGAACTGATCCGGATCTCAGTGGGTTTAGTGTGTTTGGTTTCAGTGTGTTTTCTGTGTGTTTTAGTGGTTTTTCTGTGTTTTTGTTGGTTGTTTTTGGTGTTTTTGTGGATGAACGTGTTCGCTGCTTTCTGCGCGGTGAGTCTCCAGAGATTAGACGGTTTCTGAAAAAGGTGAAGAGTTGTTTGAGTCTGCAGGAACATTTCGGCTGTTTACAAGATGTTTGTTTGTTTGTTTGTTTATTTGTGTGCACGCGGGCCGGATGTGGTTCTTCTTCTCTTGTTGCAGACAAACACACGTGATGTTGAGATGATTCAGACTGATTCATCTCAGAGACAAAAAGCTCAAACATCTGAAAAAAATCTGTTTCAGCTGCAGATTCACGTTCTTCCCTGAAGCTTTTCTGATCATTTCTGATATTTTCTGATCATTTCTGATCATTGCTGGTGTTTTCTGGTGTTTTTGCGTCACTGACGCACAGCTGCGTGCCGGAAACGGACTTTTTGTGTCTTTTTATATTTTAATTTAATTTCTTTCGTCCACATGTGAAATTCTGCATCTTGTTTGTTATTATGAGATTATTAAAATATACAGTCGACTTTATTTAGAGGTAAACAACAACAACATGAAACAGGAAGTCTGCCTGTTTGTCTGCAGGTCAAAGGTCAAGCTGCTGCAAACAAACACACGTTTCTGCTTCTTTGATAAATTTACTTCATGAACTCTGAATATATGCAAAATAATATCAGAAATTACCTTAATGTTTATATTATTGAGTAATATTTTAATCAGACATTTAACTGGGACATCTTTTATAAAAATACAAAATAAGAGCTTTTCTTTGGTTACAATGTCATCAAACATCCGGATGTGCTTTTATTTTGTTTTTTATAAAAAAGAGTCACCTGCCGGCCGGTGTTTGAGGTCAAAGGTCAAACCTGCGGCCTCACCGACGTTTCCGGATAAAACACAAATTTTTCCGTCATGTTGATGTTTGTGAGTCAGAGATAAACAACAACAACAACAACAATATAAATAACAGCAATAACAATGATAATAATAATAATAATAATAATAATAATAATAAAAATAACAATAATGTGAACATTGATGTTTGCTGCTTTTCTTTTATCAGTTTTTTTAATCAGTTTGCAGAAACTGAATTTATTTTCTGAGGCTTATTTTGTTGCAGAAAACCAGATCAATAATACTACTACTAATACTACTACTAATAATAATAATAATAATAATAATGTGATCTGATGGATGTTTGTGCGTCTTTAGCTGTTTGTTTGTTTGTGAGGCTCAGTTTCCCATCATGCTCTGGTGTTTTGGGTCAGTTTGTTGGTCAGTTTATTTTCTTTTTTTGTTTTTTAAGGATTATTTGTTTGTTTGTGATGATAAACGATGTTCGAGGCTCCCTGCTGAATATTTTTGGCTTCACGTTTTAAAAATGTTTCCGACGACGTGATTTCAGGAGCTGCTGGTTTAAATATATTTATATTTATATATTTACATATATACATTCACTTCAGGACTTTCTAGGCTTTTCAGGACTTTCAGATAATGAAAATAAATTATCTGAAGAGACAAAAAACATTAAATAATTTTAATTTCAGCCTTAAAAATCTCCAGTTTGTGTAAAATCAGCAGATTTTTAGTGTCACTTTGAATATTTTGGCACCATGTTGAACATTTTAAATGATGAATGTTTGTTTTTCTCTGAATAAGGTTCAATTAAACTCTGAAAAACATCAAAATACTCAATATTTGATTTTCTTTTGGCACCATGTTATAAAATGAAAGAAAAATAATCAGATAATCGCTGTAAAAATATCAGTTTTGTTCTTTAAAATTCAAACCTGTTTTTATTCTGGTTTCACTCAAAGTTCAAGATGTTGTTAAAGGAAGTTTTATTGTGTTCAAATTTTCTCAAACACAAAGAAAAGTTTCTGACGTCAAAGAGTTTTAGTGTTTTCAGAGACTTTAACACCAAACTGTAAAAAAAAAGATGATTTTATTTAAAACATTCAAATTTAAATCAGGTTTTCATTTAAATGTTTTTAAAACTCAAATATGAAAAAAGATCATCTGAATGATTTCACTTTCATCCATTTCCACCTGAATCTTTGCTGAACATCATTTAACGATTTTCTTCTGAATGTTTCAGATTATTTGGCAGAAAATTTAAAAGATTAATTGAAATAAATATTTGTTCACCACCTCAAAGGTTTTTTAAACATTTTTTGGCACCAAACTGGAGAATCTGAAAGATCTCTGAATGTGAAATGTTAAAAATATAAATATCAGGCTTCAACAAACCAACATGCTCCAAACATGGATTCAGTTCAAGTTAAATCCAGGAAGGACTCTGACTTTAAGCTTTAAAAGATTATTAAAAATCTGCAGACTGACCAACATCAACCTTCAAAACCTGGCTCAGCTCAAAGCTTCAGTTCAGAGACGCTTTAAATCCTTTTTTATGTTTTCATGGCACGAAAAACTGATTTCAGATCAGCCTGGTTCTTTTTAGAGACTCTGGATCAGTTTGATGTGGAGACGTCTGATCCAGCAGGTCTGATCCAGCAGCAGGTTTTCGGGGTCTGATCAGCTGATCTGAGTTTCTCTGAGTCGAGTTTTTGAGGCCTCGGCTGCTCTGAGATCAGCCAAAAACAACAAAGAGACTTTCAGCAGCAATTTGTTCGTTTCCTAAAAGAGGTCTAAGAGTTAAACGAGTCCCACCGTAACGCAAGAACCCCCCCCCCCCCCCCACCCCCTCACCCCCCAACAATGAGCTGCCGGGGAACCCAATCTCTGTCCGCCTGATGCTATCTGCTCCATGTTAAATGGGGTGACCAGCAGTCAAAAGACAAAAGAAGCAACAGAAGGACACGAGGAGGAGGGGGGAGGACGAGGAGATACCCTTTCTTTCTTTCTTTCTTTCTTTCTTTCTTTCTTTCTTCTTTCTTTCTTTCTTTCTTTCTTTCTTCTTTCTTTGGAGGAACCACTCTGATCTTTCACTTCAGTAAAAGTACTAAAACCGCTGTCAAAGTAAAAGTCGAGGCCTGAAAATGTTCCTCAGAGTAAAAGTACTCATCATGCAGAGTAATCTGTTATTATATCACTGCATTATAATTATTGATCACTGCAAAGGTGGAGCTGATCATCTTATAATCAATAATTTAGTTTGAATAATCTGAATCTGCAGATTAATGAAGTAAAAAGTACAAAAATAACAAAACTACAAGTATAAAGATGGAAATACTGCTAATATAAGTAAATGTACTTAGTTACTTTCCACCAGTTTAGTTTGAGCAGCTGAAATATGAAACGACTCCTTTAAACTAACGACAAAGTAAATTTATTGATTTGGATTCATTGATCAGTTTTTTTTAATCATAAATGTTGAAATCTGAAATGTTTCTCGTGACTCTCAAACTTCAAAAAATAAAAATGAAACCTGAAATTTAAAAACTGAGTTCAGTTAAATTTACAGATTTACAGACTAAACACGATCAAAGAGGTTAATTTGATCCAAAGTGACCTTTTTTAATCAGATATCAGAATATTCCTCTTTTAAAATCAGTGAAAACAAACTAATCAAACGTCGATGAAGCACATCAGAGTTTTTTGGCTTCATGTGACAAATTCTATTAATTTACATCAAAATATATTAAAATATCTGTTTGATGCTTTTAATCCAAATTTAAAGAATAAATCTCTCGAAAATGTGACTGCTGATAACATCTTAAACATTTTAAAATATTTTTATCTTTGGCTCAAGTTCAATTTTAAAATTTAATATGTGTATTCATTTTTGTATTTCCTCTGAAATGTCAAATGTCAAAATAATGTTCATCAGAAGGAGCTCAGTGTCACCTGAATGTCTCATCAATGATTATTGATTAGTTATTTCTGACTGAGCTGTGACGTCTTCAGCACAGACAGGAAGTTAAACTTGTTGTTTTTCACACAAACGAAAACAAAACACACGATCAGTGCTCTTGTGTTTCCTGGAAGATCTCCAAAATAAAAGTCTCATAACAACAGCAGGGCGTGTTTTGACTTTCACAGTAAAATCCTCATTTTTAAACCATATTTGAAGCAGATTTAATGTCGCTGATGATTAAATTTGAACTTTGAAAAACAACATGATTTTTAAAAGGTTTTAATAAAGAAAACAGAAAAGATTTTGACTTTTAAAGATCCAAAAGTGAAGCTTTAGTGAAGAAGTTCAGTTTCCTGTGACGATCGCAGACACTTTCTGGAGAAAACTGAACATTTTGGAGCATTTTCACACCAAATTAAAACATTTCTCTCTGTTGTAAATCCATTTTAAACAGTCTGACTTTGACGCATCATGTTCAGGTCGTGTTTGACCGTCTGTCTGTTTGTTGGTTGTTTCACTCGTCGGCCTCTTTGGGAACCAGTATAAATACTCTGACCAGGTGCATTATGGGAAATGTAGGAGAGCACTTTTTCTTTGATTTTAAGGACTGTTTGGGTGTAATTTGAATTCGACCCTTTAAAAGGTGGAAAAACGAAGCAGCTTTGAGTGAAGTTTGATTTTCTGACTGAACTGAGGTGGGCTGAAGCAGATTTCATGTTGAATGTTTTGTGATTAATTTGATGATTTTGTGAGTAAAAACCAAAACCAATTTGACAGTTTGATGTTTTTATTTGATGTAAATGAGCTGAACTTTGCTGGTTTTCTGGGCTTTAAACTGTCCCCGTTTGTCGGACCGGTTCAGATGTGGAGGCCTCGGGCGGCTGCTCTGATTGGCTGTTGGAGGGTTAAATCCTCTGGGTCAAAGGTCAGCTGACGGTCGCGTCTCTGTAGGTCCGATTCAGGGCAGAGGGGTCGGACCAGACTACTTCCTGGAAGAGAAGTCAGGCTGCAGAAAATGAGAGCTTATTTTTTCAGTTATCGGAGACTGAGAGAGTCAGCAGGACAAAGATCTGATTCTAGTTCAAAGTTCATTCGTTTCATCACTGATCATCTGCTGATTATTGATGATTCATTGATGAATTGAAAATGTCCTCAGTGACGTCTTCACACGTTTTGTTTTGTTTGGCCAAAAGTTTAAAATGACGTTTCTGAAAACTGTTGGTGAATAAATTTGTCTGTTTTTTAGTAAATATTTAAATTTTAGAGTCTGATGAGAAAGCAGTGTGTGATTATTATCTAATGATCTGATCTGTTTAATCAAATTATCATCAGTGACAGCAGCAGAGGTGGAAAGTAACTGAGTACATTTACTCTTTACTTTCTACTTCTACTCTGCAGTTACTTTACAAACACATGAAGAGTTTATGAGATCTGAAGTTTGGTTATAAATTAAACTTCAACAATGAGAACAAGAACAGCTGAAACCATCAGTTCATTGATCGAAGAATTGATTAATAGAGGAGAAATCAGAAACTGAGTGATGATGTTAAAGTGATTTTTCCTGTAAATCATTTGATCAGATGTTTCAGGTTTTCTTCTCCTCCTCTGAATAATGTGAATGATTGTAATGTGTGTGAATAATATAGAGGTTTGGACTGTTGGTTGGACACAACAAACATTGTGAAGGTGTCACTTTTACATTAATGATGAGGAAGAATCAGACAACTGAGAGGGCTTTTACTTTGGTAGAGCAGCAGCTTCCTGTCCTGGGGGGTTAATCTGTCTGTATTAAACATAGATTATCTCAAACTGCTCTTGAGCAACGTTTTAAAACCTGCTCAGAGGCGACAGATCAGCTCGTTTGACCTCGAAACCAAAGAGTCTGCAGGAAGGACTTTTACTGTGAAGTGAATTTAAACTGTTTGAACTGAGATAAATAAAAGATTTAGGTACTTTTTAAAAAAACAGTTTAGAGCATCATGAAGAAAGAAAATATGTAGAAAAGAAAGAGGTGAATAAAAACAGTAAAATAATCAGATCAGACAGAAAACTGTGAAACAATCAGGAAATAATTCATTTATATATAAATATAAATGAATCTGAAGTTTCTTTCATGTGAACTGTGTGTGGAGATTATTCTTTTATTCTTTTATTCTTTTATTGAGTTTATTGGAGCTGTTTCTGAGAAAGAATAAATGTTTTATTTCCCGCTAATGAAATCATATTTTTGATGTTTGTATATTTTTTTTAAATTTCAGGAGAAATGATCAGTTTAGTTTTTTCAAACAAACAAACCAACAACATTAAAACCTGCTGACAGTAAATAATAATACAATAAAAAAGATTCACTTGTAGAGAGAAATAAAATATAAGTCACATTTTCACTTTGATTTCCAGATTTTAGTTTTTAATCACGTGTCCTGCAGGATGAAATCATCTAATAATAAATAATAATCGATCACAAAATATTCAAGAAATAAATATTTCTTCCAAATAGGTGTGTGTGTGTGTGTGTGTGTTTTCGTGTTTCCAGTTTCGGTCTTTTTCCCGTCATCACGTGACCACGTGCTGTCACCTGGCTGAGTAAAAGTGTGTGGACATGAATCACGTGACTCTCACGCAGATTCACTCTTTCAGAAACTTTCTGAAACTTTCTGAGAGTTTCTATGTGTTTTACAGTTTCACACAAACATGAAATAAAACAAATCATCAGTTTTTTAGTTTCATCAGAATAAAAAATCTGCAGCTTCTGGACTCTTTTATTTTATTTTATTTTCCTTTATTTCCTTTTTATTCTCTTTAATTAAAAAGAAATCAGCACTGACCGTTTGACCCGGACTCTCTGTGATCCAGTCTGATCTGGTCCCCCTTTACATCCTGAACCACAGTGACAGTCTACGACGTTAATATGAATAAATGTGTATAAAAACCTAAAAACATTAAACCTTCTTTTAATCACATATATTTAATAAATAAAGATTTAATATTTATTTACAGCTGATGGAAATATAAATAATATAAATTTATGGATCTTTACACACCAGCCTACAGTAATCTTTTTGTATTTGTTGACCACAAACTGCTCTAATTTTGAATAAATTTTTAGGAAATTATTAATTTTAGATTAAACGTGACTTCCCTGAGCTCTGTCTGCAGGTTTCCTCTTCAGGAAACATCCCGCAGCCTGACAGACACAGCGCAGGTCAAAAAGTGGAAACAAACAGGAATCAGAAATAAAATCAGTGATCAATAAAAATCAGAGTTAGAGGCTGCAGAGTCTTTGCCATAAATAATTACTTCAGGAAAGTAAATGAATAAAGTCAATATGTTGTTTTTAACTGTAATTAAAAAATAGTTTGTGTGTATGTGTGTGTGTGTGTGTCACAACCTGTTTTAGTTTATATATTTTAATCCAGTTTGTACATGAAGTAAATATACAGCCATTTACAAAGATAGTAACAAATACAAATTTGTTTACACTCCGGGATCAATAAAGTTGTGAAGATGTGAATCTGTAATAATATGTCATATTTTATTATTGATTACATTTTGTATTGATGATCTGCAGTGTATTTAAAGTCATCACACAATTGTAATAAGTGAGAAAATGAAAATATTAACGCTAGTATATTAAAGTAAATTATTCTGACTCTTACACACACCGCTGCAACAAATGAGGATTCATCCGCCGCTGAAAATAGTCCCCAACAAACGCTCAGTTTCCTTTTTATTTGATAAAAACTAAGACTTTATTAATGTGAAACTTAATATTTTTAAAGATTTACAGCAGTCAGTCTGATAAAAACTGAATAAAGCAGAGTGATGTTTTAAGGGCTTTTTCTCGTCTCTTAATATTCCCCTTTAGGAGGCCTATGGGGGCCTCTGAGGGTCCCCCTTCACAACGTGGCCTCAACTTGTCCTGAGGTTTCAGATCTTCAGTGAGTTCTTCAGGCCACGAGACATTTTCTCTGCATAATTTATCCTTACGTCTGGTCTCTGCGTTTCTTTTATTCTATTTTAAACAAGCTCTTTCTTTACGTTGTTTTAGTTTGATAAAACTTTATTGATTATCGGGGGGTTAATTCACATTCACAGCATCACAGAGAGGACAGAAAACAAACTCAGAGACAAAGTGAAATGTGATTAAAGAAAAGCTGCTGATGTTTCTGGTTGTTTTCTCGAGGTGTGTGTTGAAAAAGGGGCCCCGCAGCAGAGTCAGGGGGCCCCTGGTGATGCAGGTTTAAAGATGCTACCAAGTTGCATTCTGGGAAGTGTAGGATCAAGTGTTTCAGTCTCAAACAGCGACTCAGAGTCAGTTTAATCCTTTTCTTGCCTGCAGCTTTATGGAAACGTTTCACCAGAGAAGCACTTAAAAAATTCACCTTTTACTTTGATTCTGTTCAGAGAAAAACTGCAGTTTATTATACAAATACTCAGATTCTTTACTGAGGTCAAAGTAATAAACTACACTGTAAAAATACTTAAAGTCCTCCATCAAACGTAAAAATATATAAGTAAAATCATGGAAATGCACATAAAGTATTGAAAGTAAAAGTTCTGTGTGCAGTAAAATGTCATTTTGAACTATTTTGTGCCAGGCTGCAGTCAAACATGAATTAATTTTAGCTGCATAAAAATGTCTAATTTATGATATAAAATCAGGCAAGAAAAAACTAAAGAAAAGTAAAAGTACCTCAAAGATTTAAGTACTCGAGTATTATTGTGGTTTTTCAGAATAAGATGGCGATGCCTGATGTAAATATTCTGTGTTTGCTGGCAGTTGTCTCCTCGTACATGCAGGAGTTCACGTCAACGACTTTTTAACCTGCTGCTTTAAAAAGGTGAAGTATTAACCTGCAGGTAACCATGGCAACAGCAGCGCCGCTTCAGCTCGCACCAAGCGATTATTTTTCACCAATCAACATTTAATCCATTAATCGATCGGCGAATCTCACCATGACGTCTGTTCAAAAAACCAGGACTTCATCGCCTTTATTGATAATAATATGATTAGATTGATTATTGGTTTCAAAAATTCAAATTCAAATTTATTTATTTAGAGCCCAAAATCACAAACATTGTTTGCCTCGGAGGGCTTTACAATCTGTACAGTTGTGACACCCTCTGTCCTTAGACCCTCGAACCGAGGTCAGGAAAAACTTCAAAAAAACCCTTTATGGGAAAAAGATGCTTTTAGTCCTGTTTTGAATCCTGTTGCTGTTTGTTGGTGTAAAATACCACAGAGATCATCAAACTCCTGTAAAAACTACACAAACTTAAAAACTTTCAGCCCGATTCTTTGTGATTCTGTGACGTCAGAGTTTGAGTTGAAGTTTAATGTCTGCTCGTGTAGAAACTTCCTCTCTGTCCACAGAAAATCACTTCATTCTGCTTTAAATGAGCACGAACACAAACAGATCTGTGCAGCTCCACACGGCTCAGCCTGTCGCTCAGAGATCGGCGGTGATCGGTCACGAGAACAGATTTGACCCACAGACACTTTTTCGCTCTTTAATTATTTGAACTGGTTTTCTGGTGTTAAACCAGTCGTGTTGGTCGGTTAAAGCTGCTGCCGCCATGTGACCTCAGAGAGGAAAAAAACCTGATCTGAGGCCAAAGAGCGGGACATAAATACTGAAAAATAATTAGGATTAGTGTATAGTGAGACTGTGTGTGTGTGTGTGTCTGTGTGTGTGTGAAGCCTCCATTATTTTCTTCAGCCTCGTCGGGCCGACTGTCGATCAACGACGATTAAGATCGGGAATGTCGACCGCTCCGTTTTTCTTTCTGCTTTAAACGGCTAATCTGGATTTGATTGGTCCAGATGAGGCCTGCAGCAGTTTGACCGCGGGAGACCACTCACACACACTCACACACTCACACACACACACACACACACACACACACACACACACACACACACACACACACACACACACACACTCACACACACTCACTCACTCACACACTCACACACACACACACACACACACACACACACACACACACACACACACACACACACTCCACACACACTCTCAGCAGCAGGAGCTCGGCCTTCGCTGTGGTCGGTCGGTTAAAATTCTTCGTGATTTGAAATGTTTATTTGAAGGTTTCTCTTCCTTTGTGTGGTCAAAGGCAACGACCCCGACAGCACGGTCACATGACACGGACGGAGCTTCATACGTGTGCACACACATGTAGAGACACACACAGCGTGTTCTCTGACGTTTCAAACGGCGGAAGTTTAAAAAAAAGTCAGAAAAGGCTCCAGAAGCTGAAACAGGAAACGAAAACTTCAGTTTCATTTAAGTTTTTACTGTTTTTGTTGAATTTTAAGCCTGAATAGGTTTAATGAAGAAAACAACAAAAAATATATTCTGAGTATAAAACATTAGTTTTTTTGCGGGGTTTTAAACTTTTATGTGTTTTTAATAAACAGACTGGTGACAAATTAAGGGAAAAAGCTGAATAAATGAGTGAATGCAGGTGGGGGGGTCTGTTCTGCTGTGGGGGGCTTTTATCTGCACAGTCTGGTTCTCTTAGAGGGAGGGGTCACTGTGAGCGAGCAAACATCTCTATGATGGGGGGTCTCTGCAGGATGGGGGGGTCAGTGAGTGTTTGCTTGAGGATGAACATGAATCAGATGCTGTGGCCTTCACAGTCAGCACATCTCAGCCCAGCTGAACAGCTGTGGGAGGTTTTGGAGCGACGTGTTAGACAGCGCTCTGCACCTCCATCATCAAACACCACATGAGGGAATATCTTTGGAAGAATGTGTTCATCCCTCCAGGAGAGTTCACACACTCGGAGAATCAATGAAGCTGCTCTGGAGGAGGACCAACACCTCACTGACACTTTATCAGCTGTTATTATTATTATTATTATTATTATTACATCACTGACACACTTTATCAGGTTTAAACTTTCATTTGTTCATTTGTTCATCAAATGTTGAACAGAAGTGGTCCGAGGATGGAGCCTTGAAGAACTCCACGTCTACTTTTGTAGGCTCAGATGATGAAGATGAATTACAGATTAACACAAAATAATCTCTGGAGCAACCAACACCTCACTAACACACTTTATTAAGGCTTTTATTTTAATTTTTCACCCATCTGTATATCAGAGCTAAAATTAGAGATTTTCCTCACCAGTATCTGAGAACATCAGTCCTTCAGCCTCAGCTCTGTAGCTGATAAATCTAATAAACAGATATATTCTTATATTCTGACAATCTACAATAAGATATGCAGGTATTCAAATTTAAGGGGCTCAATTAAAGGAGAATATTACTTTTAAATAACTGCATAACTATTCCTTGAAAACATCATTTTATGATAAGAAATAAAAATGGAGTGGATCTCAAACATTTAAACAGCAGTTTGTTTCACTTCTTTCACCTCTTGGTCTTCATCAGCAGAGTGAGTTTGCTCAGCGGTCGTACCTGTTATCACCTGACTGAAACTCCACGCTTCGGTCACATGAAGACAATTAAACCGTCTCCATGACGACAGGATGGAGACAGATGATCCACCTGATGATGGAGATCATGTGATTTTTGTCCAAACTGCTAATAAATCAACTTCGAGGTGAGAAAGTTCCACCAACATCTTTGTGTTTCACATTAAAGTTTAAAAGGCTGAACCTGCACCAGTTTTTATAAAAACAAAACTTTCTTAGTTTTGAAGCTGAAAAGTTTGGAAACAGCTCATCTGCTCTTTAATTCAGACTTTCCTCACTACGAGAAAGTTTGACATCTTTGATGATTATTTTATTTTAATTGGTCCCTATATTTTTGACGATATTCATGTATTGTCAGAGGGTTTCATTTACATTTATTTCATGTCTTTAAGTGAAGTTTTTTCCTACAAACTGCTGTTGGGAAGTGGAGGGCGACTTAATGAGTGACGGCTGATTTTGTTTTTATTTTGGTGTCTTTGTGTTTCTTCCTGTGAGAGGCCAAAGTAGTTGATAACAGTCAGCGGCGTATATCTTTATATATGTCAGCATGGGACAGATGATTATAGTTACACATTATTTACTCTCCTTCAGATACAGTAAGCATGTAGTGTGTAAAGAGTTTAAAGAGTTCGGTAAGAAAAGCAAAGTGGGACTTTACCATGAAAAGTAAAACTCTGAGTGTTGGTGGGTTTTGGGGGGGGTAGCTGGTGTGTGTGTGTTGGGGGGGTTCATGTGAACGAGCAAGAAAACACTCGACGGGTCGTGAATAATCGTTTTAATGAGTGTGTAAAAGCAGGCGGCTCGGTGAGGGCCTGTCGGGTTAAACAAACTCACCAAATCCGATTGTCAAAGTGCAAAGTGGTGTCGTTTCAATTTGCCCCCCCGTCCTTCCTCCTTCCTCACTTCCTTCCTCGTCTTCAGCCGCCCCCCCCTCCCTCACCCCGCTTCAGTCCTGCCAATTATAAGACATAATAATATTTTCTTAAACCTGGTGTGATCTTTGGTTTTGTTGTTTTAAAAAGCCCGCTGATCTCGGCGCGCTCGGCTGCTCTCCGTCAATGGAGCATCAACAGGGACGGATCAGCGGCGAGCACTTCCTTTTTATCTGCTCACAGCGGCGTTTCATCTGTTCACAGCACACATGTCCTATTAGAGGCCGTTTACCTCCACTCAGCAGCCAGCGGTGGAGGAAGTACTCACATCTTTACTCAAGTACAAGTACTCAGAGTGAAAATACTCAAAATATACTTTAACTATTAATATCCAACTTTCTTTTTAAATGTTTGGAGCACAGCTGCATATTTGGACCAATCAAACCAGGATTCAAATTTGTACTTTTTACTCTTTTTACAGTCAGAAAAGGTTGTTGAGTTATTATTTTAATGTGCCACTGAATAAACAATAGAGTCAACAAAAATAAAAAATATATTTATTGAATATTTTCTCATTGTGGCCACTTTCCCACCAGAAAATGTCAAATTAAAAGAGGATGATTAGATTTTATAAAAACTATAAAATCACAGTTCTTCACTGATGTTTGCAGCTTGTTTGGTTATTAAAGACAAAGTAAAAAGAATAATTTAAATGTACAGAGGAAAAGAGTCTTGCTGCCCAAGAAAACAACTTTATTTTATATAAACTGCTCCAACTTTCACCTCCCTGTGGAGAAAGAGGTAAGTTTTCATCTTTAAATCTTTGAACTCAGTCAACATATTTCTGCATTTTTATTGGTCTGTTTCCATAAAAACCTTCTTATAACAAACATGTGAACGTCACCTCCCTTTACAGTCTGATGGTGGATTAAAATGATTTTCACTGTGTGTCACCAGCAAATAAAAAAATGCTTCCACCTCATTTACATTTAGATTGAATTACATTTAGCCTCTTTTATGATGAACAATTGGAAACAGAAATGTTTATGAAGTTTTTAAACTTACTGCATTTAGCTGAATTATTAACCTTTGGTTGTCTTCAAACTAGTAAAATAATTTATGCCAACATGCTAATCTAAATGACAGAGATGGACGACACCAATCAAAGTAACTTCAAAGATTCATCTGAATAGTTTGTCTTCAATCTTTTAGAAAAACAAAATCCTTTAAAAACAGTCAGTTTTAGTAAATAAACTGTTTCATAATCCATTTTTTTGTATTATTACAATAATGTGTTTGACTCAGGGACACCAGAATCCACTTCAGACCAGCACCAAACCTCATGGTCCCCCTTAACCTGCAAGTCGACCCTGAGCCAGATCACCTTTAAAACTCAGGAGACACTTTGGAGAAAGTTCCGAGTTACTGTGAAATTATAAATACAAGGAAGGAAATGAAACTGAGACGCACCAAAAACCTGAATCTGTTTGTTAAATCAGCCGATACCTGATTGATCAGCTTTAATATCCAAATATTAAGCTGCTAAACTAAAACACAGCGCCAAGTTAAATAAAGGTCTTAAACTCAAAGTCCTGCAGGAACGACCTTTTGTGGAGGTCAGCGTCCACAAAAACCGCCTGCAGGACTCTGGATCTGGATTTTGTGGCAAATAAAGTTTATGATATCATCTTCATTTTCTGATCAGCAGGATAATCTTTACACCACTTTTACGATTTTTTGAAGTGTAAATGTGATCGCAGAGGTAAAACGCTAATGTTTGGTCGTGTGACTTCAGCGTCGCCACAGAACTTCAAACTTTAATGTCCCTCTGTGGTCTCATTTATTTTTCTTTTTAAAGACGCGTAAAGGCTTCAATAAGTGAAATATTTACTGACATGTTGCAGAACTAAACATTAAAATCTCTTCAGCTCCAGCACCGACCATATTTCAGCCATCAAATTAAAAAGCTCACAGACTTTGGAAGCTGGACGTGAACTTTTCTCTGTTTTACTCTGCAGCGCTCTGTTGCTTCTTTTCACAACATAAAAACCCTGAAGAGAAAAACTCCACGTGGTCAAACATAGAGGAAAAGATATCCATCAGCAGCGAGCGTGAAAACATCAGCCGCCATCAGTAGATCCGTCTGTCAGCCTTCAAGAGGAAACTCCACTTTGTCTCCATAAAGAAAAGAAAAGTGAAATTTTTATCTGATTGGACGCAACACAATCTGACCCCACAATCAAACAGCAGATTAGCATCAGAGTTTTCAAACAGGAGAGTCGGACGGAGGATCAGCAGCCGGTCGATGTGACACAGAAACCAACAGCAGATATAATGAGGTGTAATATAAATCTGTCAGCACACACCAGCAGCCTCTGCCGGCTTCGTACTGGCCGACTGTGTGTGTGTGTTTGTGTCTGCGCGTCTCCGTGTTGTCGCCGTGTTTGCCGACTGTACGGCTAAACAAGGCCTGGTGTGTTTAAGTGTGTATTTTTAGCTTAGCAGGGCTCAGTGTGTATCCTGTGACCAATATGGTGGAGGACACACTGCAGCACACACACACACACACACACACACACACTGGATATTTTAAACAGTTACACACTTTTTTTTTAAACATTTTAAACCGCCTCAGATCCAAATGTCTCTGCTAACTTTATCACAAGTGAAAAAGTCTTTGTTTTACTCTGCGTCTTAAAATATTCTTCAAGTGAAAAAGAAAAAAACTCCAAATTTGGTGATTTTCTTTTGACAAACCGAAGGATTAGAATCTGTTTCTGAATCTGTAAGAGTGAGAAAATTCATCTGCTTCTTAAGCTCAATAAAGCATAAACAAAGCCTTTTGGATTATCTGAAACATGCGGAGAACCAACCTGTTTAAATGTGATTAACCAGCACATTTTATATTTTAGTCTTATATTGATCAGTGTGTTAGATCGGTTTATTATTTATATAATCATGCAAATATAAATATGTTTTATCCTTTAAAACAGCCTTTGCATATATGTGTTACACTTGTTAAATATCACATTTAAACTTTAATTTCATGTGATTTTTTAAAAAATTTCTTCTCCACTGTCGGATTGATGAATATCTTCAGGTGTATGTGACTTTTTCACACATGTTTTGCTAATCCAGCCCTAAAATGAAATGATTCTCCTGACTTGTAAATAAATCTGCTATGGGATGAAGATGGTGTGTTTGTTCGGTGCCTGATTTATTTTCTGTAAAAATAATAAAGTTTTCTTGAAGCTGAGGGTTTGTTGAGCTGCTGCTGATTCACCACATGGAGCAGATGATAATATTGTGTCAGCAGTGATGGAGTAAACATAAAGGAGGTAAACCGGCACTTCCTCTTGTATTTCCAGTAAAAGGTGAAACTCGCTGCACGTGTATAAAAAACGTTTTATTAAAAGGCCAATTTCTTTTTATTTCTGTCTTTCCTGTTTTTGTCCTCTCCTGTGTGGCAGCAGAGAAATAAAGGAAGGTGGTCGCTCTGCGGGCTGACACGTTCCTCCTATAGACTTCCTGTTGTAATGGAGGATAATTATAACAGTGTGAAAGCAGCAGCAGCAGATCGGCTCGTGATGTATTGAACATGTGCTTTTTTCCAGTCATGTTCCTCTGTCAGAGACGCTGTCGGGTCATCGATGCCGTCCTCATATTTTATATTCTGTTCAAAGATTTACTGTTAAATCCTTTTTTTTATTCTTTCACTGGATAATGTGAACATGGTGTTTATTACAGGGAGTTAATATGAGACCACTGAAATCAGTCTGATTAAATACTTTCAGACCTTATATATGATTAATTATGTTGTTTTTATTTTATAGGATCTAATATGAACTCAAATTCATTCATTTCTCACACTGATGTTGTTTGTCACCTCATTAACAGCAGTATTTTGTTCCCATAGTAATAATAAGTGTTTACTCTGAAATACTTCATCAGGATATAATTTATATGAGACTATTTATTTAATCTTACTCAGGTTGTCTCATTAATAGTCTGTAATTAACAGCAGCAGCATTAATACATAAAAATTAATAAAGAAATGAGAAAACATACAGAGAAAAAATAAGTAGGAACATAAATGAAATCATAAATTAACAAACTTTTGGGGATTCTTCATTCAAAGCTAAAAAAATGAACTTTTATATGAATTACATACAATAATTAAACAACCCCATTGTAGTGACATTAGTGTACATAATGTTTTTACTTACATAAAAATCTGATATACAGTCATATATATTTTGTCATATGTCCATATCAGAAACATGTAAAATAAATGTAATATATGTTTTATTATGGTTTTTATGATTATATGTGAGTGTATGTCTGTCACCACTATGTTTTATAAATGAACCAATATGCTTATATTTGAATATTTTGCCCTTTTCTTTGAATACAATTCACACATAATACAATAATTACATAATAATATATCATTTAATACAGTATTGCAGAGTATTTCTATGATACATTTCTATAAATGTTTTTGATTTGAGGTTCAGTAGTGACAGATTCTTTCTTTTTAAATGACAATAAACACTTAATTTACAGAAAGTGATGCTGTCGACTGTTTGATGTTTCCTGTTTAATTGTACTGTTGGCACATTATTTACTGTAACATGATGTTTATCTGTGAATATTTGTCAAAACAGATGTAAACAGGAGATAAATATATGAGAACATTTAACTTTGTGCTTTCAGAGATCGATCACACGATCAGTGAATAAATAAATACAGATATCTAATGTCTAATCTGCTGTAAATGTTTCGG
Source organism: Scortum barcoo (assembly GCA_023238725.1). Classification (NCBI taxonomy): domain Eukaryota; kingdom Metazoa; phylum Chordata; class Actinopteri; order Centrarchiformes; family Terapontidae; genus Scortum; species Scortum barcoo. Next base: position 916,334 of record CM041539.1, read on the forward strand.
TTAATAAAGTGTCACATTATTGACTGTGAGACGTCATCCAGCTGCAGGAAACAGGAAGCAGCTGGAGCATGCTCAGTTTGTGATTTTCTTTGAGTGTTTTGTTATCTGAAACTTTGGAGGATGAACTGGCTGCGACGGGACGATTCGGCGACAGTTGCTGCGTCTGAACTTTTCCATTCAGGACTGAAAATCCTGACGAGCAGCAGCGTTTTCTCTGCCAGCCTTTGTCTGCGGTCTATTTTCCCTTTTCTGCCTCTCTGTGGGGGAGGACGAGGGGGGGAGGACGGAGGAGGGTGATGGGTGGTGGTTTGTTGCCCTCAATATGTTGTGATGGAAGACTCGGTTCTCCAGAAGGAGCGTCCGCCTGGCCAGACAGGAACCATCATTGATCTGTTTGGCATCAGGCGTCTCAGCAGCTCAGAGTGCCGATCGGGCTGCTGGTGGATCCTCACACACATTATTACACATACACACACACACCATCGCCTCTCTGTGTTTCTGAGTGTATGAAGCGATAACACACACAGAGGAGGCCTCGTGTATGGAAACAGAGAGGATGATGGGAAATAGAGTGCGGGAGACAAAACAAACCAAAAGTGTAGAAAAAGTCCTGAATTTAAAAAGTGTTTTAAGCATTTATGGTGGTGGGATGTAACTAAGTAAATATACTCCAATACCACACTGAGTATTTCCATTTAATGCTGCTTCATGCTTTTACTTTTAGCTTTAGTTACTTTGCAGGTCATCAGTTAGCGTTATAAGTATTAGCTGAATTAGCTGCAGTGATTTTTACACATTAAAGCTGTTCAGAGTTACTCATCCACAGTCAGGATCTTACCTGCAGGAGATGGTGGCCGGCGTGCTCGCAGTTTGGATGGCGTGTAAAGGTAAGAAAATATCATTTAGCCGCCTTAAAAAAAGGCCCAGCAAAACCAAAGAGTACATTATATTGAGAATATTTTTATAATTTTAAGCGAAGTGAATATCCTGAATATATCAGATAAAAGCGGCTTAAATATATTTCACTGCTGACCTGCTGACAGCAGAACATCTGTGCAGACCAAAAAATACTGCAGGTCAACTGACGACCCCTCAGACTCATCTGGTGACCCTTTGGAGGGGCCCGACCCATATGTTGAGAAACTCTGGACTAAATAAATAACTGTATATAAAGTACTTCAGTGTTGTGATTTGTAGTTAATACATACATATATATTTATATATATATATATATATATATATATATATATATATATATATATATATATATATATATATATATATATATATATATATAATAAATATAATAATCTTTCATTGATCCCACAGTGGGGAAATTTCACTGTTACAGCAGCTCAAAAACAACAATTAAAGATAGAGATATTAAATAATAGAGACAATATAAACACAAAAACAATATATACAATAAATAGTAATAGTAATAATAATAATAATAATAATAATATATAAAATGCATTTGCACACATCTTAAAACAGCAGACTTCTTCTGTTGTTGTTCATGAAACAGGATGTCAACATAAACAAGCTCCAAGCTGATGTGTTATTGCAGTTTTCTCTTGTACTCCCTTTATTAAACTGTGGACGTTGACAGGAAGTGTCTGATGGGACGTTTCTATTATTTTACGTGGATTAAACTAATGTTGTTTTCAGGTGCTATCGGTGTGATGTTTGCTCTCCTCTCTGAAGATGAAGAGCGGCTGCGCTGCTCGGACCTGCAGAGATGATGGTGGTTGTGTCGCAGCTTAAAGCTCTTTGTGATTTCTGCAGAGCGTCTGCAGGCTTCAGCTCAGCGGCTTTTCTCAGGAGTCAACAAGAATGTGACTTGAAAGGAGGAAAAACATCAGCGTGAACAGCTTTTTTTTTTCTGAGTGTTTCTTTGTTGTGTTGAGTTGTTTCGGTTCTGAATTCACGGTCAAACACAGACATGTCAAAGGAAAGACACTTCAAAAATACGAAAGTGGAGCGGAGAGAGAGAGGAGCTCCTGCAGGGTCATCAGGAGGTTTCTGGAGTTCATCTGTCAACACTAAGCACACGTAGTTATGATACGAAATTGTACCCGGCAATAAAAATCAGACAGTCTGTGGTCTGACAAACCTCTTTGTGAGCGTCAGACGAGAAAGGTTGACTGAGAAAAGATCGACAAAAATACTGATGATGTTTCAGGATGAGTGGAGCTTTTAGAAGATAAAGACGAGTCACGTGGATGTGAAGACAGACGAGAACCAGAAAAGCTTAAAAGTTTTCAGTCTGAGAGAAATAAAAGTGTCCCAATATTAGAAAAATGTAAATCTGCTGCAGAGGTGAGTCAGAGTGTCTGATGATGGAAAAACTCTCACACAGGCTGTGATCCTGCTTAAAAATCATCATTTCATTTGTAAAATGTTCATAAAATTTGCTAAAGGAAGTGAATATGTTTTATGTTTTACATTTTTTATAAGCTCTTCAAACGCTTATAATATTTTATTAAAGCTGTCAATATATTGTGTAGTAAAGTGAAAGTATGATTCTGTAGTGGAGTAGAAGTAGAAAGGAAGTACTTAAGTAAAGTACCTTAAATGTGTTCTTCAGTGCAGTACTCGAGTAAATATACTCAGTTACATTTTGAGTATCTTTGCAGTATTGTATGAAATGTAAAATGTAAATCTGCTTCCACCACTGCACACGTGGCTGTAAAACCCTGAAGAGAAGTTCTGGTTCAGTCTGGTTCGGTCCGATCTGCATTAGCGTGTTCTGGTCTGGCTCAGCTCAGTCTGGTCTGGTCTGTTCTGGCCTGGCTCAGTCCGGTCTGGTTCGACCTGGTCTGGCCCGGTCTGGTCTGGCTCGGCTCTCTGGACTCCTGTAGGTGTGTTTCTGCTGTTTCACCTCTCTGACCCCCCCCCGGCTGCGGCCTGCAGGAGGTCTGGATTTACCAACCATTAAGCTATCAAGAGCTTTTGTTTGGAAAATGTTTCTGTGGACCTTTTTCCTAATTGCCTGTCAAAATGGACTTAACCGTGGTCGGCGTGCAGAAAGGAGAGCCGCGTACGCTGTTCATTAATTCATACCGGCTCTATTCAGCCTGGATTTGGGTTTCACAACCTGCAGATAAAACACGCCAACATGTTCACGAGCGCTGAATGATTTACAGGGAAAAAATCTGCCGTTTTAAAATCACACTCCACATGACACGTGATTTATTTTATTATTTTTACAATGTTCGTGGTTATGAAAGCGGCTCCTGAGAGCTGCACTGGTTCAAAGTAAAAATAACTAAATATAAAGGGAACAGAAAAGGTGTTTTATCTCCTGTGGGGAACATATTTAATCCTCCTCTGGGTCATTCGTATTTTTCTCACTGGACTCATAATAATGATGGTAATGATGCTGACAGGCTCTTTTATAAAAATATGTTGTGCCTGAGCTGAAAAGGTTTTTTTCGAGCGGGCAGGTCTCGTGGTCGTCCGAGCACGACGGGCCTCTCTCTCTCTCTGTAAGACGATCGGCTGGAGATGAACCTCTCTCGACCTGCACTTAACACAGAAGATGGGATCGTTCGCTCGCTCTTTGTCCATTAAATAAAACCATCACAGATCTTATCTGCAGCTCTGCAGGATCGATGCATCTGCAAGTGAAAAGACAGAAAAAGAAAGAAAATAAATTTTAGCTTTTAGCTTTAAAAAATGTCCCAGAAGAAGAAAAACCACCTGGACTGCACCTTTATGAAGCAGCATCGGGATGTTTCTGTTGTTCATGTTTTCTCTTTATGATCAGTGTGAGTTCATGTTCACAGGAGGTGGACTACAAAGAAGAGAACTACAACAATGGCTGCATGAAAAGTTATTTCCTGTCTCTGTGAAGGTTTCTTAAGCTAAAGTTGCTAAAGTGCATCAAGTAAAGCTTCAGTAGGTAAAGAATATTAATTTGTTTAAGTATCTTATATTAAGGAAGCGAAGCGTATCTAGACGTCATGTGGATAAACAAAAGTAGCTAAAGAATGTTTGGCAGCTAAAGCTAAAGTCGCTAAAGGACTTAAATTCGTTTAAAAAAATAAAGCACCTCAACAACATCGAATTCTAAAGTAGTTAAAAGTCATCAAGAAACTTAAAATACAGGTAGTTAAAGAATGTTAGTAGCTAAAGCTAAAATAGATATAAGATGCTAGGTAGCTAAAGCTAAAGTAGCTAAAGCTAAAGTAGCTAAGTGATTTTAGGTTGCTAACGTTTTTTTAAGAACATCTGATAGCTGAATCTTGTAGCTAAAGTTAAAATAGATTAAATTTATCAGGTAACTGAAGCCGAAGTAGATAAAGATGAAACAACTAAGTGATTTTAGGTAGCTTAAGATAAAGTGTACAAACAATATTACTAGCTAAAGTAGCTAAAGCTAAAGTAGATTAAGACTGTTAAGTAGATAAAGCTTAAGTTGTTAAAAGATGTTAGGTAATTAAAGGTAAAGGAGGCAAATTGAATTACGTAACTCGAGTGAAGGTAACTGAAAGACACCACACAGCTAAAGCTAAATTAATGAAAGGGTATTAAGTGGCTAAAGCTAAACTAGCAGAAGACACGAGGTATCTATAGAGAGATCAGGTATCAAAACTTAAGGAGATAATGCTGTTTGACAGTTAAAGCTTATGTAGATAAAGGACACCAAATGCTGCAGTGGCTAATGGACACGGAGCAGCTAAAGCTAAAGAAGCTAAATGGCGTCACGTTGCTGAAGCTACAGGTGGTTTAGATGTAAAATGTAAAATGTGCAGAAGCAGCTGTAGTTCTGCAGGTTTCTGCTCCAGTTCAGCTGAAAGAGGCAGCTCGCAGCGTGGATCAGAGCCAGGACGTGCCGCCGTCTGCAGCTGGAAGATGTCCTGACAGGAACGAAACGCCGGGATGACGGCCTGTCACTGTTTTCAGGGCACAGCGGGGGTTTGATCTGCAGATAAACAACGTCCTACAGTTTAATTCAGGATCCAAGATTCATCTTTATTATCCTTATACACACACTGAAAACACTGAAAATATATTAAATAATATTCAAATTTACAACTGATGTTTGGTGAAAAGCGTCACAGCTTAGCGTAATGTAAAATAAATACAACGTCAGTGTAAAAGGAAGCTTAGAGAGTAAAAATATGGAGAGGGATGAGAGTAAACAAAGTGTGTGTGAGTCTGAGCAAAGTTATTTTCAGCAACAGTATTAACAATTTTATTAACAGCAGTAACAGCAGTATGAACAATATTAACAACAGTAATAACAGTATAACAGTATCATCATTTTAATATTAACAACAGTGTTAACACTGTCATAATAACAGTAATGACAGAATAACAATGAACAATAAACGAAAGGTAAACTGATCTGAGGTCTGTGCAGCCTCACTAAAGTGACAGAGGTGATTCATGTTTCTGTTTCTATCGATGCTTCAGATGTTTGTCAGGGAGGAGAAGAGATCACTGAAGCACGGCGAGATGATCGATGCAGCCGCCGTTTACCAATATGACCTCAAACAGCCGAGGATGATGGGTAATCCTGTGAATCTGACGAATAAACAGACACGAGGATGAGTCCATCATCGATCCAGCACACACACGATCTGAAATCTGGTGCTGTAAAGTGGTACTCATACTGTACTGCAGTACAAAGTCAAGGTACTTTACTTTACTTGAGTATTTCTACTTTATTCAACTGTAAACTTCTACCCCACTATTTATCTACTAGATAAATATATTATTTTTACTCCATCATAGGTAAATATAGTATTTTTACTCCATCAGAGGTAAATATAGTATTTTTACTCCATCAGAGGTAAATATAGTATTTTACTCCATCAGAGGTAAATATAGTATTTTTACTCCATCAGAGGTAAATATAGTATTTTTCCTGCTCTCCGTTTGTCTGACAGCTTTAGTTTCTTTCCAGATGACAGTTGTTCATCCTTCCTGTCCAGTGAAAACCTGGTATCTCCAGATGTGTTGATGTTGAGTGTTTGTGATAAACTGAAGGATGAAGTCTTCCTTTATGTGTTGAGAAAATTCTCCTCCTTCTTCAGATAAATAAACTATTTAAAGCCTCCTTGGATCAGCTGCATCGTCACAAAGCTGAAAACAGGCTGTTTTTCTGACTTTTTACAGATACGTGGTTCTCACAGGACAAACATGTGATGATCTTATAGACCATGATGCATTGCTTGCAGATGAAACTAGCCAACAGTATATAAAGTCGTTCAAATGAACCTGAAACATGAACAGCAGTAAAATGCAGCGTCCACATTAATGCAGCAGGAAGATTCATCCAGAAACATCAGAGAGGACAGGAACACTTTACTGACACAGGAGGACTCTTACTGTGAAAATACTTTTACTTGTAATGGAGTATTTTCAGTGTGGTATGAGTACTTTTACTTAAGTAAAGGATTTGAGTACTTTTTCCGTCACTGTAAACATCCTGAGAGTTTACTGTCTGTAAAGCGTCGTAACATGATGTGATGGAATCAGGCTTCTGTATCAGCGGGCTGTAACATGTCTGAGCAGGGATGTCATTTGTTAAACACTTCAGCAGACCTGCCATGTAACACACACACACACGCACACACACCTGCAGCCCAGGTTACAGAGCTGTGTGGTTCTGTGTTAATTAATTGGAAATTAGGTGACTAATTAACCAAAGCTGCTCTAACTCTTACTGTTCAGATTTACTTTTCTCTCCTCCCCCCTCACCTGCCTCACCTGCCTCCCCCTCCTGGCCTCTTTTTGTGCGGTGGGGAGGATTAGGGAGCAGAAACGAGGCGTCATGTCAGGGATTAACTCCACAACAAACTCTCTTTAGTCAGCAACGAGGAGGAGGAGGGGAGCGAAGGTGTGGCGCTTCATATCATCACATCACGTCCTTTTTTCATCTCAACGTCTTAAAGACGCAGTGAAACAAAAACACTTTAAGTCCTGTTAAACTTTTATTCACTTTTATTCTGTGTATGTGAGTGTTTATTCATCAAACTCCAGCTCAAATTTAACGTCTTAGTACTGAAATATGACAAGTTTCAGAGCTCCGACTGCTGTTTAAAAGACAAACAGTGGAATGCAGCACATTATTATGCTAATATACCGCTCAGTGTTTAGTATGATCATAAAATGACTTACTGCTCTGTTCAAAGACAGACTTGATTTCCATTTTCATCAGATAATAACTGCACAGCTGCCAAGATTATCTGGTTTACACAAAGTTAGATTAGAGCTGAGTTTAGGTCACAGTCTGTCTGACAACGAGGAGATATCCCGACATGTCGATGCCTTAAAACTCAGCTGTCACCCTGACAGACGTTTGTGAGATTTAAAGGAAAAGTCAGGTCATATTCTGCATTTTTGTTCTTCTTTTCAAATCCCGAATCCTTTGCATCGAGCTGATGTGTTGAACATCCAATGTTTGAGTGTATCACCGTCCACGTCTGCTAATAGCTCATCTTTACAGTTAGTTATGAGTCAGTGCACGGCTGCAGAAACAAAGTTTACACTAACTGACCGATCCAGCTGCTGTTAGTTAGTTAATAATATGTGCAGTTATTTGTGGAAATCTGATGTGAAACCACTTTTGCGTGTTTGCACAGGTTTCAGCTGCTCCATCTGTTATAATAGCTGACATGTTATAATCTTATCTGGGAGTTTATCTTCACATCACATAAGTAGTTTTATTCCAGCTCATTTGTGGCTCTCGTTCTATTTTCATGCTGTTTATTATTGTTTGTACATGTCGTATTATCCTCTCTGCTCTCTGTTTGCTCTCCTCTCAGGTCTTATCGGTATCCAGTTCTCTGTTTCCCCTCAGGGATCACAAAACTTTTATCTAATCTCATCTGAACCCTCTTTTTTTTTGAGCCATCTTGTTGTGTTTTCATAAATGAAATGCTCTCTTTTCTCTGCTCTTCTTCTCCTCCTCCTCCTCCTTCTTCTTCTTCTTCTTCCTCCTCTGATTCCTTCCTGCCTGTCTGTCAGCCGATGGAGAGGCGACAGCAAGTCTCCACGCCGTAAACCGATCCGCCTTGGAGAGAGTGCGAGGCCGAGCAGGAGAGGATTCCTGATATGGATCTACCTCAGAAACTCAGCCAAACAAAGCCTCACCTGTTTTCACCGCCCTGCCTTGTTCCTCCTCCACCTCCTCCTCCTCCTCCACCACCAGCTGCTGCTGCTCGACCAGACTCTGAAATCCACTTTGTCAGTTTGTGCATTTTCTCCTCTGGTCTTGTTTCCGTCGGGGATTGTGGAAGCTTTGATACACAGAAATACCTGTTAGTAGTTGTCGATCCCTTTCCCAAACACCCCCCCTCCTCCCTCCACACACACACACACACACACTCTTCCTCGGGTCTCACCGGAACAGAAAATTACCCCATTTACCCCCCTCCTCCTCCTTTTTGGGTGTCCCAACTCGGGGCCCCCGGGGCAGATCCCAGACATAAAAGTTAGCATTGAGGAGCCGAGTGTCCGATATCAGTTAATGTGAGATACAACTAATTAGTCCATTATCGGGCCCCCGCTCTCACCGGCTCATAAATTGGAGCCACTCAAAGGTCGTTTATTATTTATCAGAGTGGGTGAGGGAGGGGGAGGACAGAGGGGAGGACAGAGGGGGGAGGGCGGGGGTCTGCTGGTGCTCTGGTTTGCTTGTTCAACATATCAAGATTAGTTTCATCCAGCTCTGTTGGATGACTGCAGCCTGCAAACACCCCATTACACACACACACACATTACATTACACACCGTCCGGCTGCTGGAGACCAACACTGATTTCTTCAAACTAAGAGCAGATATTTGATTTCATCATATATCTTCAGAGGAAACCTGGATGACTCCTGCAGACTTCGGCCAAAGATGATTTGTTAGAGAGATGAACCTCCCCCACGTATTCACACATTATTATTACAGGGGGTTGTAACTTTTATCTTTTAAAAATCCACAGATTGACATGTCTGTTGGTGATAAACCTTCTTTGTGTTCATTAGTTTTTCTTTTCTTTTCCTTAGAAAATATCAGAGGAAGCTTGTTGTCGTGGAAAATAAACAGACTTGACTTCGTAATGCCTCCATGAAGATTGATTTTACTGTGTCAGACAAACGTATGGAGCCCTGAAGTTGCCTTAGAGAGATAAAAATTATATTTCGAGGCCACATTTTAATACCGCAGATTTAATCCGTCACCACAAATGAAATAACTCGATAATTCTTTCAGTGCACGAGGCCGAGTCATTGATCACAAACTGCATTTCTCCTCTGTGATGTGATCGCTGGATAGAAGCTCTTTGATTGAGCTTTGGTGATGAGCTATCAATCCATGTTAACAGCACTCAATCTGCAGGAGATTATTGTTAGTTCAAAGCAGATTAACAAGAAAACTGAGAGCTTGTGGATCATACCGGCTGATACTTGGAGCAGGTGTGGAGCACTTCATGCCGGAGAAGGACTGATCTGTTGTGATGTATGAGCGTTTAGTTCATCAAAACAAGGGAACAAATGATTAAAGGTGGATTATATCTCGTGTGCATTAAGAAGGAATTTTGTATGCTCAATGTAGTAAAATGTGGCCTTAAAATTTTGATTCAAGGACCAGCGTTTGTTGGAGCGAAGCACTGTGAGGACATCATGAAGTTATTTCAGATGACACAGTTCTGTCAGACAGACTGAGGTGAATCAGCAGCGCGTCGTTCAGCTTGTGTCGGAGCAGAAACTTGAAGTGGGGAGTTCAGCGAGAGGTTGGCGTAGACGTGTTATTAATGAATGATTGAGTGTGATAAATGATGTATGACGGAGTGTAGCTCTGCTCTGTTGTCAGAAAACAAACAAGTCTGAAAATAATCCACAGGAGCAAGTCGAAGAAGGCTAAAAGGACACGAAGGCTTCACCTTTAAATTATATATAATAAATATATATAATGCAGTAATAATACTCAGGACAGTGGATGGATGACGATCAGGTGATGTTTTGACCCGTTTAGTGAATCAAAGTGAGCGATTAGTGACGCCCCTCATCGTAAAGAGGATGAAGAGACGCCATGTTTGTTTACGTTCTCGTTAAGTGAAGCTCCTCCTCCAATTTCCTCCTTCTTCCTGATGATGTCATGAAACAGCGAGCTCTGATTGGTCGGGTCTGTCAGGTCTCTTGTCCGAGTCACAGAAGATTCACCTGTAGGATCTTTCTGTAACTAAAATACCTAGAACAGGATTATTCTGTTATTTCGCCCTTGTTGGTATAAAAGGCTGGACAGAATAATAGAAACACACGATGCAGATACGACCTCCATCCTCCAACCGGCTCCTTCAGATGGACCAACACAAACATTTAAACCTTCTTGATGGAGGATTTAAAGTGTTTGTGTCAGCCAGGTGAGCCCGTCGTCTTTGTAGTTGCCTGGCGGTGCAGCAGCATCCTGTAAAGTGTGTTAAAACGTTGTTGTCTTTATTCCTCGGTGATTCAGCGCTCTGTCAGGCTCGAACACCAACAGCGGTTTCTCTTGTCCGGGCCAATTATTCCTGTTTTCATCTTCGTCTCAGACAACAGGTCTGCGTTTCAGCCGAGCAGGTATCACACCGCCGGGATCGTGTTACACAGCTGAGAGATTTATTGCTCGGCGAGGGGACGTGTCGTACTGCCGCCGCTGTCGTCATCTCCATCTTTTCATCTGGGTGAGAAGCATCGAGGGGGGGTGGGTGAGGAGGAGAAAGCTCCATGAACGACAGGAAACACAACATAAAAGAAAATTTTATCTTTTGCAGGACTCAGAGATGAAGAATGAAATGACTGCTGATGTTTAATTTAAGTTTTTTACTTTTCAACTGATCAACTCGTGTTTAAAGAACAAATTTCTGTTAATGTTAAATTAAAGCTCACTTTTACAGTCAGGTATCATCTAAAGATGTTTACAGATAAAATAACTCTGAAATGTGCAGAAAGTTTAAAAATGAACAAATATAAAGTTTTATAAACTAAATAAGCTCTGATGTACGGAGGCCACAGGGAGACAGAAGGTTATTTTAATGAGAAAAAAATGCACAATGGATGTACTTAGGATTAATACAGAGTTACATAATTCAAAATACTGTTTGTAAAAATTCATTAAAAACATAAAGAAAATACCAATAAATTGTTCTTTTTCATTATTATTCCTTGAATAACCAATATAATAATATATTTTTTTAAAATAAATACTTTTTCATAAGGTTATACATAGTTTTTAAACATAGTTTTTTTTTTTATATTTTAGCTTTTAAAAATTTTATTTAGTTTGATTTAATGCATCGATTGTATGTTTTATTAAACTGAATGATCTAAAAACATATTTATTTTACTTTGTGTGTTTTGGAAAAAAAGATGTCTTTATTTGGGTTACTTTCTTGGATATGGTTGTATTATTTTCTAATAAATAAATGCACAATCTAATTTGTTTAATTAAATATATTCAATTCTCAAATTCAAATCTGTTGTTAATTATTTTATTGTGATTTTATTTACTTTTGTGATTTAAAATTAAAAAGCAAAAGAAGTAACAAATAAAAGATTATTGGTCTTATATGAGTAAAAGCTGAATATTAAAGGAGGTTTTGTGTGTCGGTCATTGACACATCAGATCCATTTTATGCGAATGTGTCGTCTTCACATCGACAGAAGAAGCTCAAACAATGTGAGAAATTGTTGGGATGAAAACACGAGGCTGCTGCTGGTTTTATTAAACGTATCACAGCTCTGCAGAAAGCCACATTAACATGAAGTCATTATTATGATGTGATGGCATCCTCACATCTGTGTTCCTGCAGAAATAAGCGGCGTCTCCTCCGTCTTCTGATCGGATTCATTAACACCCCGACACGACCTCCCGAGCCCCGACCGACAAAGAGCGAATATTTCCACAACATGTACGGCTAAATGAAAGCGTAGTGGGACAGCAGGCGACCGCGCTGTTTTCTATTGTTCATGAAAAACAGCATCACAACTTCAGCCGGTTTTTACTCACCTGCTGATTTTAAAGTCACTTTTCTTCTGTCACCAAACAGACAAAACACAACATCCATCACAACATGGCTCAAAAAATTCTCTCAGAGTTTAAGAGATCACATCAAAACAACACGTGAAGTAACACGAAGCAGAATCAGACCAACATACGACACGAGACAACACGAGACAACACGACGTGATGTGAAATGACAAGAAACAACAAAACAGCTTGAAACAACAAAAAACTCACACAAGAGGCGACTGAACGACACCCAGATGTCACGAACAAAACAAAACTTTATAAAACAAAAAACAAAGCACAAAATAAAATGTCAGCAGGAGCCTCAGTGCAACACAGAAAATGAGAAAATGAGACAAACAACATAAACAACTGATGAGACGACAACATTCATGTAACATGACAGAAATTTATAAACGGTCACACGACAGGACAAAAAAAAAACGTTAACGAATTTCTGATTCTGAAACAACACAACGCCAAGCAAAACACAAACAAACACAACATAAACATTTACAACATAAAACAACAGAAACATACACAATACAGCAGAATGTGAACAACACGACAAAACATAAAACATAAACAAACAACAAAACATGAAAGAGATAAACAACACGACAAAACATGAAACAACAAACAAACAACAAAACATAAAACATAAACAAACAACAAAACATGAAACATAAACAAACAACAAAACAAATGACACTGACACTGTATGAACTACAACAATATGCAACAACATGAAAACAACACGACATGACGTGAGAGGAAGGAGAACGAAATGAAGTGAAACGATTCGACATCACACAACACAAAATGATTTGACACGAAACAAAACTAAATGAAATGTACACGACGTAACGCAACACACTGAAACATGGTCTCACACACACACACACACACACACAAATAACATTCATATATCAGTTTCTTATAATTTTATGTAGACATTTACTTTAATGACTGAAATTTCTTCAGTCTGAGCAGCTTCTAAAAGATTTTAAGTTTCCTTCAGCTGCAGTTAAACGTCAGCAAATTCCTGACAGAGAGTTTTCAAGCAAACTGACAGCGACACCAATTTAGTGTTTAATTATTCTTGGTGAGGAGAAGAGAAATATGCAGTCTGAAGCTGAGATCTCTCTCTCTTTCTGTCAGAGGAAGTCTACCTCGCTCGCCCGCTCTCTGCAGCAGCTGCCTTTAACAACATGTTTAACTTCCAACAGCATCAGCGTGTTTACCCACAAACCCCTGCTCCGCTAAAACAATCCCACTACGAGAGAGACTTCAGCTAGATTTGTCATTGTCTTTGAAGCACGCACACACACACACTCACACTCCTACACACACACACACACACACATACACATAAACACACAGTCTGCAGCGAGTTGCCTCACCCATGCTGTGTATTTACCTCAGTAATCAGAGTCCATGCAAGTGTTGTGTCTTTATGTTGTGGAGGTGCTAGGTGTCATTTACATTTACACACACACATACACACACACATACACACACACACACACACACTCAGCAGGAGTCTCGCTGAAGAGATGACTGGAGGAGTTTTTTTTCTTTCTTGCATTTGAATGTTTGTTTCAGACGTGGCTCCGTTTACCTGCTGCAGTGACGTTTTTTGACATCTCTTTTTTTGCAGCAGAAATGTAAAAAGTTGAAAAGTTATGAGAATTTAAAACATTTATTAGATGAACCTGAGGCCTGATTCTTGATGACAGTGAATATCAACATGTTAAGCTCCGTCTGCATCTTTGCGGATGTTCCTGATTGATTTCCTGCAGTTGGTTCGACCCGTCTGGACTGTCCCATCCTCTCTGTGGGGGGGTGCTGCTCTTCAATCAATCAAACCAAACCATCTTCATCCTTTTGAGCCTTTTTTCTTACAAAATTGAAAACACCTCTGATTTGTGATTTCTGAACCACGTTTGTTTGTGGTTGTTGGAGGAAAAAGACCAGTGGAGGAAAGTAACTAAGTAAATTTACTCAAGTACTATACTTTAGTCCAGTTTTGAGGTACTTGTATTTTACTTCAGTATTTCCAATTTATGGTGATTTCAACTCCTACTCCACTACATGTCAGAGGGAGGTATTTTACTTTTTTCTGCACAACATTAATTTTATAACTTTCAGTTACTTCACAGACTCTGATTAAATAAATGCTGATGTATAATTATAGATAAATATAAAACATTATTGATCCTCTGGGACAAATGAACAAACTACCCAACAGAATATAAAGTGATTAAAATGAACTTCACCAGCTGCAACATTAAAGTGATGAACACTTTAATGATCAATAATTACAACCCCATAAAATCATATATATTATTCTGCATGATGAGTACTTTTACTTTTAGTACTTTTAGCACATTTTGATGCTCATATCTTTGTAGTTTTGTACTTTTTGACTGCAGGACTTTGACTTGTAACAGAACATTTCAACACTATTTGTACTTTTACTGAGGTAAATAATTGAATATGTCGTCCGTCACGTGACCTTCGACCTGCAGGTTGTTGTGATCCCTCGAGTCCACCCACAAATTCATAAAGGACAGAAATTCAATGTACAATTCAAATGACACACACACGACAGACTAAAACATTCGAAATAATAATCTAAATGTGATAAATGCAGGCTGAGGATCGGTCGGTGTCAGTCGGGTCGTCTGATGTCTCGCTCTGGACCAAAGTGTCAAAGCGTTGGCAGGGTAAAAACCTGTTATCTGCCTGGTGTATCAGCGCGATGGCGTGTGTGTGCGGCTGTCTGTCATTGTCACAGTGTGAGAAAAGCGTCCTCCTGTTTGCGTCTAGGTGTCATTACAACAAGACAACAGCACGTTAATAAAGAGGATGACTGAGAGTGTGTGTGCTTTTGTTTTCCATGCTAATCAGCCAGATGATGCTGCTGCTCTCTGCTTTGTTCAGCCGAAACAAACAGAGCAGCATCACTGTCAGCATCACGCTCAGAGCTGACATCTTTACTCAAATCAATATTATTGTTTTGTTTTCATCCGCCTTTGTTTCTGCAGGAAAGGTTGGGCTGAGACGGGAGCTGCCCGGTGGAGACGTTTAATCCTGTTTAACTTTGATCCTGTTTAACTTTGATCCTGAGCTTCATGTAGGCGTCGGTCACGAATACATGATCTCTAATAAAATATGACAAACTTCATCAGAAACAGACACTGACGGGGAACATTTTACTGCTCTGTGAGGACTTTACTGCTCATGATACACCGCTGCGTAAGTCAGGTGTTTAATGCAGGACTTTTACGTTTACTGTGAAGTGTTAGTACTTTTATTGAAGTAAATGATCTGAATTTAAGACAAAGTGTGAGGTTATATTCAGCTTTAGAGATCTGCGTCTAAAATACTGTGTTTATGTGTGTGTGTGTGTGTGTGTGTGTGTATTTATGTGTGTGTGTGTGTGTGTGTATGTGTGTGTATTTAGTGTGTTTTCAGTGTGTGTGTGTGTGTGTATTTGGTGTGTATTTAGTGTGTTTTCAGTGTGTGTGTGTGTGTATTTAGTGTGTTTTTGGTATGTGTGTGTGTGTGTGTGTCAGTCTGAGCTCTGAGCTTTCTGTTTTCCCAACAGTCTCACTGAGTTTACAGACACAAAGACTTCTGCAACAAATCCCCTCAGCTCCTCGTGTGTCTCTGGGGTTTATCTCCGAGTGTGCGCTTCAGATTAAACATCATATCACTGTTTCTGTTTGTTAAAAACTGTGTGTGTGTGTGTGTGTGTGTGTGATCAGGGGAATTCAGCAACTCTCCGACAGTCTGTCACTGTTTATCTCTTTGTCTCTTTGTTTACGTCCTCCTTTGTTCCTCTTTGCTTTTTCTTTATTTATTTATATTTTTTTCCTCCATAAAATAGAAAAACATTTGTTCCAATATTTAATCTGTTTGGTCAGTTTAAAAGAGTAAACACCAACATACTTAAGAATATTAATTTACCTTAAAATAATACTGGGAGATGTGACACTGGAGGTCACAATGATTTAATTTACATTTCATTCAACAGTCACATGATGCAGAAACAACACAGACTCTTCAACAAACACCACAACTTTACTTTCACATAACGTGCCACACAATGTAAAGGCAGGTCAGCCCTCACCACTCACTTCACACATGTCCAAATATCGTGTTTAAGATCGTCAAGTACTCGATGAGGTTTAGAAAAGGTCATGATTTGGGTGTAAATATCATGTCAGTTAATTCATGTATGTAAAGCATAAATCAACATTCACTTTAGTTTCACACAGGACACAAACTCCTGTTTATTCATTCACTCCAAACTGCCTCCTTCATCACTTTGTCGCTCTTTATACGACATTATTTGAAAGATGCGATGCATCAACTGCAAGCAAAATCTTACTTTAGCATATAGCAGCATGATTTTCCACAGTGTAAAACCTCTGATGCCTTCAAGTGAGAGTGTGCAGAGAAGATGTACTGATGGACTTTACTTCCTTATCAACATCTAAGTGAATGCATACTTCGTCATTATTTTAGTACTCAGTATGCTGTAGCTATTGATTAAGTATGTAGTACATTAGTATGGGATTTCAAACAGCCTGAAAACAACAACGTCGGAGCTCATTGGTTCCTACTGACGATGTAAAACTTTAAGTAAAAGTTTGAAAGTTTTAAAAAGGCTCAGCAGTTTCCTCACAGTGGTTGTGATGAGTTAAACAGGGTTTGTCAAACAGCTCTGTTTTGTTCTTTATTGAGTTTCAGGAAGTTTACAGCCGACCTGAGAGACGTTTGTCAAACACAGCAGTTCGTCCTCGTCCTGAACGCCTTAAAAGAGAAATATATTCTTTAAAAATACCAAAAAATAAAGAGTTCATTTGACATCTTTTGTGTTACGTCTGAACAAATGAACATGACTCTGACAGACAAAACTGAGATGACGATACGAGTCAGCTGATCCACGATGGCGTGAACTGTCTGTAAAGGGATAAAAACGCAGACGTGATGGTGTTTATCGTCTGCTGTAACACTGAGATCATGTTTAACCTCCTGGATGTGATCACCTGTCTGAAGGTAGGTGTGTTTTTCAGGTGACAGATTCCTGAAGTTCCAGTAAAGTTTTATATTACTGCGACGGCTCATGTTACTCTGTGTTTGTTGTTGGAGGGTGATGACTGATTTCCTGCTCAGAAATACGACCGATGAAACCAAACAAACACAGACAGACAGACAGGTGACCGTGTGACTTTGCTGAAGACAAACTGTCTCTGTTAGCTCACATCTTTCTGACGCCACAGTCACCTGCTCTAATGTCCTGCTTTATATCAGACGGTGAAAACATACAAAGACGAAAACACAAGTATATATAAGGCAGGACTAAAAATAAAACACAGCTGAATATTGGAATAAACCAAGGTTACAACACAAATGAATACTGGTCCAAACTGAAGCTAAAACCCCACTGAATATTTGACAAAATGATTTAAAACATCAGCAGATAATGGACTAAAGGACTTTCACAAACACCAAAGACCAGAATACTGAAACCAGTCAGGCTTGAATCCATTTAATTTAGGATTAAACCATCTTAATTCAGCACAAAGACCTTAAACAGGGGAAAACTTCATCTTCAACAACAATCAAACATTCGGACTGATTCAAATTTTGGATCTTTTAAGACACAATGAGCAACGAGCAGATCAGGCAGCTTCAGAGCTGAAACAGGCTAACAGTTTCCCTCTGCTTCCAGTCTTTGTGCTAAGCCAGGCTAATCACACCATCAAAGTGATGAGACTGGATCTGAGATTAAACTGAGATTAATCTGACTTTCTTCAAAAAGCTGTTCGTTTGAGTCAGAAAAGCAAAATGTGTCTTTCTGAATCTCACGGTGGTTTCACCTGGATGTTTGTCAGATATTAACCAAAGCTAAACTGTTTTCAGTCTTTGTGTTAATCTCGATTTATTTCTGTTCTGAATGCAAAGCGATGAAAGAGATGAAATGTCTGACATCATCTCACACACGTCTTTGATTTCTGTCACGTTCATCAATCACAGATCAGACATTAAAACTGAACAAAACGCCGTCTGTGCCGACGCAGACGAAGACGAAGTGTTTTATCTGATTTCTGTATATGGGTGAATCATTGTGTGTGTGTGTGTGTGTGTGAAGAGAAAGTGTGTACATGCATCTGTGCCTTTGTGTCTTTGTGTGGCGAGTGTGTGTGTGTGTGTGTGTTAATCACTGTCAGACTACCATCAGGCCAGGTGGTGTTGTCTTTAAATCCAAGTCCCAGCTGTACCTGCTCCACCTAATAACTCTGTGTGTGTGTGTGTGTCAGCGTCTTGGGATGTGGTTGATGATCCAATTCACCAGAGGCGGCGGCGGCGTTTCCCACTCCCCCCACATCACACCTCCACACCCTCAATACCCTCAACGGCGTATTAAATCTTGCCACTGTTGTTTGTGTGTGAGTGTGTATCATATTGTGTGTGTGTGTGTGTGTGTGAAGTGTGAACACACCGCCATTTCCCCCTGTGAGCTCGTCTTTTCTTGTTCTCTCTCCTCTCTGTTGTCCCTCATCCCCACTTTTTTGTCTAGTTTTTTCCCATGATGCCTTGGGAAACACACACACACACAGATGCTGTGCGTCTGTTTAGACAACATGCTATTGTTGCAACGAGAGAAAGATGGAAAGAGAGAGAGCGAGTTTCACACAAAGACCCAGACAAGACAGTGCTGATTTAGTGGAAGAAATTATATGTGTGTGTGTGAGTGTGTTTTTGTTTTTTGTGTGTGTGTGTGTGTGTGTGTGTGTGTGTGTGTGTGTGTTGGGTGACTGTTGAGTGATGACTGCTGGGAGGCAGGAGGTGGAGCGATTCCAGTGATGGAGAGGTAAAAAGAGACGCACGTCTACACGAACGCTGCGAAAATCTGAATCAGACGCAGGTTGATTCTGCAACAGAAATAAAGAAAAGAGCAGCAGGAAAGTCCAGAATAATTAATATAAAGAAGAAATAATGTATATTAGAATATAAAGAGGATTGAATCTGTACTAAAGGATGTGCAGTTATTCATTATTTAAGGAATATGTGCAAAAATGTGCCTTTAAATACTGGATTTGATGTCACTTAAGTCTCATGTACTTCAGTTATTAATGTCTGTTATCTTTCTTCCTGTTTATACTGACTGCGAAATGCACAACGTGTGCAGAAAATACTTCTGATGTCATATTCATTTATTAATTTGACCTTTATTTGAATCTTGAGGAATCATTGAGGCCATGCCCCCATTTTGAATGATGCACAAATTAAAACAGAAAATAAAACTGAAAACAGTTAAAGACAGTTTTATTCATGAGAGAAACAGTTTGTGATCAATAAAATATAATACTTCTAACTGATGTAAATATTCTTATACGTTCTTATCTTATTATAGTAAAGTCCCTGAGTCCCAGTGGTGTAATGTAAATATGCACGTTAACTTCATTTAAGTATAATATTAAGTATAAATATTTGCACTGATGTTACTTTCTGCTTCTCCTTCATTACATTTATCTGATGGCTTTAGTTAATTTACATTTTTACTCACAAAACACATGAAGAGTTTATAAAAAGTGAAAAAACACACACCTGGTGAAGTTACTGCGACTGTCACCGTGTCACTGAATGTAGAGATGATCTCAAAATGAGGATCAACTTTAGCTTTTATCTCCCTCTGACAGACAGACATTATAGATAGATAGATGATCAATAGATAAATAGATAGATAAATTGATTATAGATGGATATATAGTGTGAGTATGACTGGAGGGATGGACAAAGGGAGAGGAGGAGAGAGAAAGAGAGATAAAGAGAGATGCCAATCAACCCGTCTCTCCCCTCCATCATCGCAGTCCTTGGTTTCCATGGTAACCGTTTCCAGGCCAACGGCAGGCAACTAATGTGGGGGGGGGGTCTTCAGGCAGGCAGAGGCCAAAACCTTCATTTAGCCACACACACACACACACACACACACACATTCACACACACACACACACACACACACACACACACATTTACACACATTTACACACACACATTCACACACACACAATTGTAAACACACACACTCAAACTGGATCATCAAAATAAACCACATAATTAATATGAACACACATTTACTCACTAACTTACACACACACACACACACACACAACATGCCTGCAGTACACACATACACACACACAAACAGAAATAACAATGCAAACACTAACACACACATGATTTTTAAGATGATGTAACGCACACACACACACAGACACACACACACACAACATGCCTGCAGTACACACACACACACACGCATTACAGAAATAACAATGCAAACACTAACACACACATGATTTTTAAGATGATGTAACATGCACACACACACACACAGACACACACAGACACACACACACACACACACACACACAGGTGTGTGTTAGTCTACTGTTTGACTTTCACTCTCTCTCTCTCTCTCTGACACTCACTACCTGATTATTACTGTGTGTATTTCTGACTGTGTGTATATCTGAATGTGTGTATTTCTGAGTGTGTGTGTTTCTGAGTGTGTGTGTGTGTGTGTGTGTGTTTCTGTTTCTGAGTGTGTGCGTGTGTGTTTGACGTCCTACACCAGCAGACAGGGAGAAGCTGTTGCTGTCATTTCAACTAAACAAAGAAAAGGCTGCTGGCTCTTACACACACACACACACACACACACACACACACACTGCACACACACACGCTGACAGGACTTGGCGGGAGAGGAAACCAGCTGGTGTACAGGGAGCAGAGTGTGTGTGTGTAGGTAAGGGCCGAGGCTGTACGGCAGGATGCAGGATGGGAGGCGGTTACCATGGTTACTGCAGTGTTGGTGGAGATGCAGTACAGATGCAGGGCAGCTTCAGCTTTCACACGTTCACGTTTGTCCACATCTGGACACACCGTCACTGCACCCTGATGATGTCACAGTGATGTCATCAGGGTTAACCCCTTAAGTTTGAACGATGTAGCTGTTGAACAGGAGGGGAGGGGCTAATTAAAAATGCTGCACAGATGCATTATGGGAAATGTAGGACACAGCATGTCCTACATTGTCCACAAACTCCAAACCAGCTTTTTTTTAATCTGTTTTTCCCCCCTCTCTGGAAACACAGCTCCTAAATAAACATGTAAATATATACATGTGAATTGTTAAGCATTAACCACATAATCCACCATCTTAGTCAGGGTTTCCTCTCCTCTGCGATCCTGTTCGTGATGTTCATGGACAGGATATCAAGGTGCAGCAGGTTTGGGGACCTCAGATTTGCGTCTCTGCTGTTTGCAGATGCTTCTGTTGGCTTCATTCAGCCGCTGTACCGGCCCGTGGTGGTGAAGAGAGCTGAGCCAGAGAGGGAAACCTTTCGATTTACCAGTCGATCTACACTCACTGATGGTCATGAGCTTCGGGAAGTGACCGAAGGATGAGGAGCTCGGAGAGGAGCCGCTGATCCTTCACAGGTGGTTCAACTGCTGATCAGGATCCTTCTGAGCATCGTCCTTTGGAGCTCTTTCAGGTACATCCAACAGGTAAGAGACCCAGAATGCACCGGAGGGATTATAAATCTCATCTGCTCACCTCAGAGGAGCTGGAATATGTTGCTGAGGAGACGTCTGGGCCCAGATAAGAAAATGTATGGATGGACACCTCCCAATAATATAATAAAGTAGTTTAAACTACCCCCAACTCAACCAACCACCACAATATTTAAAAGCTATTTACAAAAATCATTTCCTTTCTATCAGCTCCGTGTGTCGACTTCAACATCAGCCTGTGTCCTGTGAGGCTCATCAATCAGTTTTAATAGTTTTTATGTCTCAGAAGAAGAATAAATATCAGGCTGTGACACACTCACAGAGGCTGTTAGTAAAATATCACCACGTTTATCCTCTATGATCTGAATACTCCTTCAAACTCTCAGACTCTCAGCAGCTGCTGTTTCCTGTTGTGGAGTTGAAGTGAAAATTAAATTTTCAGATAAGTTGAGATGAAAATCTCTTGGTGGGCGTTCGGCCTGATAGCATCACCTGCTCTGAGACATTTTGACCTTTCAGCTTCTCGTTCGGCGGCTGTCAGCTGAGCGTTCTGGACAAACGGCACACGATGCCACAGCTGAAAGTGACGTTAAACTGCAAAAAAAAAAAAAAAGCTCAGCTTCAACAGCCCTCCACTGCTGCTGCTGCCACCCCGCCACAATAAAACACCCCTTTTGTTTTCCAAGCTTTGCTCTCAGAGACGCAGCCAAACAGTGGAAGCAGCGACACAAACTGTTTGCGTGGCGGCAAAAAACGGCGTCCCATTAGGGCCAAATAGCAGCACTATCATCATCATCATCATCATCATCATCCTGCTATCACTCTCGCTCGGCTCTCTGCAACATGACGCCTACTTAGGATGCACTTCTGGGGTTTGGATGTCTCTCAGTCTGGCACCCATTTCCCCTCCTGTGTGAAGGCACTGACACCTGGGAAGATTGAACATCCCGTCGCACAGAAGCCCCTTTTGTCAGACTAAATATGTTTCTCTATTTGCCGGCGCCATTAGAGGGAGAATTTTTTTTTTTTTTTATTCTTTTCATTTTTAGCATTGTTATGCTCAGAGTATTCATATCACTCTCTCTTTTTGCTCCTCTGCCGGCTGGAGCGAGGTGGAGGGGGCGGCGGTTGGTGGGGGCACGGCGGCAGAGGGGCGACGCATTAGCGGCGTTTTAGATGCGTCCGGGCTGACAGCAGATATTAGCGGCGGGGGAATTTCTCCTGTGTGCCTTTTGTCAGAGAGCTGTCAGTCTATCAGCTCGGCGAAGTTCTGCAGGCTGTTAACTGGGTTTGCTGAAACGGTTGGCTTGTGAGCATTAGGACAATAGCAACAGCAGCGGGGGGGGGGCTGTCAGGGTGAGTTAAGTGGGTATATTTTGGAGGAGATATGTGTGTGTGTGTGTGTGACAGGAAAGAAGGATTCTGCGGAGAAAGTCGTGATTCTTTGTTGAGATCTAATGAGGAGAAATGTTGTTTGTTGTTTTTGTCTGTTTTCACATCATTTTTTTTGGGTTCTTAGAAAAATCCTCCACAGATTTAACATCACAGCTGGAAAAAAAATGTTGCAGCAGGACCAAAAATATTGTCTTTTTTTATTCCATGTGTTCTTCTACTTTGTCAAAACTTGGCGCCTACATTACCCACAATGCAACGTGACCTCCAACATTCAGGTCACAGTTTATGTTGAAGCCTCCGACCCGCAGCTGAGAAATCTGGAGACACGTTTGTCTTTTTCAACCGACTCAAGTGACATCACTCGACCACGTTTTTTTGTCTCCCTCTGGAGACAAAAAAAATGTGATGAAGTGGAAAATCTGTGGATCAGCATCGAGTCTGAGCGATTACTCGTCCGTTCTGGGACTTCTGTCTCTCTCTCCTGGCTGTCTGAGGA
Source organism: Scortum barcoo (assembly GCA_023238725.1). Classification (NCBI taxonomy): domain Eukaryota; kingdom Metazoa; phylum Chordata; class Actinopteri; order Centrarchiformes; family Terapontidae; genus Scortum; species Scortum barcoo. The sequence goes on from CM041539.1 coordinate 939,813, forward strand.
TCTTTCCAGATGTTTGGATCTGGTTCTTCCAGCAGACTCGTCCTCTTGTTTCTGTTTGTTTCTTTCTGCTGCTCGTAGTTCGTCCGAGTCTCTCACATGTTTCTCTCTATAATTTTGTCATCCTGATTGTCCACGCTGTCAGTTTAATGTTGATCATTTCTGCACACTCGACATCTATTTCCTGCCTCTTATGGAGCTTTCTTCCATTTTTTCCTGGTTAAAAAGTTTTTTAGGAGTTTTTCCTGATCCTCATCGATGGTCTGAGCACACAGAGAGTTGTGTGCTGCACAGATTGAGACAAATTTGTGATGTTTTTACTCTTTATCTTTGGATAATGAAAATTTGATTTCCTTTCAAAAGATGTTGAGATATTTCACAGGATAAATAATCACGTTGACCAGCTGATGGCGTTGTAGAAAAGTCAACATTAATCCTCAGGCGATCATGAATATCTGCTCCGGCTGTAAAAACTCCTCCAAATTAAAAGGAAGATTTGCGCTTGTTGGTAAAAGATTTTCAGAATAAACAATGATGTTACATAAGCGGCTCTGATCACTGCCAACAAACTGTTCCAGGCCTCCGCTCCGTCAGAAAATAAAGGCGCTGAAATAAAAAGTGGACACAAATGAATTCATGGACGTGACAACAGAGGAGTTACTGGAGCGCTCGTCGTGTCATCTTTCCACGGCCGCCTGAGAAATCTCACATCGCCGCATTTACATGAAAACAGCAGCTGAGCCTCCGACCAGAGGACGAACCTGCTCAAACTTCTTCTGTTCGACTCTCACTTTGTTTATTTACAGGATTTTTGCATTTTCATGACGTGTTCAGGCCGTCCTGTCATCTTATATTATATTATTGTATGTTATATATTTTCAGGTTTTGACAGTTCACATGTCAACACACAATAAACATCTGATTGGATGTTTGTTTCCTCTTTAGTGTCCTGATCTGGATCTGATCAGTTGTACATTTACATAAAACATCATCTTCCGTATTTGTGATTGTTTCCAGGTTTCTGATCATCTGAAAAGGTGCAGGTTTGTCCTCCACTCAAGTACTGAAGTAAATATCTGAAGTACTGACTCTTTTCTTTTTACACTGATTTCTACTTCTACTCCAAAACATCTCAGAGGGAAATATTGTACTTTTGTTATTGTATTTTTTACTCCACCACATTTATCTGACAGCTTTAGTACTTTAGAAATTAAGATTTTCACACAGAACGGATAAAGAGTTTATGAATCAAACTCAAAAAGTTTCTACAAGAACAGCTGAAACTATTAGTTTATTGATTGATTAGTCAAATGAATCAGAAACCCGTCAAATCATCAGGAGACACTTTACTGAGCAGGACTTTACTTTATGGACTTTAACTCCACTTTACTGAGTATACTCACAGACTTTTACTGAAGGAACATTTTTAATGTGGGACTTTTACTTGTGAGAGTATTTGTAGTGTAATATTAGTACTTTTACTTAATATAATAATACATTTTTTCTCCACTTTTTCAGCTAGCAGGATCTTCAAACCAGGATAAGATAAAACATAAACCAGATGAAAACCAGAACTCAGTGCAGTGTTTAAATGTCCGTCCTTTACTGCACTGTGTTCTTCACACTTTAAAATACATTTAATGGGATTTCAGTGGGAATAAATTTGAGTCCTGACAGTGTAAATATTCTTTGACACAGGTCGAGTGTTTGACCAGCAGTCATGATTATCAGCGGCGTGTTTATAAATGTGAAAATAAATAAAAACCGCAGAGGGTTCGAGGGATGAAACAAATCAAGTTTGTTTCCTCCAAACTCAGACAAAAGAAAAGCTTCAAAACCTCGAAACAGGACGGACGGAGGCTGCTGGGTCTGAAAAATGTGAAAATATCTGAAGTGAGTCACAGAAAGAGACGCAGAGTGTGGAGGGAGGTCAGGCCGGCGCTGATGTATGATCCTCTAATGAGCTGAACGATTGGCTGCTGACGGAGAGGATGAATATGGTCAACACACACACACACACACACACACTGGCTGTCCCTGGTGTGTGATCTGTTGTGTGTGTGTGTGTGTGTGTGTGAAGGTTCGGTCCTAAACACAGCGGCCGATAGATCAGACGGAGCTGAAGTTTGACTCCAAACACTCGATGGGATCAGCCGGAGGTCGACCAAACTTTACGCCGCCGACGGTACGAAACCACAGAAGAAGAGCGATTACCAACAGACAGACAACTGCGACTCATTTAGACCTGCTGATTAAAGTTCATCAGTAAATATTAAGACCTATCTATCAGCCGGGGGAGTGGGGGGTCTGTTGTACAACTACAACACATGTCCTGAGAAAATGGAGGAGCTCAGCCTGAGTTCACCCACAAAAACACCTCAGAGCTTTTAGGTAAGAAGAGAAACTTTTATCAGGTTCATCTCTGAAAAACAACTTCAGCAGCTTTCTAAAGATGCAAAAGTACTTTAGCGTGAACAAAATGTTTAAGTGTTTGCTTCAATGTAGTAAAAACTGAAGTATTTGAATATCGAGGCTGCTGATGCTCAACGTAGTGAAGTACTGAGCTATGATAAATGATTTTCATGTTAATAAAACAGGAAGAAAACACATTCAAACAGCCTGTTTTCTGCTTTTAAAATGTGTTCTGATGATTCAGATGTTATCACACCGATCTGTCGTCAGGCTTGTGTCAAATCTCTGCAAGAAAAACAAAATGTTTTAAGACCTGATGAACATTTGCAGGCTGTTCGACTGCAAAACAAACATCATGAAGCATCAGGACGCTATAACGTTTGCAGGTGGTTTGATTGATCAGGATGATCACAGTGTCCATTTATGATCCTCAAACTTTGGGTCATTGTGAATGTGTTTTTACAAAAGCAATCAATCAATCAATGGATCAATGGAGAAAAGAATCAGAAGATTACATTTTCATTGTTGACTCTTACATGTAGAGTATTTCTTACTGTGTCATTACTTAATATAAGAAGACTTCCTCCATCACTTCTTCAGCTCCTCGAACCAGGATAAGATGCCCGAACACGTCTAAATGTTCACCCTCCCTCTGTGACACTTTAAAATACGTTCAATGGGACGATAGCTTAGGATGCATTTTAAAATCAAATATGAAGAAACTCAACGTGAACACGACACAAACTTTCCTTCAACTTTTTGCTTCAAAATAAAAGCCCTTTCACAGACCGAACGTCCGAACTAAAATTAAACGTGTTGAACTCTTTCGGGTCCAAACAGACGATTCTTGGTCCGATGAAAAGATCAAACTCAGACGTGACTCAGATCATTTTGAACGTGAAAAAAGAGTTTTGGATGAATAAGAGGAGAATAAGAGAATAAGAGGAGGCCGAATGCTCAAACGTTCAGTTTAACAGAAAAATAGTTCAGATTTAAACATGATCAGTTCATCAAAATGATTCTTGAAAAGGTTTTTCAGCTCGTTTCTCTGTAGTTTTTAAACATAAAAAGATCTAGAGGACCAACTTTGGCTCACTTTTGAAAATCTCTTATTTAATCTCCTGAGTTTGACTCGCCGACACTTTGCGTCTCCAGCCGAGCATGAAATTAAAGCAAATTAAATCAGGAAGTGTCATCGTGGTCCTGAGACAACTGTTAATCACATCTTCCTCTTCTCACAATCATGAGATAAAGATCTCATCATCGCCGCGTCCCTCAGCGTTAACGGCGCTGTCACATGATTAGCGCTCGTCACGGTGAATGCTAAAGTGTTAGCTCGTAACCCCGAAGTCATTAAACACGCAGAACCGACCGGAACGATCCGACGAGGGCGGCACGACGCCGAAACAGGAAGTGGATGACGTGCTAAATTAAAAGCTTTGTGTTTTCTTTGTATCTGTTACTAAACTTGACGTCTCTTTCAGAATAAAGGCTGTTTGTGTCGAGTGTAAATCTGAACACACACACACACAGAAGTCACATGAATAAATTAACACTGCCGACACACACACACTGCGTCACCCTGCCCCCGAGTGTGTGTCACTGTGTGTGTGATATATCATATTTACCCACATTTTATTAATGAAACCAACACACACACACACACACACACACACAAGTTTGTGCAACCGTGTGTGTGCATATATGTGTGTGAAAGTGTAAAACTATGCATATACATCGATGTATGTGTGTGTTAATGACCACATGGGGAGGAGAGGTTGTTTGTATGACTTATTACACACACACACACACACGGATGGATGGATGTGCAGCTGCTGCAGTTTAATGACTCCGTTTCCCATAATCCCTCTGGACACACACAGGAAGGAGGGTGGTGAAACTTACTTATTATTTACTACTTTTTTTAAAACTACATTTATGTGACAGCTTTGGTTTTCAGACAAACATTTTAAAAATAAAACGTGAGCAGTTTATAAAAGACGATGCTGTAAATTTAACTGCTTGTTTTGCAGTATCTGTGTCTGTGGAGACTTTCCTGCAGCATATTTGGACTTTTAACACTGTTCAGCTCACCTGTGTGTGAAGCGTCGTGCTGATTTTCCTCTGATAGCGTTTTTAATTAGACTGTTACTATGACGAACAAACAAAGAAAAGATGGATGAAAAAAATACTGATATTGCTGCTGCAGGCGACACGAATATTTTAATGTTAAATTCCCCAAAAGTCCAGAAAATGTTTAAAATCAGCTGCTTCTTTCATCCAGATTTGACTTCATTTAACTTTGAGTCATTTAAACAGAATAAAAGAAGATAAATCATCTAAATCAACACTTTATTTAAGATTTAAAGCTCTGGACTATCCCCTTAATATGTACATATTAATACATATCTCTATACTGTATTTAGATATGTAGTCTAATAAAGTAGATTAAATTACTCCTCAACATTTAAAAACACAAATCAGTAGGAATTCTTCATAAATACAAATGAAAGTGGACGTTCTGCTTAAAAAGTGCTAAAAGTTTGGATAGTAAAGTACATTTTTCTGCACTTTAGTAACAAGAATAAGAGTTTGATTTATGAAAAATCAGAAGATCACCACAGTTATTAAAATTCATCATGAACTTCCTCTTAAATTGCAGCATCAATACTATTTTGAACCTTCTGCACCTTAAAATATTTGCACATCCACACCAACAGCATTCCTGTTCTCTGTTGTACCTTTATATGCAGTTATATATTTTATTTTAGTTGTATATTTATGTTTTAGTAGTTAATGTCAGTATTATTATTTATTGCTTGTGTGGATTCTTTCTAAATATTTTTGAGCATTGTTGTTCACTATTTCAATAAAAAAGCACACAGATATCAGCCTCATGGTGGCGCTGGAGGAAAAGTTCGATGCTGACCAAACTCATGAAGGTTCGTCCTCTGAGAGTCACAAACGTTTGTAGAAGATTTGGCGGCGATCGCTGCGATGGTTGTTGAGATTTTTCAGTCTGGACCAAAGTGATGTGCAGCTCTTACACTGGACTGACAAACTGATAAAAAGGAAGAAAAAAAGATAAACATACGTGTTGATTTCTGCAGCAAGTTTAACAGAAAAAAAACGAAAGAAAATGTCTGAGAGAAAGAAGGAGATGCATCTAAAATGTAAATAAAGATGGAAACAGATCAATGAGGTCGCCTCAGACTCTGATCATAAAGACAATATCTGATAAAAACAGTCTGATTTCTCGGTGTCTGTTCAACAAACGCCGTCCTGAGCGGCGGCGGCGTTCCTGTTAAAACAACCCACCATCCGTGTGCAGGCTCCTGTATGCAAAGCAGCCAATTACCGACGGTTAGCGCAGCAAAGGTGAGACAAGCGTGTCACATGGCGTGGATGTGTGGCATTGTGCGTCTGATCCGCGGCGTAAAGACGGCCTCATTATCCGACTGAAAAGACACCGACTAGCTCCGGCAGAGAGAGAAAAAGAGAGTTAATTTGCACTCTTAAATTCGTCCTCCTTCGTCTTTTCTCCCGGCGGAGCGAGGGGTCCGGGGCCTCTCGATGAGTGACCGTGATTGTGTCCGTGGCCTCTTCTCTCGCTTTCAGACATTTCCACCTCCATTAATTGGTGCTGCTGGTGAATCGAGTCTTTTCTGCCTCTAACCGAGTGTGTGTGTGCGTCTGAGAGGTAATTGCTGTGAGCTTTAGAGGGCCAACGTGTTGGTTTAAGGGCCCCTAACCTTTGACCTCCTGGCTAAAAGTCCCCCGTCCCTCCTTCTTTCTTTCTGTGAATGTCTTTCCACTCCACCTTGTTCGGTGCTCAGTGTGTGTGTGAGTGTGTGTTTTGTCTGCTTTGTTTGCCGGTGAGAAGGTGAGGAGAGATTCATGAAGAGAGTTTTCCAGAGGAATGACGGCAGATTTACTGAAAAACAAACGCTGACGATCGATCGGGTCACATGGTCTGCAGAGTTTACGTTTAAATCAGCTTTATTAACTGGACAAAAGTATGTGGATGCCCGATCGCTCCCCTTTAAATAATATTGTTTTATTTCTTCAGATTGAAAGTGATTGATCGCTTCAGTCCCTCCATCAGAACATCAGAATATTTCAGACACACATAATAAAGTTTCTACTCTTATAAAAGAAGATAAAAAAGGAGGAATCTCCCTTTTTACAAAGTGCTGAAGCAATAAAACCTTAAATAAATAAGTTGAGTCAGTAACTAAGTACATTTACTTAATTACAAATGTGTGGTACTTGTATTTTACTGAGTATTTCCATTTTATTCTACTTTATACCAGAAGAAGTATCATAAATATACTAACTAGAATATAATCAGAATAAAATGGACATACTCAGTAGAAGTTAAACTCTGACAGATGAGTACTTTTACTTTATATACTTATAGTACATTTAATACTTTCACTGAAGGTATTTTATTTAAAATCAGTGATTTATGGAGCATCGTCACGTTAAAACAGGAAAGACTCAAAGATGGATTAGTCTTATATATTATATATAAAACGACTGCATGCTGCAGAGTGAAGATTTTCCTTCATTAGATGAGGAGAAGAAAACTACTCTGAAATTTCTGTGGTATCTGTGGCATCCACATACTTTTGGCCACGTAGTGAACTTAAAGGTTAAATAAATTCACCCGCTTCATTTACTACTTTATATATCTAAATGTATAACTTACCTGATGAAGTGAGTGAATTCAAACAGTGTGTTTATTGTAAAAATAAAGAGAAATAATTAATGATTTTCCTCACAAGTGACTAATTTTCGGAAACACTATAAAATATTTATATAAAACAAATTTGTGATTATTTCATCTGCAGACATTCACAGTTTGTGTTGAACCTGAAGTGAAGGATGTAAACAGACCTCCTGACTTAAATATCGTTAATCAAACAGAAACAAACTTTTTACACAAATCTCTGGAGGTTAATAATGAGGTTTGATCACAAATAAATAAATGAAGCAAACAGATGTTTTTAACGGCTGAAACGGCTGTCAGTGATTACAAACTTCATCTAAAAACCCATGTAAAGGAAGTGTTTTAGTTTGTTTGCTCATCTCATTAACAAATCGTTGTTTTTGGTGCATATCCACAAATGTTTAAAGCTCCCGTCTCACATTTTCTGTATGTTTCCTACATTTTTAGTATTTAAACAACATACAGATGGTGTGTCGTGTTGTTTGTGTTGATATTTTAGTTTTCTTCCGTCTTTGTTTCAACGGTTTCTTTCCTGAGTCGACGTGAAGATGCTCCTCTGCACAAAGCTGCTCCACGAAGAAATGAGTTTACAAGTGTGCTACCGGAGAACTTTACTGATCTCAAACTCACCTGATTTAAGAAGAAGATGTAAGAAGAATAAGAGTTTCCAGCTCTAAGTTATAAAAACTCATCATGACGGGACCTTTAATATCTCTTCTCAGTTTCATGGTAATTCAGTTCAGCTGAACTAAAAAACTAAAAAACTAAAAAACAAATATCAACCAACAAGTAAATGTTCAGGCGTCCACATACTTTTGTCCACATGTTGTAGTTTGAGGACCATAAATGCTAAATTTGGGGGTTAAAATGAGAAAAATGAGCTCTTGAAGGAACAATCAGTGATTAAAAAATTGTTCCCTCGTCTCCCACTGAGCTGTGATATTCCTGTTATATAAAACACACACTGAACCTGGAAACACACTTAATCCCTCAACACACACACACACACACACACACACACACAGTATTTATAATATTTAACTGCTGTTGCTTCCGTATAAAACACACAAAACAGAGACACACACCGCCGAACAAAAACAGTCAGAAAGAGACGAGTTTCTATTTTAGACAGAAACACCTGAGAGTGTTAATCTGCACCGTCTCTGTCTGTGTTTGTGTGTGTCTTTCACTGCTTAATCTGTGTGTGTGTTAGCGTGTAGTGTGTGTGTGTGTGTTAGCGTGTGTTTGCCCACAGCAGTCCGTCTGTTTCCAAACTGTCGGCTGATAAAGTCAAACTAAAGCTTCACTCAGCGATCTGCAGCAGAGAAAAAAATACTCAGATACTTTACTGAAGTAAAAGTTGAAATACTTCAATATAAAAGTACTCTATTACAAGTGATTAGTATTAAAATGTACTTATAGTCTGAAAAGTAAACTCATTTAGCAGAAGAACACAGTATTATTAGATTATGTTTATTGTTCATCACTTTAATGTTGAAGATGTTGCTGGTAGTTTATTCTGTAAATCATATTTTATTATATCGTTAGAGTCCAAGTTAAGACTCAAGTAGTTTTATTAGCAAACTTTACATTAACTACATCTGTGAGTTTTAAGGTCATTTTCCGACTGTCTGATTTTATCCTCTGGTCAGTGAACACATCATAACAATCAGCGCTGCCTTTAAGTTCACTTTTTTTTCAGGGAAAAACAGAAGTCAGAAGGTTTTTTTTTTTAAAAAAAAGTCTGATGGAGGTTTGAACTGTGACTCGGTCTCTAATGACGTCAGCTCGGCCCGGTTCGGCCTGTTTTCTTGGTGTAACTGTGACCTGGCTCGGCTCGGCCCGGCCCGGCTCCCCTCGGCGTGAACCTTCAGGTGTTTGTGTTTCGGGTCACGCCGGTGTCGGATCAGCCAGGTGCTGAGGATTAGTGTCGCCAAACTCTCTGTACCTTGAAGAGCAGCCGGCGCTTATCGCCAAGACGGGAGACGAACAAAAACAGACGATTAAAGCTGCAGAAGGTAAATATTTAATATGTGATATTTCTACCAGGCTGACAGACAGACAGACACACATACACACACACACAGACAGGCAGACAGACAGACAGACAGACAGGCAGGCGGAGAGGTCAAAGGTCACAGATGACAGTTTGTGACACATAAACTTCATTTAAATCTTGAATAAACACAAGAATAATGAGCAGAGTACAGTGGTGATGCAGAGGAAAGTAACTGTACTGTATTTTAAGGACTTTTTAAGTTATTATTACTTAACGACTACTTAACGGAGTTTTTTTCTTTATTCACACTTTAAGTTCCTCATTTTTCTTCAGTTTTAGTTTTAAAGAGAAATTAAAGTAGAAACTGACTCCTGACTTTTATTCATTGATACTGTAGATATACAACAAACAAACAAACAAACAAACAAACAAAAGCATTTAAAGCCGCTCATTTAAATGTGGACATGCAGTTTCCAGTTTTTCTTCAGTGTGTTCACTCTCAGGTAAAAACACACCTTTATATTGATGTTGAATTGCTCCCTGACTGAACGCGTCTCATTTTATTTCTTTATTCTTTATTCTAATTTGAAAGATTTGAATGTTTGTTTCTTGCCTTCTTACTGAACCTCGTAATGCAGCAGCAGGAATAAAATGAACAAATATTTATTATTTATCAGGTTATTTCTTCTCATAAACACGCAGACTCGTGCATCCTTTGTGATCAATACAGATATTTATCTTTATCTATCGATCAGTTTAGATGGGGACCTCGTGATGAAACTGATCTTCGTGTAGGAACGTTTGAACATTAACAGTCTGAGACATTATAAGCACTGTTACTGATCTTTTATGTGTTTATCTGTATTTATCTGAGACAAACAGCTGTCTCAGTGATCGGTTGGTTTTATTTCCTCTCTGTGGTTTCCTGTAAATTCAGCAGGTGTAGTTGGAGGTGAAGCAGCAACCTGAAGATGTCTGACTGCAGACGATCGATCAGCCGACTGCAGCCGCCTCGTCTCATCTTACCTGACAGGAAGAGAGACGGATGGACCGAACTTTCCCACCAAACGGCTGTTTACAGAGCGGGGGGGTCCCGGGGGGGCCGGTGGGAAAGGTGAAGGGAGGAAAAAGGTTAGAGAGGCTGCAGGTCGCTGGTCTGAATGTGGGTCATTCATAAAGGTGGGAATCACTTGAAGACGTCCACACAATGCTAACAGTTTCCCTTTGTCTCCAGTCTTTGTGCTAAGCTACGCTAACAATGTCCTGATACATAAAACTGTAGATCCACAACTAAAACTGTCAGAAACTCCCAGACGAACTCTTCTCATCAGATTTATAAAAACATGTTCATCTTTTTCATGAACACCTGGAGCCTCCATGGTTAAACAAAGACGAAGAAACAACCAGAAAACACACGTTTGTTTATCAAAACTTCAGTCCAGAGAAGAAGAGTTTGTCAGAAATTCATCTCAGGTAAACCAGCAGCTGATATATCAGCAATCAGTAAACATCAGGAAGGTGATCAATCATCAATCAACAGGGCTCGTAGTGACTTTACAAAGAGCTTCAGGGAGAAATAAAAAGAAAATTAACTTGAAATAAAGTCTCAAATGTGAATAAAAAGACAGAATTCGTTATGATAAATAGCTGATAAATGCTAAATGTGTATTTGATTGATTCAGGTAGATCTCAAAACAACTTAAATTATGTTTTCCTGTAAAATCTGCGTCATGTGACTCTTTTTTCTTTGAATAAAAGTTGATCGGGTTTCATTAAAAGGCCGAACTGCTCCTTTAAAAAAAAACACTCCACTTAGTTTTTCTTGGAAAATTATGGGAGTTTCTTGAGAAGAAACACGAATGGGAAGTCAGCGTTGGACTGCACACACACAGAAATACCTATGCACACACACACACAGTGATGAGTGTGTTTAGCTTGGAGGGAGGTGGGGGGGTTGGATCTGCAGGTCGAGGGGGTGGAGGTGAGGTGAGGGGGGGGAGTAACTTTAGCTGTTAATGATGGAGGAGGGGGGAGTACAAATGACTCGAAGAGAGAGAGAGGGAAGGTAAGACGATCCAGGTTGGACTCACCCTTAAAAGCAGCAGCACCTATTGTCCCTGCAGGCAGAGTGTGTGTGTGTGTGTGTGTTGTTGACAGGATGGCAGGCCGTTATGAATCATCTCCTCCTCCTCCTCCTCCTCCTCCCTCTCTTCGGCCCCTGAGGGCGACATTAGCTTTAAAGCGAGCTGTCATGTTCAAGAGAGGAGCGCTTGTTTTGTTGTACCCAAAGAAAGGAAACACTGTGAAAACATACACATGTACTTAGAGCCGCAAAGTATGTAAACAAGCCGGCCGGGCCTGACAGGTACGCACATGGAGGAGAGGCCGGGAGGGAGCGCTTGGTTTGGAGCGAGAAAACACACACACACACACACACACACTTCCACACACACAGGTAATTTAGAGGGAGGAAGTATGTCAACAGACACAGAGGAGTTAAAGGAGCGCTTGTTTTGTTGTGGCCGGAGAAAGAACAACACACACACGTACTTAGCGAGAGGAAATATGTAAATAGACGAGCTGAGGTTGAATTTCAGTTTAGAGTTTCTTCGCAGGAAAACAGACACAGATCACGTGTTCGAATAAAAGTTCAACAGATTATTGATTAAACATTGATAAGAAATTAAATTAACGACCTCAGAGGATGAAGCTTCTTCACAACAAACCTCCAGAATGTGACAAAAAGATTCACCTTAAAGGACCAAATGTCTTTTGTTTTTCAATCAATCAAATCAATCAGGAATCAATAACGTTGTATCCACTCTCGCTAACAGTCAAAGGGATGTTTGTTTTGTTCATCAAATAATCTGAAAAAACACAGCAAACAGCCTGAATCCTGAAGGGAGCGCTTGTTTACACAAGTACAGTACTTAGGGCAGCAAAGTATGAAAATACACACACATACACACACACACAAACACAGACACAAACAAAGAAAGAGTGTCTGTTTTGTTGTCCTGAGAGATATGAAAAACACGGTATAAACAAAACCAAACATGGAAAAACTGATAGCGTGTAAACACACACACACACACACACAGTCGGTGGAAGAACAATAGCTCTGATTAATTTCTCAGATTTCTGACGTGACCGCGGTGTCGCAGCGTCGGAGGCGTCAGAGTGAAAAAAAAGAGAAAAAAAGAAACGTTGCTGTTGTGAAACAAACATGGCAGCGCCGGCCAGCGAAACAAACACACCCTCAGTGTGAGACGACTGAGGTCAAAGGTCAACTGTCACAGGAGGAGGAGAGGAAAAAAAGACGAGGAGACGGAGAGAAGAGGAGGTTTAGATGGCTGAATGAAAACTGCATGCACATATTAACACTATTGATTATTATTATTGATTATTAGCTGCATGTTTCTGATCACTCTTTAAAGCTGATCAATAGTAATATATTTATAAGATCATGTAACATCTGTCACATTCTCACAGTTCTGACCAGCTCTGCGGCCCTGTGGAGCTTTTGAAGTGACTCTTTGATCAAATATTGATCAAATTCAACTTGATCAGGCAATGATGTCGTGATGATGTCATCTTAAATCAGGTGATGGTGTTTTTAATGTTTGATGACATAAAATAAATAAAATACAAATAAAAAGGAACGAAACGCTGAAAACAACAATGTGTGTGTTAACATTTGTATTTTAATAACACACACACAGACATACAGACAGACATACACACACACACAGACATACAGACACACACACACACAGACATACAGACACACACACACACAAAGCTCTCATTCATAAAGAGAAATCTTCTTCCTCTTCAACTCGTTAGGAAAGCAACTCACCTGGAACAAGGACCTGTCACACACACATCAACACACACACACACACAGACACACATCAACACACAGTGAGTCTTTATCAGTTTCAGACAGGTATGTCCTCACAGAGAGAATACACACATTATACACACATAGTTGGCAGAAAGACAGACCACAACACGACAGCAGAGAGTGTGAGTGTGTGTGTGTGTGCGTGTCAGTGTCTTCCTTCTCTGAAACTTTATCATCCTGCTGCGTTCAGGCGTCTTCACACTGTTGGACTTTGTGGCTTCACCTGAGTGATCGTGGAGTCGTTTTAATCTCGTCTCTGCAGCAAACATCAAAAACTTTATTTCACAAAATATCTGAAGGATGTAAAAAATGATAAAAAGCTAAAATTAATCTCTCTCCAGATTAAGACGTTCCCAAGCGCAATGTAGTGTGTCAGGTGTGTTACGTGTGTAGAAACAGCACCTGTATGTGCAGCAGAAGCTCTCAGGTGTTGTTCAGGTCCAGCAGACAGCAGGAAGTGTTCAGATCAGCTCAATTTTAAAGGTCGAGTGTCTCCCAACCGTCAGAAGCAAGTTAGCAGCTAACTGACGAAGCTAAAGACACTTTAATTAGACTCCAAACTACAGTTCAGAGGAAAGTTCAGAAAGTTAACACAAGAAAACTTTCCACCTTGAAAGTTTCCTTTCTCTGTCAGCAGCCTTTGAGGGAATGAAATGATTTTTTCTCCAGTTTACAGCAAGCTAACATTAACTAATGAAGAAGAAAAGGCAGAAAAACTCATTTTAGTATTTACAACAACTGAAAAGGTAAAAGTTTACGATAATAGAGCTAAATAACGGATGCTTTGCATTGTAGGAACATTGGTTAACCTTCGTGTGTGCCTCCTCCTGTCAAAGCTTCGAATATTCACCATTAACTGTCCGTTAAACGGTATCAGGACAGCCCTAATGATTTATTATGAAGCTGCTTCACAATTCTCACAGACGGCTGATAGAAAACCTTTTTAACTTTCAGATCGATGATTATCAGGAGACGGCGCCCTGATCGGATGAAGATCTGGTCTTTGTGTTTCAGACGTTGTTTGAGCTGAGCTGATGGGACGTTTCTCTGCTGGTGACACTGAGTCATCGAAACAAACGCTCCAAACAGACACCGTCTCCTCCCTCTGATTACAGGCCGCCGTCCTCCACCGATGAAACACCGCTTTGACTGGGCGAATTCAGCAAGCAAACCAAACAAACCTCCGGCAAACAGGCGGCCTTTTGTCTCACGGAGAAGACGAGAAGGGCGGCAAGAACAGAAATCCATCGCAGGTCTGACGGAGGAGTCGAAGTTCATCAACAAAGAAACTGAAAGTGACGCTCAAACACCAAAACTGTCCTCTCAGTCTGCGACACACGAGGAGGAAACAGGAAGAGTGTTTGTTGTGACTTTATTTACTGCACATTAAAGAACCTTTTCATTTAAACAAAGTCATCAATATGAGGTCAATCTGTTTTTAGAGGTGAGTATATTAATACAAAATCAATAATCAAGTCAAAAATATCTAAAAACTGAGGTAAAGTTCAAGTTTCTTTAAAAGTCCATCATTTATATGATTTGATCTACTTATTACTTTAATATTCCCCATAAACATGCAGTTAAAAACATTTTAATTGCGCATTTTGTATGCAACATACAAGTCTATTTATCTATCTATCTATCTATCTATCTATGGACTATTTTCGGTGTTCTTACTCTCTATGTTATGCATGTGTATGTTAACAACAAACTTCTAACTTAAATGTGCAGTTAATGTCAGGTGTATTATTTGTGCAGTATTTTGACAGGCAGAAATGTGCAAAAACACAGAGATGTAATTTAATATTAAATGTGAAAAAAACAGCATAGTGGTTTAATTTTCTAAAGTTTATCTGTGATGATTCTCAGTCATCCACGTCACAGTATTTCCTAAACGTTTGAAGAAAGTCAGCTGAGAGGTGAAACGTCTTCAGAAACTTAAAGTCCGGACCGCTTTCCTCAGACTCATAGGAATATATTAGATTATAAGAAGTACTTTTGGATAATTCAGCACTCAAATTATCGTTCAATTTATTGATTAATTAATTAAAGGAATAGTTCCACATTTTACACCCTTATGTGTTTTCTTTCTGAGTCTTTATGAAACCACTGAAGCTCTGATCAACACGTCTCAGGTGAGTTTAATCAAGACAAATAAAGATCATTTACATCTAATTTACTGTTTGTGCCGGACTAAAGTTTGGTAAAATTACGATTAAATTAAATTGAATGTTTGGTTATTTTGAGTTTTACTTTAAAGATGATGGACATGAGAGATATTTGCAGTGAAGTTGTGAACTTTTAAAGTTGTGAGTTTCTCCAGCGTGAAAACACTTTAAATCTGTAAACGTCGTCTGAAAGAAGAAAACTCGATAAAGATTCAGAATTTGTGGTTCGACTCCAACGACCTCTGGAGGTTTTCAGGTGATTGTGAAACACTTTTTGATTTTGCAGAAGCAGCGGTGGGAGGATAAAACAATGTGTGTGTGCAGTGTGTGTGTGTGTATAAAGTGTTTGATTTGCAGAAGGTATTTTTACACACACACACACACACTACACCTGCTCACCATCTGAAAAAAAAGTTCAACCAACCGACGAGCGACAAAAGAAGAAGAAGAAGCTCGAAACTGAACAAGACAACAGTGACCCCATTATCTACACACACACACACACACACACACACACACACACACACACACACACACACACCTTTCTGTGAACGCTGGCTGGCTCCCAGAGAGGTGAGAGAAACGCTATTAGCACCCTGGGCGTAATTACAGCGACTCAGGTGACATCTTACACCGGCTGGAAAGAAAAAAATGTGTGTGTGTGTGTGTGTGTGTGTGTGGCTGTCTCATGTTTGTGTGGGCTGAAGTCTCCTCACAGGGGAGGAAAGTTAGACAACAAAGGAGATGGAGGGTAAATTTGAGGGAGGAGAAGAAATGAGCCGACATGTCGACTTTTCTGAAGACCTGAACCTGATCCATTGAGCCGAGCAGGTGTGTGTGTGTGTGTGTGTGTGAGTGTGTGTGTGTGTGTGTGTGTTCATTCAGGAGATGGAATTTGCAACGATGAGCCACGGCTTGTAGGTGTGTCGAGATGTGTGTGTGTGAGCAAAAGTTTTAGAGCTGATTAACATTTTTAAGATTTCTAAAGGTGGAAAATAACAAAAGTACAACGCACGTATTTTACTTTAATATTTAAACATAATACTTTACTCCATTACGCCTCAGATTTTCCTCCACTAAAGTTATTTGACAGCTTTCTTTTTAAAAAACAATCAGCTTATAAAATAAATTATCTTTAAGATGAAACTGCTGATCTGAGTCTAAACTTTCAGATTTTTTCTGTTAATTAACTGTTCAAATCCCAAAGAGATTAAATATTTCACTAAAAATCAAAAGTATTAAAGGAAATTTGTGCAGCAGAACTTTGGTTTTCAAACAGATAAATAAGCGGCTTTGAGTTTATCAGTTTTATTCATCATTTTTAAGTTTTGATAAAGTTTCTCATCAGTGTGAACAACCGACCAATCACAGCCCGGAGGAGGCGGGACAGGAAGCAAAGATGTTGAGGTGCTGCAGCAAACTTTATTGTTATGCATGAATGATTATGGATTATTGATAAGTTAGCATTAACACTAACCACCACTACCTTCAATATTTTCTTCTTCAAGGATTTAATGACGGAATAAAACCTACAGAAATGATAAAAGTTGTTTGTTCCTTAAACTGATGTACTGTCCAATCAGATTTAATATTAACGTCGTGCTATAAGTCAACTTTTATATGAGCTTATATGAATACGCAACATTTTCTAATTATTCTATTAATATACATTATAAAATGTATAAATGTATAAATTAGTATAAACATCATACTAATATGATGACACAACACTTTGTATTTAATTGTGTAATAAAATGCTGATATCACATGTTAAAAGTTAGTTTGGAGCTGCAGGACTCGTGTTTGACTTGAATAAAAAGTCGTTGGTGTCTTTGTGTGTTATACATGAATGTCGGGAACAATGGAGACAAATGTGTGTGTGTGTATGTGTGCAGGTATCATGTGGTGTGTGTGATCTGCAAACACACACACACAGTTCTTCAGTTTAAACATTGACTGATGGCTCTGTGTAATGAATGTAAAGGCTGTATTGTTCATTTCAGCAGCGTTCACATATTAGTGTCGGGCCCTGGGGCGAGCGAGGCGGCTAATGCCGGGCTCAGCTTTCCACCTCCACTTCAAAGAGAGAGAGAGGGACGATAAAACGAGACCTGGCTGTGGTTAGCTAATAGAGACACTCACACAGGAACAACACACACAATGACAGCACTAAAACACACAAATACACACATGTTGGTGGAAGTTTGAACCTCCTGAGCTTCCGTACGAGGTCGATTTCAAACAGACAGTGAAGGTCAGAGTTTTTAATGTTTTCTGAGGTTGGTAAGTGTTTGTTTACATCCGTTAAAAAGAGAAAAGAGTCAGTAACTTAACTTTTTAGGATTTTGTTAAAAAATGCAGATTTTTTAATCTTTAACTTTAAAAAATGCACATTCATAAATATAACGTTGATGACGCGTGAAAGCTTCTTAAAAGCTGTTTATGCACCATCAGATGAGGTCGCTCGGCCTCTAGTGTTCGTCCAATCAGCTTCCTCTGTTCTTCAGTTAAAACACCTGCCAAGTGTTTAGTCCTATCGGATGAACATGTTGTTGAGATAATCGGAAGACAAACAGACTCCTTCCATAAAGTAAAGGGAGGAATAATTACCTTTGAATGATAATTACCTGATCATGTTTTAGTTGGTTGATGATACTATCAGGTATATTTCGTGTTTTAAAGTTAAAGTGAATATATCGACCTCTGCCGTCGTTCTCTTTGGACTACGCTGAAGTTAGCTTCAGATTCACAGTTAAGGGGAAAGTTAAGGGGAAATTAACTGAACATGCTGACCGACTGTTTGTCCGTTTTTTGTGCCTCTTATTGGTGTAAAATCATTTTGGGTATTTTAGGTCAAACATTAAATTTAGCCACTGCCTAAAACGATTTAACATCGCCCCTCCAGCACCTTTGGGATGAACATCATAACTGGACAGTCAAACCTCAGAGCTGTCCACACGCTGAAGAATAACTTCAGACGAGACCAAATTACAGACTACGACACGGTGATCATTGTTTAACTTTAAAATCACGAAGGTTTCAGTTTATAACATCGGCTGCTGCAGATTTATTTCCTAAAGAGTCAGTAAATGCTGAATGAGGCTGTTCGAGCGGCGCGTTGATGACAATCACACGTTGCTCTATCACATCGATAGTGTACGTTTAATCAGAGGGTTTGTGAGGTATTTAAGTCCCCTCAGTGAAAATATTAAGAGCAGCACTCGACATGAAGGAGATTTCCTGAAGCCACAAACACACACAGCAAGAACACACACACACACACACTACACTTCATCATATAACGGCTAATCAAAAGGTCATGTGACGTGTGAGCAGGTGTGTGTGCAGCTGAATTACCTTTTATTTTACTGAGTGGTGGGCTCTGCTGTATTTTACTGTATTATTATCGTGATTGCTTCATGGAGAGCGCGACGTGTTTCAGGTCTTTGTTTGAGAAATGTCAAAAAATAATGAAGTAAAGCACGTCAAGTGATTGAAAGCCCAACTTCAGCAGTTTCCGTGTTTTAAATGACTGACGGGTCTGTTAACACACCGAGCATGTTGGTTTTATATGTTTTACTGCTGATAAATGTTTGTTTACATACTCTTACAGTTATAAATGTTATGTGCATGTTACTGCCGGAGCCCCAGGTCCTCTTTGTTCTCTCCAGTCTTGCAGGTTCCTCACTGATTCTGGTTGTGGTCCATCTGTCTGAGGTTCACTGGCCTGGTGGGGACATGATCTGTGTCTGTGTTGTGGAGAGAAGGTCGAGTGGCCCAGAGCTCCATATGAGGACATCTAGAGATGCACCTGGACTCACAGGACTCATTTCCATTACCTGTGATACCTTCACACATGGACTAAACCAATGAACTCAGTATAGCTACAGCTTATTACGACTCATGTATAATTCCATAATATGATTGATGATGTTCTCTGTACATGTGGCATCTATTGCACGTCTGTCCGTCCCAGGGAGAGGGATCCCTCATCTGTGGCTCTTCCTCAGGTTTCTTCTTTTTCCCATAAAGGGTTTTTTGAAGTTTTTCCTGACTCGGTTCGAGGGTCTAAGGGTCGATGATCTGTACCGACTGTAAAACCCTCAGAGGCAAAAGATGTTTGTGATTCTTGGGCTTTAAATAAATAAATTTGAATTTGAATTTTTTGAATGTAAACAAAAGGAAAACAGACCAATCATTTTATTTATGATGAAAATTTGTCAGACACAACTTCTGAATTTGATAAATGCTGATATGATTCGATCTTCTCAGATGTTTCAGGTTTTCTTCTTCTCCTCTGAATAATGTGAATGATTGTAATGTGTGTGAATAATGTGGAGGTTTATTGTGAAGGTGTCACTTTGGGCTCTGGGTCATTGTGACGGCATTTCTCACTATTTTCACTCTTTTTACAAAGCAAACAATCAATCAATGGATCAATGGAGAAAAGAATCAGCAGATTGATCCAGAATGAAAAGAATCATTAGCTGCAGTCCCAAAATACAAACTAGTTGAAAATGATCCACCTCAACCAACTCCAACAGTAAAATCCTGCTTTTACATTAATGAGGAGGAAGAATCATCTAATGAGAGAACAGACAACAGGACAACAGACACAGGGGACACTTTACTGACACAGGACTTTACTTTATGGACTTTATGGACTTTACTTTACTTTAACCACTTTACTTTACTTTATGACACAGACTTTACACTTTATGGACTTTACTTTACTTTTTACTTTATGGACTTTATGGACTTTACTTTACTGACTTTACTGGACTTTAACTCCTTTATGGACTTTACTCCACTTTACTGAGCAGGACTTTACTTTATGGACTTTAACTTTATGGACTTTACACAGGACACTCTTTATGGACTTTAGCTCCACTTTACAGGACTTTTTTATGGACTTTAACTCCACTTTACTGAGCACAGGACTTTACTTTATGGACTTTAACTTTAACCACTTTACTGAGCAGGACTTTACTTTATGGACTTTAACTCCACTTTACTGAGCACAGGACTTTACTTTATGGACTTTGGACTTTAACTCCACTTTACTGACACAGGACTTTACTTTATGGACTTTAACTCCACTATGGACTTCACTTACTGAGCAGGACTTTACTTTATGGACTTTAACTCCACTTTACTGACACTTTACTTTATGGACTTTACTTTATGGACTTTACTTTATGACTGCAACTCCACAGGAATTTACTGTATAACCTGTGAATATTTGACATTCAGTCACTTCGGCATAGTGGGGTCACTGCTCACCTGTAGGCCACTCGGGCAGTTACCATGGCAACGGACCACAAGGGTCATTAGCTGGGAGGGGGTCAAGCGTCGCCGTGGAAACCAGCAGAAATGGTGAAAACTTTCTTTGCCTGAAAAAATAAACTTCACACCTGTCACACATCTCTCAGTGTGTCCACCTGTGTCCTCTTTTTAAAGGGCCAGTCTGTACTTTTGATGACTGTCCAGAGATTAACATACTATATTAGTATTATGATATTATATTAGTAGTATAATACTTTATTAGTATAATAAGTATTAATTGTATAAGTACACATTTTTTCTGTTTTATTTTTCTTCCTCATAAATGCAAAAATCAGTCGATGTGTTTACTGATGCAAACTAACTTACATTTATCTGCTGTTACTTCAGACCTGTCAATCAACAGCTTCAGTGCTGTGATTTAATGTAACATGGTGGTGGCGGGGCCACACACACACACACACACACACACACAGGAATGCAAAGAGAGCACTGCTGTTGACCTCTCTCTCTTTCTTTTGTCTCTTTGAGCCAAGTTTTGCCCTGAGTACTCGATACATGATCCAACACAAACGTTACTGCAATACACACACACACACGCACACAAACACACATGCATGCACACACATGCACACACGCATGCACACACATGCACACAGACATACATGCAAACACTCGCTCATGCACTCACAACTTTTTCACTTCCTATCCCTCTTTCTCACAAACACACTGACTTTTTACTTACTTTTCTCACACACACACACACACACACACACACACACACACACACACACATTCCTGGAGGACAAAGACAGAAGAGCGAGGTCTGTCAGAGTCAAATGTCAAACTGCTCTTAGCTGCTGTTTGCTAAACACTCCTCTGGTAATGACTTCAAATGGCATGGCAAAACATGTCCTCTGTGTTTGTGTGTTAAGGTGTGTGTGTGTGAGAGTGTGTGGAAAGAAAGAGCAATTGGGCGGAAAACAGAGAGAAAAAGAGACAGAGAGAGATGAACTTTAAGCTCTTGAGAAATAAGTACTTCTAATTGGTTTGAATTGAAAAACCATCAACAACAGAGAGAAAATAAAGAGAGAGAGAAAATAAAGAGAGAGAGAAGAAAGTAAACAGAGAGGAGGAGAGTTTAAAGAGGAAAAAGAAAAAGAGAGGTGAGTCAATAAAAAAAGAGTTAAAGGAAAGTCAGAGTGAAATCAGAGAAAAAGTTCAGGAGAAAAGATGAAGAGAAAAAGAAAAAGAGGAGATAAATCAGGATGCAGAGACAAAGAAAATAAGAAAATCTCAAAAAGAGATGAAGAAATAATAAAATAGATAATTGGAAGTTATCAATATATTAAGATGTCGTTTTACAATCACTTGTAGATCAATAAGATGATTGATGAGCTGCTGGAGGATGAACAGAGGAAGAGGAGGCTCAGGAACAGGAAGTGAAGGACTCATACAAGCGGATGATCTAAATCGATCAATAATTCAACACATTATGATGTCATCAATCGATCTTTTATCCTATCAGACATTTCTGTGAAATTTTGTCAAAATTAGTGTTTGAATTCTTCGGTTTTGACCTTTGACCACCAAATTCTGGTCATTAAAATCTAGAAATGTAGAAATAAAATCACGAGTGACATCACTGATAAAGTGTTCCTCATTTGTTTTTAACTGTGAATATTAACCATTGTACAGGTTATCCCACTGACAGTAAACGCAACACGCCACAAACTATGTCCCACTGAGCCTCAACTTATGAAAACTGTTTAATTTTACTAGTTAATGTTTGTGGTTAATTTATCGGTTAATGTTTGTGGTTAATTTATCGGTTAATGTTTGTGGTTGTTGTTCCTGCTTATTGTATCTGGTTGAGTTGAGTTTGAGGCCTTTTCTTCCCTCTGCAGCAGAAACATCCATCAGCGCCATGTTTAGAGGCCGAACTCTCCTTCAGGAAACGTTGTGTTTTCTTCTTGGCGGCAGCGGCGGCGTGGCCACACCCTCGCTGGTCGGCGGCGCTCAGCCGGAGGCAGAAAGGCCCTGGCATTTTCCTCTGCGTCTCCTCTCCTCTATTTATTTCTGTCTCTTATTTATTTCGTCCACACGGCGCTGCTGAGGTAAAAACATGCTGCGGCGCGTATGCAAATTCGGTTAGCTTCACATCAAGGCGTGACATTTCAGAAATGTGAAATAAATTGATATGGCCCAATTAGATTGAAACCGCCGTTGGCTCGCCGCCGTCCTCCTCCCCCTCCTCCGCCTCCTCCCTCCCCCGTCTCACTCAGCCTCTCGCCTCGTCCCAAATTGCTTTGCATTTGCCTGCTCGCATTCAGAGCTCTTAATTATATGGTGTTGTATGTATGTGGCGGCATTTGGCTGAAACAGCGAGGAACAGCCGGTGAGAGCTGCTGAGCGTGGTGGCGGTTAGCCCATGCTGGCTAGGGACGCGGCTAAAAGCTTATCCCGGCGGGGGAGAGGATGGAGGACGGAGGAGAGGAAGCCGGCCGGCACGCGCTGCAGAACAAAAACGAAGCCTCCGGGCCTCAGCTGGCTGGACGGAGGAGGACGAGAGAGGCGCTCAGCGTGAGGAGACAGACAATCACAAAGTTAGAGCGCGGGAATGTGAGCGAGAGACGCTCAGGTGAACGAACAACCTCCCAGAGAAACAGGAAGAAATCACCCAAACTGGAGAGAGTCGAAAAACACGTCAAACCAAAAATCTGTGAGGATGAAAGAGGAGGAAGAGGAGGAGGAGGAGGAGGAGGAGGTGAAGAGGAGGTGAAGACATGAAGCCGTCTGTGTCCGTTTCAACACTTCGGTCACAGTCGCGTCTGAAGCTGCAGTTTGATGTTTTCTTTACTTTAAAGATTTACTTTAAGAGCTTCATCTTCTTAAGACCTGCTTGTCATGGATCCATCCATCCATCTTCTAAACCTGCTTATCCTGTCGTGACCACAGGGTCACAGGGTGCTGGAGCCTGTCCCAGCTATCACGCTCTTTGGGCGAGAGGTGGGGTACACATGAAAGACCTGGACTGGACGCCAGTCAGTCGCCTAGGGCTGACATAGAAAGACAGACAACCATTCACAGAAAGTGCACATGGGATTGTGGGAGGAAGCAACATTCACAGTGGTCATGCACAGTGCATGTCTGTGGATTGTGGGAGGAAGCTGGAGTACCCAGAGAACTTGGACAGAGAACCCACACAGGCACAGGGAGAACATGCAAACTCCACACAGGGCCCGTCAGCCGAAGGATTGAACCCAGGAAAATCCCAGAGATTGAACCCAGGAAAATCCGAGAACATGGGCAGCACTGTGAGGCGACAGTGCCCAGGAGGCGACAGTAGTGCTGCCACTTTGCATTTGTACCCACTACACCACTGTGCCGCCTGAGTTTGGTGGATATTTGTCTAAAACTAAATCAGATGTAATTTATATTTTTTGATGTAATTTATATTTTTTGACTTCTTGATGAAACAAATTTAACATAATTTCATTTTTCTCATAATATAAAATACCACCTCACATAAAATATGAACATCTGTGAAGCTTTATGTTCTTTGGAGCCGACTGATGGATTTGTAGCTGGATGAATCAGCAGCTTTCTGTTTGTGAGCAGGAAACAAACGCAGGTTTAATCCCAGCTTGTATGAAGAAAATAACGATGATCAGAGAAAAGTGTGCAGGACAGAAAACCAAAACACAAAGATGCTTTAAAGACCGGCAGCTTTTCAAAGTGTTCAAATTTAAAGTCAAAATGTTTCCATGGAGCTGACGAAGCTGATTTTCTCTGTTCACCGTCCGGTTTAACTGAAGCTCCTGTAGACATCACACGTTTCCTGTTAGCGACTGACGAACTGTCGTCGAGGGAGGAAACAAAGAGAAGCTGAAAGTCAGAGTCATGATGTCACTTCCTGTTTGGCCTCTGTTATCGTCTATAACTCAATCTGATCTCAGTATTTCTTTCACTCTTTCTGAACCAGTGAAGCTAGTTCCTGCAGTCCAGTTTTCCCTGCAGCAGCTGATATTTGAACCTGTGAGCACAGAAAAAACTACAACTCCCATGAAAAAACTACACACAGCGCGAGTACTTCCTCATCGCTTGGTTTTGAATTTATCCATAAAATAAATTAAAGTAATTTAATTCAACTTTCCAGCTGTTCTCTCTGAAGCTACAAACACATTTTAGCCTGTTTTTGTCCACATTTACAAATGAACAGAGTCTGAATCAGCAGGTCTGCAGCGTTTCATCTTTTTTGTCTTTGGATCTCTGTGATACTGAAGGAAACTTAAAAAAACACTCAGGAGAGCTCTGCAGCATCTTTTCTGAAGGAGATTTTCTAATATAATTCACTTCCTGCAGTATCTTTGCCCCCCCGTCACCTCGGTGGCGCCCCCTGGGGAGCCTTTTGTCTTTCTCTTCAGTCTCTATCCTGTAACTGTGACGTCCTGAACTGTGAGTTAAATTACAGACGAGCCCCTCCCTGTGATGTTCATCCCGTCCTGAATGGGCTGATGTTGGTCCGTGACCTTTGAACCCTCCCTGAAAGCTCAGAAACAGACAGCGAGTGAACATAGAGCAAAAAATTGATCCCAAAAAAAAGAGAGTCTGTGCCAAAAAAAACCTCAAAACAGCTCAGATAAACACGAAGAGACAACAACAACAGAAACATCAGATGGAAGACACACACACACACACACACACAGAGCTGGTTTGTTGATTGTGGCGGTCGTGTTGAGGGAACACAGCGTCATTGATTTTCCTGATTCCCCGCCGTCGACAGCAGATGTAACACACACACACACACACACACACAAACATGCTTCTATAGGCCACAAACATCCATATCTACACATATACATTATCTACACACACACACACACACACACACACACTGCTCTGTATCTCTCAACCTGCTGACAGCTGATTGGTGGATTAGATGAGGTGACTAAAAGCGGCGAGGTAATCTTCTCTCATTATTTCAATTACCAGGCTAAACGCAGCAATCAGCCGCATAATGATGGCTGCTGGGCGGGAGAGAGGGCGAGAGAGGCAGAGACAGACAGGGAGAGAGAGAGGGAGAGAGGAGGGAGAGGGAGAGAGAGAAAAGACAGAAAATGGGAAAAATATTTGCATTGGTCTCGCAGAAAAATGCACATTTGGGAGGAAAGAGACAAAAAGAAAACAAGAGAGGGAGGGCGGGCGAGATAGAGAGAGAAGGGAGGAAAAAAAAGAGGAAAATATTTGTATTGATTTCAGAGCAGAAAAGACAAATTTGCTCGGCGGGGAGAGAAAAATGGAGAGAAAAGAGAGCGTAAAATCGATGGCAGCATTTGCATTGATTTCTTAGTGGGAATACACCTTTATTTGAAGGAAAAATATACACGAGTAAAAGAGGAAAATAAAGAGAGAGAGAGAGAGAGAGAGAGGAAGAATAAAGGAGGAGAGAGACGTAAAGAGAAAGAGAGAAGATGAAAATATTTGCATTGATTTCTGTAGGAGGAGAACGATTTTCTCCGAGTGCAGAGAGAGCTGCTGCAAACAAAGAACAACACGGACAGGAAGAGGAAGAGGAAGAGGTGAGGAAGAGAAGGAGGATAGTCAGGAAGGAGAAACAGGAAGGGAGGAGAAAGAGGAGGAAAATAAGGAGGAAGATAATAATGATGAGCTGGAAAAGGAGGAGAGGAAGAAGAAGACGAGGAAGAAGAGAAGAAAGAGGAGGTGGATAAAGAAAAGGATGAGGAAGAGGAGAGGAAGAAAGTTGGAGGAAAAGAAGAACATGTAGGAAGAGGAGGAAGTTAAGGTGATAGGTATACGATGATACGATGAGCTGGAAGAGGAGACAAAGATGAAGAAGATGAAAAAGAGGTGAAGAAGAGGAGAAGAAGTGAACAGGAGAAGAGGAAGAGGAGGAGGAAAATAAGGTTGTAGGTAATAATGATGAGCTGGAAGAGGAGGAAGAGGAGGACAGAGGGAGAAAATGAAGAGAGACAAAAAGGAGAAGGAGCGAACAGGAGGTGGAATAAAGAGAGGAAAGATGAAGATGAGGTAGATGAAGTAAAGTGTGGAGGAAGAAGAGAGGGAGGAAGGAGAAGGAAAAGATGAAGGGGAGGAAAAAAGACGAAGAGGAGAGGAGGAAGAAGAGAGAGAAAGAAAAAATGATGAAGAAGAAAATGACAAGTAGAGAATCAGAGGAAGAAGAGGAGGATGGTCAGGGAGAAGAAACAGGAAGAGGAGGATGATGGGGGGAGAAGATCAGGAAAAAGATAAAACGGAGGAGAAGAAGGAGAGAAGTAGTGAAGTGGGATAAAGAGAGGAAAGACGAAGAGGAGGAAAAAGTTGTTGGAGGAAGAAGGAGGGAACGAATAAAACAATGAAGAAGAAAAGAAAAAGAATCAGAGGAAACAGATGAGGAGGAGGAAGAGGAGGAAAGGAAATATAAGTTAGATAAGAAGAGGAGGAGGACAAAGACAGAGAGGAGACGAAGAGCAAACAGAAGAAAATAAAAGCGTCTCTAAACTTTAACACATGAAAGAAAAAAGAAGAATCAGGCGAAAACGTCTTTTCTGACGTCGTCTTTTCTTTCCGACGTTCAGACGTATTCAGCTGCTTTCAAAAGCTCCTTTCACAAAACGCTCGTTTCACACCGAGACGACTTCCTGTGAAGGTACCGCCGCTCCTCTATTGTTGGCTGAGAGTACAGAGAGGGGCTGAGATCAGACCACATCAGACCAGAACAGACCAGAACAAACCGCATCAGACCACATCAGACCAGAACAGACCAGAACAGACCACATCAGACCAGAACAGACCAGAACAAACCGCATCAGACCACATCAGGCCAGATCAGACCACATCAGACCAGAACAGACCAGAACAGACTACATCAGACCACATCAGACCAGAACAGACCTCATCAGGTGAGGTCACATGACTGATGGGGGTCGCCCAGCCAAGACTGGTGGATTTTCATCGCGATCTGATTCACTCCTTACATCACAAGTTATGTTAGTCAAGTTTGGTTAGTCTGAGTTTAGTTAATCTAAATCTAACTAGTCTGAATCTATTTTGCCTGAATCTAGTTAATCTGAGTTTAGTTAGTCTGAGTTTAGTAAGCCTGAGTCTTGTTAGCCTGAGTTTGGTTAGTCTGGGTCAGGTTAGTCTGAGTTTAGTTAGCCTGAGGTTGGTTAGTTAAGCTTTCTGTGTCACGTGACTTCAATCAACAGAGAAACAAAAGCAGCAAATTTTCACATCTGAGAAAAAAAATACTTTTATGAACATTATCAGATTAGTTTCTGATTAGTTTTTTATCAACAGACTGATTGACTTGTGAACAGTAAAAAATAAGTTCAACAAGACAATAAACGTGAGAAAAGTTCATTATGGATTATGGATGACGTAATGGTGACTCTCCCTGAAATAATCTCTGTTTAGACATAAAATCTCCAGAAACAGACGATCGAAATGTGACAACAGAAAGTTTTTTATCCTCGGCCGAGCTGGAAAAGGTCAATAAAAACGAGAGGAAACAGACACGAAGAATAAACGAAGAGAAGAAAACATCAGATCTGAGAGG
This sequence comes from Scortum barcoo, assembly GCA_023238725.1. NCBI lineage: Eukaryota > Metazoa > Chordata > Actinopteri > Centrarchiformes > Terapontidae > Scortum > Scortum barcoo. Next base: position 967,890 of record CM041539.1, read on the forward strand.
ATGAGGAGGCCGTGACCTTCCTCACGTCAAACTGACTGAAATATTTCATCATGTTTGATATTTTTAATCGACAGGAGCTTTTTAACGACGTCGTCTTCTTCTCTTCTTAATCCGCTCCTCAGATTAACACGAGATGAAAACACGCAAACATTTCTATTTTACTATTTTATTTTGTTTATTTTGTGGATTTTCTGAAAATACGTTTTTACAATTTCTACTACATTTAGACGGAGAGATGCCCCCCCCCTGTCTGTGTTTGATTGACAGGGTGGACAGATGCTGCTCTATAAACAGGTAACCTGATCTACAGAGCCCATCTGGTCACAGCTCTGTTCAATTCACACTTCACACACACACACACACACACACACACACACACACTGGTATAAAAACATACACACCCACGCCAATGACTCACATACACACACACACACACACACACAGACAAATATGGAGCAGCATCAAAAAAATATGGAGAGGACACACACTGTGACTCATGCACACACACACAAACACACATGTGGGAGTGTGTATGTGTGTGTGTTTGGCGTGACGTGAATCATGCGATGAGGTGGCGGCGAAACGTCACCTGGGCAGGTCTGAACGCACAAACAGAGGCCGCAGGACGAAGGATCGCTGTCAGGATGTTGTGATGTCGACACCATCAGACTGACGAGAACCTTCAAACACTGCAGCGACTAATACTACAGTAATACTACAGTAATACTACACTGAAAATACTCAAGTAAAAGTATTTTCACAGTAAGAGTCCTCCTGTGTCAGTAAAGTGTTCCTGTCCTCTCTGATGTTTCTGGATGAATCTTCCTGCTGCATTAATGTGGACGCTGCATTTTACTGCTGTTCATGTTTCAGGTTCATTTCAACGACTTTATATACTGTTGGCTAGTTTCATCTGCAGCAATGCATCATGGTCTATAAGATCATCATATGTTTGTCCTGTGAGAACCACGTATCTGTAAAAAGTCAGAAAAACAGCCTGTTTTCAGCTTTGTGACGATGCAGCTGATCCAAGGAGGCTTTAAATAGTTTATTTATCTGAAGAAGGAGGAGAATTTTCTCAACACATAAAGGAAGACTTCATCCTTCAGTTTATCACAAACACTCAACATCAACACATCTGGATTTACCTCTGATGGAGTAAAATACTATATTTACCTCTGATGATGTGCAAGTACAAGTACCTCAAATGTGTACTTCAGCACAGTACTTGAGTAAATGTACTCAGTTAAAAACTTCACAGTGTATAAAAATTATATTTGTGCAGTTTTTGTTTGATTATTTTAATTTCTGCTCGTTGTTCTTCTCTCTTTACCTTCCTGATGGATCCACTCCTTTCTTAGAGGCCTGAACTGATCAAATCTCATGACTGATAAAAGATCAATAATCACATCTTTTTATTCTATATTTATTTAGAAATGGCTGCATTGTGATGTACTGTTTAGATTTTATCGAAACAAAAACTGATCACACAGAAATCCTCCCAGTTTGTGGACTAATTCTGGTTTAACGTGATAGCAGTGAGAAAAACACAGAGAAGCTTTAAGAGATGAAAATATCAGATCCACACACACACACACACACACACACACACTTGTCTGATGGAAGGCAAGCTGAGACTAATGGCTACCCAGGATGCATTGTGGCACTCGTACGCGTGGCAAGCTGAGGCTCATCCTCCCTCCTGTCGTTGCCACGGTAACCACAGTTTGAGCGAAAGTCACAAACACCTGCACGTCTGATGGCGATGTGTTTCTGTGTCCTCCCATCTTCATCACCTGTTACCAAACACTGAGTCTCCTCAGTGACGCTATCAGCCTCCATCGATACATAATCAATAAGAGTGATCAGAGAAGACACCATTAGAAATCCAACAAATAACTAAGAGAGACCTTTCAGCAGGATGTCGCTTTGATCGCTTCAGATGTTTCTGCAAAAACAATCGGTTCAATCTCATCACCAAGTCTATAAATACATAATCAATAAGATCAATCAGAGAAAACATCATTCAATCGGTTAGTTCACTGTCTGTAGGAGAGTCCAGTGTCTGTGGTTAGTTCACTGTCTGTAGGAGAGTCCAGTGTCTGTGGTTAGTTCACTGTCTGTAGGAGAGTCCAGTGTCTGTGGTTAGTTCACTGTCTGTAGGAGAGTCCAGTGTCTGTGGTTAGTTCACTGTCTGTAGGAGAGTCCAGTGTCTGTGGTTAGTTCACTGTCTGTAGGAGAGTCCAGTGTCTGTGGTTAGTTCACTGTCTGTAGGAGAGTCCAGTGTCTGTGATGAGTTCACTGACTACCTTCATTTGAGTCACTTCCGTCTCCTCTTTGCTAACATTTCACAAACTGACTGTCTGCAGCCTTTCATATGTGAAATGCTAACTGCTAGTCGTTAATTACTGACTCTGGAGGCCTTTCCAACGAGGCCCTCTGTAAGCTAATGGCAAAGTGTGACCGCGTCTGCAGTCACACACGAAGTTACCAACAGAGGCTAACAGTTAACAGCTAACCAGTAATTATGAACGGCCCCTTCGGCTTCACCTGAGGGACTCATCATGTTGTTTAGCCATTAGCATGTGCTAGCACGCTGCCCCGACGTGGCGCCGAGCTCGCCCTGCGGTTGCACTGGCATTTCAAAGCGGTAATTATCACAAACTGGTTGGCAAATGCTACTTAGCCCCGGCCGAGGGTCAGAGGAATTATGGGAAAATGAGTCCTGAGAGTCAGGCGGGGGCGTGGCCGGCCGGCCGGCGAGCGCTTTGTTTTGGATAATAATAGATTTTATCTGCAGGTCACCTCACCGCTTGCTCACCTCCTAACTCACTCATCTCCTCTCTCCTTCCTTTCCTCCCTTCATCGCCTCCTTCCCTCCCCTCCTCCTCTTCCTCCCTCTTCCTCCCTCGTCCTTGTTTACAACAAACATTTCCAGTAAACATAATAACAGAGGGCACCAACCTGTTGCTAGGCGACAATTACAGGAACAACAGCGATGCAGGGCAGAGACGCCGGATGAGAGTGTGTGTGTGTGTGTGTGATCACCTCACAGTAAAAGCAAAGCAGCAAACAAACAAATGAGCAAACAAACAAAGAAGAAACAAACCTCGTGTGGAGTCTGAATCCTCTCATCTGATCTCTGATGTGATTTTAGATCCTGAAACGTCTCCAGGAGATTCATCTTTAAAAATGTCCAATGAAACTGAGTCTATACTTCTTCCTTCGATGTATTTTCTGCTGAAACAGGATGTTGGGGCGGCTTTTCAAATTTGATCGATTGGTAATAATGTTATAGATACATTAATAATAATTAAAGAGAAGAAAAGGAGCCAAGTTTGATTTACTTGAAATAAAATGATCAAGTACTTGATTTGGATTTTCTTTAAGTTTCTTAATATTTTAAATTAGACTTTTTATTCACGTTTTACTTTTCTTCCATTTCAAAGTTCAAACCTCTCTGGTCTGCTCTATGTTTCTTTTTGTGGAGAACCACGGGGCTCAATCTGGGCTCCTCTTTTATTTATTATTGTTGTACAGTTGTTTGGATATAAAATAACGTGTTAAAGTGCTGATGTTGAGTTTTAGAAATATTTGACCTATAAACAAACAAACAAACAAACAAACAAACAAACAAACAAACAAACAAACAAACAAACAAACAAACAAACGTGTATCCGCAGCAGTAGAGCGTCAGGCTGAAAAACATGAAGAAAAAAAGGTTTTCACAGCATCTGGTTAGACTGCAGCTGATGGCAGAGGTCAAAGGTCAGAAAGGCAGCTTCTTAACTTACACAGGCCACACACACACACACACACACACACACATATACGAGGTGTACTATCAATTTACATGAGGGAGATTTTTAAGGATCACTGAACGACTTGCTCTCACACTTACACTTCACTCTTCCTCCTGATGAAGACTGTCGGCACACACACACACACACACACTCTTCCTCCTGATGAAGACTGAAGCTGTCGGCACACACACACACACATTCACATTCAGCTTCAGCTGCTGTAGATCAGTTGAAACCTTTCTGCTTCCAGATGGCACATTTCAGCTCTACATGATGTTTTTTTTTTTCATGAAACCTTTATTTGTCAGCGGAGCGTCGACAGACTCCAGTTTCACCTCAATTATCAAGTGATTTATGAATTGATTCGCTCTCAAATTCTTTGTCCTTACACACCAGATCAGCTCAAAAAATGGCTTAAAGTTTTCCTTGTTGAGGTTTTACAGTCACGAAATAACATGCTTCCCTATAGTGTCATATAATAATAATAATAATAATAAAAAGTTAAAAAGTGCTTTAACTGTTTTGATCAGGATTAAAATGTTTATGAATCAACATCACCTCTGCGTATGCGTGTTTATCTATAAAAGATTTATAATATTATATTTACATCATTCAGTAAGTTGAGGTTGTTTTTGATAAAGTAGTAAAGTTGATAAGATAATTATAATAAATAAAAGATCATTTTAGACACATCTGGACGTATTTGTAAGTTTGGACGAGATGCACGTTCACGTTTTTTAAAGTGAACGACTGTTGAAAAGTTTTGACATACAGTTGGACAGTCAGATGGATGAACGGACGACTCTGATTGTATCAATAGATATATATAAAGATATAAATAGATGTTACGTGTACGTGAAGATTAAAACGCTGTACGACCCCGCCGACAACAAGTTCCCTCTTTAATGAGACAATAAGAGTTAAAAAAGAAGAAAGGCATCAAAATCTGAGCAGGTTTAAATAAACTTGAATTAACGGGCGTGTTGGTGACAAATAAGTTTAAACCTGTTCAGACGTCTGAAGAAAAACAACCATTAAAGTTGATCGAAGGTCAGTGACGCTTTTCTGGACTGGAAAACAAACTGAAAATCGAAGAATATTCGGGGGAATATTCGGGTTTGTTTTAATTCTTCTTCCTTTGTTGCTGAAAGTATTTCAAATGTGAAAACTACATTTTGTGTCTGAACTGTGTTTTTATCTTTGTTAAAATAAACATAATTGAAGGAAAGAACAAAAACCATCGATCACATCTGCTTCGGCCAAATTGAGTTTAAAATCAAACGTCTGACTGGATGAAAGCGAGTTTCAAAGGACGGTTTGCTGCAGCAGACGGAAAACATTTGATCTCTGCTGGACGTTAACAAGAATATTTAATCTACATGAAGTGAAACTAAACTCTTCCTCAGATCTTCCTCGGTAACATCCACAACATCGTAACAGAGGATTTAATCTGAAGCATTTAAAATCACAAATTATTGACGGACAAACAAACAGTGAAGGTTGGACTGAAACCACGACGACCCCCCGTAAAGGAAAGCTGTCTGACTCTCCTGCATGTGATCCTCCGGTTGTAATAGACTCTGGAGCATCAGTTTGGACTAAATAGTGAATATTGTGTGTGATGAACTGCACCGATCGATGCAGCTGATGCGTTCTCTTCCTTTAATGACTCTGGAAGACATTTATTAAAGCGAGCGGGCAGGAAATCAATCCTAACCAGACTGCAACCACATTACTGCCTCTTCACTGTGGCCACGTGTGTGTGTGTGTGTGTGTGGCCTCACAAACATGAACCGAACACGCTTCAGTGGATCTGCAGTGGTACATTACCTGTGCTGGGTTTGCTGTCAAAGAAAAAGGTGGGACATTTGAAGAAGAAGCTGACAGGTAGTCATCGTTATGGACAGAAACTCTTTGATTAAACTCTACTTCATCCAGTGGGCGAGTTATCAGTACATGTTGACAGTGTTCGCTTTGCAGGCGATTAATGAGGATACTGAGAGTTTGTGAATCATATCGCTGGCTTAAAGCTCGAGAAGGACGACTCTGTATGAACTCTTATTTCAAGTGCATGCAAGTTCATCAAAACAAGGGAATGAATTATATAATGTGGGAGCGAATTATATCTTATATCTATAGCTTTTAATGCTTTCAGTGTTGTTTAACAGGACCTTTAAATATATATCTTTATCTCTGTTTGACCACTCAGGGCCTCCGTAGTTTCATGACTGATAACTATAATTTATTGGTTTGCATGTCGTCACTTCACTTGGTCTCCTTCGATCGCAGTTTGACTGATTGGAGAAAAACAAATGAACAGATTAATAAAATGATAATTAATAATAATTATAATGAAACTTTTGGCCTCCTCCTCTCCTCGTGTGCTCATTTTGTTATGTTTTGTTGTTTTTCTGATGACATCCTGTTATTGGTCCAACAGTCTGAATCGTCCGAGCTGACGTTCAGTTTGATCCGAAACAAACCACCTGTGTTTGCTGGTTCGTCTGTTTGAACTCACGCAGAGTGACGCAGAGTGTTGGAAAGAAAAACATGAATTTGACTTAAAACACACACACTGACTTCTCCGCCCCTTTTTGACGGGGCTATGCTAACAGTTTCCCTTTGCTTTCAGTCTTTGTGCTAAGCTAAGCTGTGACTGTCCAGGACTTACAAAATGTTATATAGTCCCACGTCTCCTAAACGCAGCACACAGATAACTGATGTAGACAAAAAAAAACAAAAAAACATGCCAGGACAGAAAGATGAGGAGTGTGTGTGTGTGTGTGTGTGTGTGTGTGTGTGTGTGTGTGTGTGTGTGTGTGCGTGGCAGACAGAGACACTTAGGCTCTGCAGTAAACACTCATCTCTTATTAACACACCACATCTCTAAAACATGAAGCTCAGCCGGCGGCGGAGGATCTGTCGTCAGTCCACATCAGACTGCAGGGGAAATATTTAACACACACTCTGACCTGTGTGTGTGAGCGTGTGTGTGTGTGTGTGTGTGTGTGTCTGTGTGGTGTCTGTGTGGCCAGAGGAGGGTAATATCTGCTGACTGATGGCGGTGACGACAGGAAGGTCCTGAAGCAGCCATCAACTAACCCAACTGTAAACAGAGTGTGTGTGTGTGTGTGCGCGCCTGGGTAAATGTGTGCATTGATTAATTGATTGATTATTATCATGTTATTGATGTCAGGTTGTCGTGGAGACCAGCTCCAGCTGTTGAGAGAGAGAGTGTGTGAAGAGGGTGTGTGAGAGAGAGAGGTTCAAGGTGTGTGTGTGTGTGTGTGTAGAGAAAGTGAGAGAGAGCTTGTATTTGTTTGTTTGTTTGTTTGTTTGGTTGGTTGGTTGTTTGTCGTGGTGTGTTTACAGGCACTGAGAAAACAGAGCGCTCTTCTCCTGCAGACACATTCGTCTCAGTCTGTCTCAGTTTCAGAGTGTGTGCTGATACTGTGGTATAAATAAATATAAATATAAATAAATATTTCAATTTATTTATATTGCACATATCAGTCACTCACTTTACATGACTATTTCCACTTTGTGAAGTAAATATTGCACTTTTTGCTGCTCCACATTTATCTGACAGCTTCACAAACAAAAGATGTGATCAGCTCCTAAACATGCTATCAGATATTTAACAAATCAATATTTAAATGAACTCCACCTCGACAAACAACACACTAACAACACGTTAATGCATCCTTGCAGACTACATGTTACACTATCATCACGTTTTGTTTTATACTTTAACTTCTGAACATTCAGCAAAATATGCTTTTGAAATCACTTATATTGCACATGTTTCTTTCTAATATTATTTCACATTTCTTGTTGTATGTTTTTAATTTTTGTTATTTCAATTTATTTGTCAATGATCAATGTTATGATCAGAGTGAGCAGCAAACCTTCAGCTGGACGTGATGTCGTCCTGATGTCTCTCCTCTCCACACACACACACACACACACACACACACACACACACACACACACACATGCCCTTCCATCAAGCTTTTTACTCTCTTCTTCAGTCTAAACTGGATTTGTTCTGCATCTTGAGTCACCTCAGAGACACAAGATATCTTCTGTGTGTGTGTGTGTGTGTTTAGAGGAAATCTGATTGCTGTTATGGATTTTTTAAATCGCTCTCGAGGTTTCAGGAAAATCTGTATCAACTTGTGTTTTGCACTTCTGTGGTTGCACACATACACACACACACACACACACACACACACACACACACACAGAGGTGATGATGACTTCGTGTTCGTATGATTCAGAGAAAAACACAAACACAGACGTGGTTTCTTTTTAAGCTTTAAGACTATGACAGCAGTGGTGGAATGTAACTAAGTACTATTACTCAATTACTTAATTATGAATCTGAGGTATTTGTACTTTACTTAGGTATTTTCTTTTTCTTCCACTTCCTTTTACTTCATAATATTTATCTGACAGCTTTAGTTTGTCAGCTCCTCTGATGATGTGATTTTTGCTGAAATCATTCGATCTTCTCAGATGTTTCAGGTTTTCTTCTTCTCCTCTGAATGATGTGAATGATTGTAATGTGTGTGAATGATTGTAATGTGTGTCAATAATGTGGAGGTTTATTGTGAAGGTGTCACTTTGGGCTCTGGGTCATTGTGACAGGCATTTTTCACTATTTTCACTCTTTTTACAAAGCAAACAATCAATCAATGGATCAATGGAGAAAAGAATCAGCAGATTGATCCAGAATGAAAAGAATCATTACCTGCAGTCCCAAAATACAAACTAGTTGAAAATGATCCACCTCAACCAACTCCAACTTCCTGTCAGATGAATGTAGTGGAGTAAAAGTATAAAGTAACGTGACTTAGAAATACTCGAGTAAAGTAAAGTAGCTCACAGCTGCAGTACTTGAGTAAATGATCTTTAGTCTTTAAAGTGGAGCAGAGGCAGAAACATAAACCGTTCGATGGATCTTCGGTCTTCGGTCTGAAACAGCTTGCGACCTCTGACCTCTGACCTCCCTACAGTTTGTTTCTCGTAACGCTGATCTGCGAGTGACCGAAGCTCGATTTACCGCTGAGAGTCACACACACACACACACACACACACACACACACACGACACGGAGCTAAATGTGGACGCAAAGCAAACATTTTAATGATGTGAAAGGCGGAAAAGAAACTTCCTGATTAAACAGAGGAGAAGAAGAAGAAGAGATAAAGAGGGAAAGCGAGGCTGGAGGAGGATGTAAAGCGAGATGTAACGTGAGAGACAGAGGTGCGAGTTAATGTGTCCATCTCTCTGAGTGTGTGTGCAGTCTATTTATCCATCACAAGAGTGTGTGTGTAAGGCGATTACAGATCTGGAAGCTTTGGTTACATTCCCCTCTCTCATCCTGCCATCCTGCCCGACCAAACGGCGGTGGGTTTGATGGTTTTAGTGCCTCTCCGCTCGATGCAAATCTCATCACCAGTTTTTAGACACGAACGCTGGGAAGCGACAAACAGAAACCGGAGAGAGGCCGCATTAACGCCGCCGCGGCTCCTTCAAGAAAAGAAAAAGGAAACCAGAGGCTGAAAATATGGCGTCGGGTTTCAGGCGTTTGGAAAATATCCTCAATTTGATCAAAAATTTATAATGTGACTTTTAGAGCAGCTTGGGTTTCCTGGAGGCTGCTGCTGCTGCACATTATACAGCTCCTTTAATGTGGTTAACACACTTAAACACACCGCGCTGCCCTGCACTCTGTGTGTGTGTGTGTGTGTGAGGGTTTCTGTGTGTTAATGCAATACAAGTCTGCATGTGTGTGTGTGTGTGTTTGTGTGTTTGAGTGTGAGAAAAGCAATCAAAACTCATAATTTACAGAAGTAAAAACAGTCTGTAAAAAGTGACTGAATCAGAAGTTTGGATGGTTTTAAAGAAACATTCAGCGTTTTTTTAAAGATTAGCTTAGCTTAGCATAAAGACTGGAAACGGAGGGAAACAGTTAGCCTGACTGTGCAAAAAAGGAAACACAAACAAACAGAGACTGAAGTGTGAAAATAAATATCTGCTGTTTCAGGAAGAGATTGGTGCAAAATAGTTAAGAGCGCAAACATAAAAATATATTTAATACATATTTATAAAAGGGGGTAAAGCAGTAACGTCCTGAAGTCAAGAAACAGCTGTAAATTGTCATTTTTACTCTTCAGTCTGTGTTCAGATTAAATGAGTTGATCAGGAAACTTTCAGCTGCTGTTTGGTTTGTTTTGTTTCCTTTTCAAAGAGCCAGGTTAACTTTTATTATCTGGATATTTGTTCTTATTATTCATGATTATTAATTATCGTCAAAGCTGTGTTTTGTTTTTTTTTTACCTGGAAGTGTTTTAATATTTTGTCTTTTGTTTTAGCATTTTGAAATATTAAAACTTGTCTTACTCGATTTAAATAAACGCAGTTTTTCTTTTTGTGTTTACGTTTGAACCTCTTCGCTCTCCTTACCTTTTTTTAACTTCTTCTTTGTCTGTTTCTTTTTCACTTCCTGTTTTTTCTTTACTGTCTTTTTTGTCCTTTTCTGTTTGATTTCTTTAGTTTTTACTCGTCCGTCACATCACGCTCTTCCTCTCTCTCCTCTCTCTTCCTCTCCCTCCCTCCCCTCGCAGTGTTTATGTTTCGCTTCATATCGAGTTGTTCCTCTGCTGGTATCAATATTGTTCGCTGCCTACGAATCAATAAGCAGGAATAAAAACTTTACCAACCCAATCAATTACGCCCACTTCATTTTCATAACTCGACTCCATCGTCCTCGTCGCCGCGACAACAGCCTGATGATCCGGCCCGTCTCCTGGGACACGTGCTCCTCCTCCTCCCCATCCCTCCCTCATCCTCCCCCTCCTGATCACCCCCATCCCGCTGCATTAAGAGCACAGAATTGTTAACGAGGTATCAGATTCAGCGATGATGGACGCTACAACGAGACACTTTGAGAAAAATCTGAGGCCGGATCGGTTTACGTCTAAAACGACAGGATGAGATCAATAACAATATTTTCCCTGGAAAACAGCAGCCTCTTCCCCTCCATAAGCATCTTCTCCCCCCACCTCCCCCATCCACTTTTAAAGCCCCACATTCATTTTTAATGGGGGGGGGTTAGCAGGTTAGCAGGTTGCACGGTTAGCGGCGGCGGCGGGAGGCTAATACGCTGACAGCTGTGCCGTGTGCCGGGCCGAAGACGCCGTTTGGGTCCGAGGGGAGAGGACGAGGTCAGTGTCAGCGGCTAATTGGTTCCTTGGCAGTGACACTCGATCTGGCTGATCCAATCAGAGATGGTCTGAGACAGGATGGAGACGTTCGGGTCGGATGAAGTAACAGAAACACGTCGTAATGCGATGAAGCGACCGCAGAGTCGAATCTACTCGTAAACCAAACGTCAGGTGTTTAAACATGATGTCACCTAAAAGTCAGCGGATCCACCAGAACCAACAACATCTGACAAAACCCGACCAGACGCTGAAACAAAACCGAAACCAGACCACGAAACCGTCCAATCACATGAAAAGTACTAAATCAACTCTGATAAATGTTATTTCACAGATTCACAATAATAATAATACAAAATATAATAAATAAGTTAATTTATCACAGATTAAGATTAAATTTTATTGATTGATGATTTATTGATTTAAAGTACTTTTGTTGGTGTATTTTGATGCTAATACTTGTGTACTTTTACTTAAATAAAACTAAGCTTATTTATATTCTTTTGCACCTTTATTATCAATTTTTATTATTTGTATATTATCATTTATACATTTTCTATTTTATATTCTATTTATCGTAGTCTGATATTTTATTCATCTAGGTTTATATTTTATTTTATGTGTCAGTTTTATGTTTTATTTTACATAAAATATTATATTTCTCTATCTTGAACTTGTAGTTATTGTTACTGGTGTGGTTTTCTTTCAAAAGAAGGAGACTGTGACTTCAAGAATTTGTGTAATGTGACTTCAAATGAATGACTTGTTTTTATAGGATATAATGTGAAATAAAATAATAATAAAATATATCAAAACAATACTCAGTATTGACAAAAGCATGTGGACATCACTGTTCATAAACTTCAGTGTACTTTTGTTTTTTCCCTTTAAGTTCCAGTAAAGCCAGATTTTAATTGTGCAGAAAATCTAAAATAAAGACATTTTAGACGACAGAGTTGCTCCGACTTTGTGTCGACAGCTGAAGCAGCGAGGCGAGAAAACATGAGGAAGAAGAGATCAAACACTTTAAAGAGACTCTTGAGTCTGTCAGCCACTCGACCCCGAACTCAAGTACTGATGAAGAGGGTCACACACACACACTCACTCACACACACTCACTCCACTCACTCACTCACACACACACACACTAGTAGTATTTTGGCGGCGGGGTCAACAGAAAGATTAACCCTCGGCCGCCGCGGTGACATCATCACTTCCTGTTGGTCAGCTGACCTCACACTTCACATGATTGGAGGAGACGGATCCTCTAAAGGTCGGACCCCCCCGACGACCTGGACGCTGAATCCGCTCACCCCAAACGAGACGCTTCAACCTCAAAGACACAAAAACACGCTGGACGCTGGAGCTCCTGAACGCCTCAGCTCAAGTCAGGCTTAAACTGAACTTCACTAAAATAAACTCAAACTAAACTCAACTGAATTAATCTGAATGTTTAAACTTATTTAAACTGTTTACTGGGGCCTCCTTTATAAAAATGGACTTTACTTTGAAGGGGAAACGATTTTATCTCTAAGCAAACTCTCGACTTGATGTAAGTGATTTTCCTGCAGGTTTTATCGAGGTTTTTAAGTTTAGGATGCAAATGGGGAACTTCATAGTTTCTTGAACAATGAACAATGAGGTAGGAATTATTAATTTAAAGGCGTCTTGAATTAAAAACAGACGACGATGTTGTAAATAGTGTCTATTTAAAGAGAAGTATGACTGAAAACTGAGCTTTAAAAAGGCTTTTTATGCTCAGTGTCTTTTATGAATTGAGAGTAAGCACAACGTCTAAAATGATCTTCAGACTAAGAACATGTTTAGAAATGAGGCAAACTCAAATAAATAAACTCAACTTATGGCAGACTAAACTAAAACCAAACTTGACCCACAAAGAAATTAAGTCAGCTCAAACTAAACTAAACTTAAATGAACTGAAACTGAAGATAAATCAAACTCAGCTGTAAGACTCCGCCCACCCTGTTTGATCGACAGGTGAGGTCTGAAACAGGAAGTGATGTCGTAGCGGTTTACAGTCTGAGACACAAAATGGCTTCCTGCTGCAGCGACGCCGTCGGCAATTAGATTGAGTTTAACACGTCTTTGTCTCGCTGCAGTTCACAGTTCATTTTCTCTGCATGTGTGTGTGTGTGGAGGCCTGAACAATCCTGCAGAGCTTCAGATCAAACCGGGACTCTCGTCTCTGCAGGTGATTTAAGCACCAAAATAAAAAGCTGTGTTATTTCAGAAAGTGAAATGTTGCGTTAAAATATTTCTTAATATTTTCTTGCTTTTAAATGCTTTTAATTTATATTTTGTTACTTCATTTTTGCAGCACTTCCTTTTTACTTTCTTAATCCTTTCTTACTTTTTTAGGCATTATTATTGAAAACTTCCCCCTTCTGGTACTCTTCGTCCTGCAGAAGAAGCTCCTTTGAGTTGTTTGTGTTTGTGATTTCTTTCTTTCGGTCTCTGATCGAAGCTTGTGATGAGCGGTGAACAAATTTCAGGTAAATTAAAAGTCAATCCTCCTCACTCTGAACTACGATGCTCAGGTACGTCAGGTGTGACTGCTGACGACATGCCGATCCACTCGTCCATCTCGTTCTCCTCATTTGACGGGAAGAATCACTTCAAACATCATCAATTGATTAATTGATTAATGAACTGATACCCGTAGAAGCTTTTTGGGTCATTTCATTTAAATCAAAACATCAGATTTGTGTGTAAAAATCTTAATTTGTAAAATAACTTAAGTAAAAAGTACAATATTTCTCTCTGAGTAAAAGTACCTCAGATTTGTACTCCAGTGAAATACTCGAGTAAATGTACTTAGTTACTTTCCTCCTCTCCCCCCTTGTCTTTCTTTCTCTCTCGTAATTGCGTCAGTTACGTATTTATTTTTCTCTCTAATATTTCTCCTCCATAAAGTGTCTCATTAAAATTAATCACAGGCTGTATTATATCGCTACCTGCGGTGAAAAGTGACAGATTTGCCGATTGCTGCCGTTTGGTGAAGGAGGCTGAGTGTGTGTGTAATGTGTAAAATGTGTGTGTGAAGTCAAAATGGCAGCGCACTTGGTGTCAAAATCACTCCTGAGAAAAGAAAAATCATCAGGTTCAATTGCTGTTTTTTTTTTTTATTTTACAAATCAGATTCATCATCTTCATCTTCATCACAGCTGTATTCGACTGATGAGGAAAAAAAGATTTTAATTTGATTATATTTTTAAAAATAAAACATTTTGATGATTTTAACCATTAAAAAAATTTTAAAGACTTTAAATCTTTAAAGTTGAGCTGCTAATGTTACACATTTATTTTAAAAACCTTATTTTATTTAGTACAATTACACAACTTCAATTTAAACAACAATTTATTTTTTCCTCTTGGACTTCCGTACAGTACAAATTCTTTCCTAAATGTTGAAATATGAATAATTGACTGTTGTTGTCTCCCAACTGTTTTAACTGATGATGGAAGAAAAAACTTATCTTCCATTTGAGTCAACTGGAAAACTCCTTCTACAAATTATCTTTATAAATGTTTTTAAAGAAACATAATTCTGCCCGAATATCATTTTATATCAACATAATCATTAAAAAAATCATTAATCAGATCTTCTTCCTCCAAAGATTCTGCATCACAATAATTTCTTTTCAAAAGCTTTTTAAAAGTTGCCTACATTACCCACAGTGCACCTCGTCCTCTGACAGGAGGTCTGACTCAAGTGACATCACTCGAGGACATGAATCAGATGTCACACACCTGGAAACACCTGTCGACTCACTGATGTGGAAAATAAGTGAGAAAGGAGGGAAAGTAAACATGATAAAATAAGACGAAGTGTTTGATGACGATGTCGTTTATGTGTGATGAAGAGCAGGAAGTGAAGATGAATAAACAACAAGAGGAAGCGATTTTACATTTAAGATGATATTAAGATTAAAATAATGTTTTTAACCTCCAACATCCCTCTCTTAAGTCTTAAAACCAATTTTCATTCAGCTTTATCGCTTCAGTAAAATGTGATCCTTTGCTGAAGTATTAAAACACGAGAAAGTAAAAGTCCAGCACTGAAAATATCACCAGTTTAATTAAAGTAAAGCTTTAAAGTATCACGAGTAAAAATACTTTTCAATAACACTTCATTTTAGTGACACAGCAAATTTCATTGTCAGTAGATGAAAATTACCAAGTAATATATTTATAATATGAAATATTTGAATAATTATATTCTGCAACTTCCCATCAAGGAAATGATGAATATCTTTTCATTTCTTTTATACGTTACCAGGAACACTTTACTTTGACATTTCTTAGTAAGTTCACTACATGATGAATGAATGAATGAGTGAATAAATGAATGAGTGAGTGAGTGAATGAATGAATGAATGAATGAATGAATGAATGAATGAATGAATGAATGAGTGAATGAGAATGAATGAATGAATGAATGAATGAATGAGTGAATGAATGTGAATGAATGAATGAATGAATGAGTGAATGAATGTGGCATCTTTCACACACACTCTGAATGAATAACTTTAGTAAATTCTAAAGAGAGTAGAAGAAGTTTCTTTCTAATTTCAGCAGCGTTTTGTGTCAAAAGCTGCCAAATAAATAAAGTTCATACATTTTTGGTAAATAATGGGGTAATTTTAAAGAAATGACACATTTACACTGTGGTAACTGTGGGAAATGTTCACGTGCAAAGTGTATGTTTGTATTTTTATTTATTTGTGATAAAACCTGAAATGTAAAGATTTAAATGCTGTTTTAAAACTTTTCTTTCTTTTAAGCGTCTCGTGTTCTGATCTGTCGGACAGTCGGAGGTTTTAAAACTTTAAAGCGAGCGAAGAAAAGAAACGACGACTTTGAGTGTTTCAGGAAAAAACAGTTTAACCTTCGCTGACCTGCTGAGTCTGATTAAAGGAAGATTCCACAAATTTTCCTGTCGACCTGCCGATCACCCCTTAACCCCCGCACACACACACACACGCACACACACACAGGAAACACAGCCCAAAGGCTCAGCAGGTGTGTGTGTGTGTTTGTTGTGTGTGTGTTTGTCGCGTCCTGCCGTGCGACTGACCTGCTGATCGTCCTCAACGCTAATTAGCAGCTTTGTCTCGCTCACCGCTGGCAGCTCAGCTCCGCCTCTGATTGGCTGAGAGGAGGTAAGTGAGCGCACACACACACACACACACACACACACTGAGCTTTGTTTTGGAGGAAGTGTGTGTGTCTCTTTGTGTCCATTAAACTGAAGGTTTGCAGGTGAGCTGTTGTTTCTTTTTTATCTTCATCATTTAACCTTCTTCACTAAAAAAGTTCTGATAACTGCAAAAATACATTTAAATGATTTCTGATGATGATTATTGATTTTAAATTATCCGTACATACTCTGTCGCTTTAAGAGGTGTTGATTCATTTTTAAAGTAGTTTGTGGTTTGTTAAACTGAGTTATACTGACAGCTGACGGGGTCAAAGGTCAGCAATAAAATCTATCAAACAGTTTATTGATGGATGATCAATAATAAATAGATGTATCTTATATTTCTGTCTCTGCTCAGCTTGAAGATTAAGGTAAGTTTACTCCTTCATTTCCTTCATATTCTGCCTTCTTTCCCACCTTCTCTCTTTTCCTTCCCTCCTTCCTTCTGTCATCAATCCCTTCCTATTTTTTATTCTTTCCTTCCTTCCTATCCTTCCATCCTTCCTATCGTTCCTTTCCCCTTCATTTCTTCCTTCCTTCCTCCTGTCCTCTCTCACAGCTGACTGATCAGTTGAAGGTCTTTTTTAATTTTGTCTCTAAAACCTCCTGCTGTCTCTTTATGAGTTTTTCTTCACTGCAGCTCCACCTGAAGAGTGAGTGTGTGTGTGTGTGTGTGTGTGTGTGTGTGTGTGTGTCTCTCAGTGTGTGTCTCTCTGTGTGTGTGTTCGGGGGTTAAGTCCACATCCTGCTGTGTGTCTTGTTGTCTTTTGTGTTTTAGGACAAAGCTTCGTCCTTCGTCTCTTCAGAGGGACGGCCGAGCGGGGCGGCGACCTGTCAGCGTTTGACAAGGTCGCCTTCGAGACGGAGAGAAAAACACTCGCTCATAATCTCATAAACTCATAATCTTACATAAATAAAACTACAAAAGTATTATACTTAAAATAAAAGTTCTCCTTATGCAGAAAAATACATATTATATGTTTAGATTAAAATTATTGATCATTCATGTATTCAATCTTTAATGTTGCAGCTCATTTTAATGACTTTATTTACTGTTTGTAGTTTAATCTGAAATAATTCTTCATATTTATTTATTTTATTTGTTGTTTATCATTTGAGCCATTGATCTGAATCTGTAAAGTATAAAGTTAAAATAAATAAAGTGGAGTAAGTACATCATTTCACTAAAAGTATATATGATAATATGATATAAATGATATTTAAGTAGAGTAAATGTACAAATAAAGACCAAAGGTCACAGCGATGTGTTCAGATTTTCATCGTCTTTAACTTCTGTATGAAAATGTCCTTTTGATTTTTTCTGTTTCTTCTTTGATTGTATTTTTCTGACCTGAACTTCGGACTTTTAAATAAAGACGTGAAAACAGAAAAGAGGCTGTGAGGAGGAATGTCTGATAATCCTCTTACTGTCTGTTTCCTCCTCCGACATGTTAACCAGGCAGAGAAACACTAATCCTCCACAGACACCACAGAAGAAGAAATAACAGCAGAGCGGCCGCAGAGGGAGGGGAGGAGAAGAAGAAGGAGAGAGGGGGGAGGAAGAGAGGAAAAGGTTGGAAGGAAACAAGGAAAGAAGAGAGGAAAAGGAGGAGGAAGAAAGAAGAAAAGAGAGGAGGAAGGCATGAAGGAAGGAAGGAAATGAGAAAGAGAGGGAGAAGGAAATGAAGGAAAAAGTCAGAAGGAGGCAAGGAAGGAAAAGAGGATAAAGAGGAAGAGAAAAGGAAAGAAAGGAGGAAGTCATGAAGGGAGGGAGGAAGGAAAATTAGAAAAGGAAGAAATGAAAGAGAGGAAAGAGGAGAGGAAAAGAAGGAATGATGCAAATAAAAAGGAAGGAGATGAAATAAAGGAAGGAAGGAAGGATTTAGAAGAAGGGCAGAAATAAGGAGGAAGGATAAAAGAAATGAAAAACAGGAGGAAGGAAGAGAGGAAATCCTTATTTTTCCTTTCTTTCCATTTTCCCTCTTTCTCCCATCTTTCCTTCAACTCCTTTTCATTTCCTCCTCTTCTTCTCTTTTTCTCTACATTACCTCCCTTCCTTCTCTTCCTCACTTCCTCTCCTCCTCACCTTTCCCTCTAAGTGCCCTTCCTTCCTTCTTTCCTTCCTTCCTTCCTGACTGACTTCCTGCTCGTCTTCGATCCAAACCACCACCAAAGAAGAAGAAGAGGAAGAAGAGGAAGAAGAAGAGAGCGCTTGGCAAGGTCGCTAAAGATACCTCACGATCGGAGCGAGAGGAGGTGAAGAAGAACAGATTTGGCCAACAGCCTCAGGAAAAAAAAAAAAAAAAAAAAAATCTTGTGTCTTTTTGTATTTTTTCAGCCGATCAGTTTGATGACACTCGCAGAGGGAAGTTAAATTTACTCTCCGCGGCGGAGCGTAAATATAGACGAGGTCTGGCTCTCGTCCATTAAAGCTTCACTCTTCGTGGTTCAGGATGCGTTCAGATACCTCCGCGGCTCAGAAAGCTCGACAGCGAGCCGCCGAAACTGAAAAAACAGGAAATGCTGGATCTTTGTGACAGAATGTGTTTGTGCCATTTTTCTCAGGTGAACACGTTTATTTTAGCTCCGTGTTCAGTTTGGACTTTGTGAAAAGTGGAAAGCGAGACAATGCTGGTTATTTAAAAGTTCTTTACGGAGTTTTTAACTCAGTATAAAACAGTCTAAGTTTAATCCTGATGCCTCTTTACAAGCTAAAACAGACCAGCAGACAGCAGCTTTTCCATTTCTCTTAGTTTCTAATAGTTTTTAATCACGTTTCCGTCACATCAGACTAAATGGTGCTGCGGTTTGTTCTGAATCAGTTCAACTTTCTTCAGCCGCTAACTGAAGGTCCGTCTCTCTAATATCACAATAAAAATACTCCACTGAAAGCCATGCATTTAAAGTAAAAGTGTGTGAGCTGCAGTGATTAATCGATTGGTTGTCAACTGTTAAATTTAATCATTTATCGCCAGTGATTTTGACCATAAATTCATCATTTGGAACGATTTTTTTAGTTATTTTAAAGAAAAAGTGTCCAAATTATCTGATTTCAGCTTCTCACGTGAATATATTGTGTGACTGACAGTAAACTGAATATCTTTGAGTTTTAGACAATACGAGATATTTGAGGACATCACTGATTGACATTTCAACAACTAAACAGCAGGTTAATCATGAATAAATAAAATAAATTGATATGTGCAGCCCTTGGTTCACATAATGTCAAAGTAAAGTACAAGTACCCCAAATCTGTACGTTTTACAGTACTGGAGTAAACAGTTAAAAACTCCACTCCATTATATATGTGGGGTTTTTGTTGGATTATTTTGTTTTCTTCACTCTTGATGGTTCCACTTAATAACCACGACTTTTTATATTATTTGTTCTTATTTTGTTCTTTCTCTTATTTATTTAATTTATTTGCATTATTGTACACCTGTTTTCATCTTTTCTTATTTCATATTTAGATGAAAAGTATCTCAAAATTACACTTGGTAAACGTCCTTGTTCGGAGCTCAGCTTCTTGTTTAACTGGGTTTTTACTCGTCTGTCTCTCCTCAGAAGAACATTTTGGTCTCTTCAGAATAAAACACAGAAACACTCTCAGTTTGAACTCTGAATCTAAATCTTTCTCTCCAAACTGTTTGTTCTTTTGTTCTATTTCCAGTTTCGTCCAAACACATCTGAGCTCACTCTGCCGGTGTCGGCCGCGGATTTAAATAATTATCTTTCAGTGTGTAATCACAGCCGACGCTGCAGACTAAACTCTGATGTTTCACTCGAGGTAAACTTGGACGTTTGTTCGGTGTGATTCCCAGCAGGAAACTCCCTCTGCAGGATTTATGATGAACTCTGACCCGAGAGGACGCGGCGCTCCAACACATTCTCATCTATAAAGATCCGATATCAGCCAACACACATCTACATCCAACCTGAAAGTGAATCCTGCAGGTTGCTCTCGTCTTTCCTCCAGTCTCAACACGTCAATCAGCACGCTGCAATTAGCCGAACACACACAGAAACACACACGCAGCTAAAACAGAGATGTTATTGGACGACCCGACTTCACACCAACCGACACTGAAACATCCAAAGAAAACAACGTCGTCATCGCGAGGAAAGTTCAAGAATAACTGGAGGTGTTCGGTTTCTTCTCGTTAACGTGTTCAGACCAGCAGTGAGCGTGTCGCAGCACAAAGTCTCTTCTTCCTCTGAGACATAAAAGCGATTAAAACTCATCACTGTTGTTCCTTCATCACCGTGAACACACACACTGTAACTTTATTTTGACTCAATCACACACAAATGATCACAAACGAACGTGGATTCACCCACTGCTGAAAATACTCCCAACAAATGCACTATTTCCTCCAGTTTGTTTGATAAAAAGCAGCTGATTTAAACTTTTAAACACGAAACTAAAATACGTTTCTGTCTCTAAAGACTGAGACTGAGAGACAAACTAACATGTTGTTGGCTTCATGACTTTCATTTCTACAATAAAACATGAAACAGGTGGATCAAAACCTCTTCCACCTTCAACCGAACATCCAAAATCATAATCAGATGAAAACATAATAATTTCACTTGACAGTAAAATAAAATAACCAAACCGCCCACTAACATCTAAACTAAATTTAATTTAATTTAGTTGAGTTGAAGTCCTGGAGAATAACAAGCACATTTACTCTTTTTTCTATTTTATTTCTCCTTCTGAAGCCAAATAACCAGCTGGAACATTTTACTGCAGAATGAGCACTTTTACTTTGAGCACGTCATACTGATAAAAAACTGCAGCTTTTTTACTCGTATACACAACAGTTCAGTTTACTTATTTTGTTGAGCTTGTTTTTGTGTTTTTATTTCTGTGTTTGTGATAAAGGGGAATGAAAAGCTGGAATAAAATTCCTCATACGTGTTCACATACCTGAACAATAAAACAGATTCTGATTGTAGTCGAGTATTTTCAGTGTGTTATTCGAGTACTTTTACTTTAATAAAGAATCTGAACACTTCGTCCATCGCTGCTGATGAGCCTCACGTCCAAGATACAACTTAAAACTGTAAAACAGCAAATACTTACATATCGCAGTGTGTGTGTGTGTGTGTGTGTGTGTGTGTGTGTCTGTCTATGAGATACGTTGCCACGGAGATGTAAACATAAACACAGTCCAGCAGTGTGCAGAGTGTTTGTGCTGAAATTTGAATTTATGGCTGCAAATGTTCTCATCCATTATCCTGCATGTTGTTCTTGTGTGTGTGTGTGTGAGAGTGGTTATCGGTCATGTATGTGTGTGTGGGTGTGTGTGTGTGAGTGGTTATTGGTCATGTATGTGTGTGTGTGTGTGTGTGTGTGTGTCCTACTTGCTGCAGCCAATCTGTTAAAAAAGCAAACCTTGCTAATTCCTCGTCGTTCTCCATTACCTCAGATGTGTCCCCGGAGACGATGAACACTGATGGACGGATGGAGAGTGTGTGAGTGTGTGTGTGTGTGTGTGTGTGCCTGTGTTAAAGGTGCATGTGTGTGTGTTAGGTGCTGATGGATTATGGGAAACCCTCTGGATGGTATCAAACCAAAGACTCAACAACAGCTCAACACCTCGACTGCCCAAACAGCACGAGCGACTGCGTCTGTAGTTTGTTTTATTCATCTTCTCTGCCCAGATGGGTGGAGTCATCGAGGCCTCCTGCAGCGACTCTTTAACTATCTCCTATTTTAGCTTCTCAGCCTGAACCAGCCGTCGTTTTGTTGGGATTTTGCAGTTTTTCTTCTTTTGCTTCAGCTCAGTTTGTCCAGTTGGAACATGAAGCATGCTGCCTTCAAGTGCACCTCGTCAATTTGTGTTTTCATCGTGTAAAGGTTCAAAACATGGCGGTGGTTAAATCTAAGAACCAGAATGGGACGCCGCATTTGCATCCCTAAAATGTCTCTAATTTTAACTCATGAACACAAAATCAACAAAATTCAGCTTCAATCAGCCAACAGCCGAATTTAAAGCTCTCTGATTGGATGTTTTTTAAACAATGCATTCTGGGAATTAGAGTTTTATGGACACAGACATGTACTTTTGTTTCTTTAATTTTTCTATCAATAAAGCTTTTTGAGCCCCTAAAGTGCCACAGAGTTTTTTTTTCCATCACCCTGCTGCCACAAATACTGACTGGATTCATCTGCCGCTGAAAATAGTCCCTCTCTACTTCCTGTTTGTTTGATAAAAAGCTGTTTTAGGAACCTTTTTTAAACATGAAACCATATTAGCAGGAACCAATGAGCTTGTTTGTTTAAAATAATTATTGATCACGTGACGAGAGATTTTGACTTTTAGGCCACGCCCCCTCTTGATATAACCCCGCCCCTCTCGTTGTAACCCCGCCCCCTCTCCTTTCACATCGCATCATTTCACATCATTATTCAGCCTCTGCGGCGCCGGCTGAAACCACAGAAGAAGACTCGTACAGTGGCCACCGCCGCCGCCGCGTTGACCTCCGACCCTGTTGATTTGCTGCGTGGTGTTTATGAACAGGAAGTGAAACTTAAGTGAATTTAATAGCAGGACTGGGAATAGATGGAATAAAATGGCCCTCATCAATATTGATGCTGTTCTGTTAATTAGACTTCACATCTCCGACTCACAGAAACACACTGAGGGCACTGTGATTGGACGGCCGCCACCGCCTCAGAGTGTGTGTGTGTGTGTGTGTGTGTGTGTGGGACAGACTGAGGGCACCAAGCATTGGACAACAGCCACTGTGTGTGTGAAGCAGTGTGTGTTTGTAAGTGTGAACGTGTTTGTGTTTGTGTGTGAAATCCTCGACACGCTGCGGTTAATAAGGAGGTTTCTATGTGTGTGTGTGTGTGTGTGTGTGTGTGTGTGTGTTTGTGTGGAAATACATCAGTGGGTACATGCTTATAAACTGTGTGTGTGTGTGTGTTTGTTTGTGTGTGTCCATCGTTGAATGAATCCAGCCAGGTCCATCTGTTTGGCAGGAGACATGAATGTGAGGCCATCTGTGCTCTCACAGTGTGTGTATATGTGTGTGTGTGTTATATGTGTGTGTGTTGGCCCTGAGGTGCAGTGTGTAAGAGGCAGAGGTGATAAGAGCATACATAGTCACACACACACACACACACTGTGATCCCAGCTTGTCCTGTATGGGAAGTGAGAACTTTGGCGTCGTTTCACCCAAGAGTTGTATTTAATGGTGTGTGTGTGTGTGTGTGTGTGTGTGTGTGTGTTTCGGACAGCTGATGCTCGCTTACAAAATGCAACACACTCGGGGACAGAAGAAGAAGATGTTGTGATGGTTGCAGGTCAAAGAGAAGAAGAACTCTGCTCCTTTATTAGTAAAATACTCCATTAAAAGTAAAAGTATTTTCACAGTAAGAGTCCTCCTGTGTCAGTAAAGTGTTCCTGTCCTCTCTGATGTTTCTGGATGAATCTTCCTGCTGCATTAATGTGGACGCTGCATTTTACTGCTGTTCATGTTTCAGGTTCATTTGAACGACTTTATATACTGTTGGCTAGTTTCATCTGCAGCAATGCATCATCACCATATAGTAAAAATACTATATTTACCTCTGATGGAGTAAAAATACTATATTTACCTCTGAGATGGAGGTAAATTAGAAAATTGTTTGATGATTTAAGATGTGATGAAGACGGAAAAGACCTGAAAAACATCATCATTATGCTTATATATGTATTTTTAAAGCCAGAGTAGAAAAAGACAAATAAAATCTTCAGGGTTTTTGTGTGTTTCTTGAACAGGATTAATAATTATAAAGATCAGAATTAAATTTTTGGCTGTGATGCTTTGAATCAGAGCGAACACTGGAGCTAAATGTGATGTTAGAAAATGGTGAAGGTTTATTAAAGGCTGTGAGTATTTGAATCTTTTGACAGTGTGTGTAAACACATATATAATGTTTAGGTATTTATTTATTTATTTGTTCCTTTTATTATTGTTTTCAGCTCTCAGTGTTTTCACTCTGTTTGTGCAAAAATATAAAATCTGTAACTGAACATAAACTCTGGTGTCGCTCATGATTCTCCATCCTCCACCCGACACAACAGACTTTCCAACTTCAGGTTTAAAAGCCGTCTGGCAGCTCCACAGGAGGAAGTTAAGAGACGTTAAAGGTCCAATCGTGTTTGTTTTACAGCCTCAGAAACAGAAGCAGAGCGACGCTCAGTCTGCTGCTCGACGCTGCGTCCATCTGAAACAGCTCGAACCAGCTTAAAGAAAGGTTTAACAAACTGTGAGACAGGAGAGCTTCCTGATGTTTGTTACAGGCAAAGAAACGCAGCGATGACAGAAAAAGAAGAAACGAACAAACATGGAGGGAGACGACGAATCACTCAAATATAAACAGCTTTATAAATAAAGTTTGTTTGAATTCACTCAGTGAAAAACCACGAGCAGCTTCAGGAAACTTCTCATGTTTGACTCATTAATGTTTGTTTGGTTGGTTTTGTTCCTCAGTTTTCTTTCCTCCTTCACAACGTTTCCTGTGATCTGTGTAAACACGAGTAAGAGGAGGAAAACAAGATGAAGAAGAAAAGAGAAGAAAAAGAAGGAAAAGTAAAAGGTCAGAGAGGAGGAAGACAAATCGATTTGTGGAGGTCGGCCAAGTTCAGTTCAACAGCTTAAACCTGGAGAGACTTCAACTTTTTACACACGCACACACACACACACACACACACACACACACACACACACACACACACACACACACACACACACACACACACAGCTGGCAGGTCAGGAATAATAAACGCTCTCAGAGTTTATTTTCTCAGCGATCTGAGCTGAAGGAAGATTTGGACGAACATCCACATGACCTGCAGAGTGTGTGTGTGTGTGTGTGTGTGGGTGCAATGTGTGAGTGTGGAAAATGATTGTTGAAATCTGCCTCATAGAATAAACACACACTCAGAAGGTAACATACACATACAGAAACAGCTGGTAACACACACACACACACACACACACACACACAGCTGCACACTGTCACATCAACACATTAATAATAATAATAAATCAATAATCAATAAACAAGGCAACTGAAACCTGCTGGGGGGGCACTGTTGCTCCTATATATTATTACCAGAGGTGGAAGAAGTATTCAGATACTTTACTGCAGTAAAAGTACAAATACCACACTGTAAAAATACTCCATTACATTTAAAACCTCACTGAAGTCAAAGTTTGATTAACACAGAAATCAAAACTTCATCCTTCAGCTGATCAGAAACATTCAAATTTAAAATCATAAAATCAATCAATCAACCAGTAATAATAAAAGACAAGTACTCTGAATTAAGTACTCGAGTACTTGATTACATTTCACTGAAAACTGCCTGATTGTTCAGTTTGGAAACTTTGATCTCAATATTTTATCAACTAAAAGTAAAAATACTAAAACTTTAAAATTAAAACTACATTCATCAGTACTTTTTTTGTACTTTTACTTCTTTTCTTACTTCACACTGACGCTCGGAGTGAGAAAGAAGAAGTAATGGAGGAGGAGGAGGAGGTGATGGAGACAAACAGGGAGGAGCAGAGATAAGATTTGATGTTTCTTATGAAAAGTTTGACGTTGTGAAACAAACTTAAACACGTGATGTCACGCCGACCTCACTCCTCATCAATCATATTTATTGATCTTATTAATCTGACCTCCTGGATGTAACAGATGAGTTCATGTGGCGTAGGAAAACTGAGTTTTTATAACGACCGTGTGACCCAAACACAGCAGAGACCTGCAGGAGCATCGCTAATAAAATGTATAATAAAATATAAAATATTAATAATAATATAAATAAATAAAATATAAAATCTAAATTAATATAATACAACATATTTGATTATTTTATAATAAAATATAAGGAATAAAATATAACATCTAATACAATATTAAATAAGAGAATAAAATAAAAATAATAAAATACTACAATGAGACCACAAAAAACTAAATAATAATAAAATATAAAATAACAAAATATAAAATATTTTATCACTAAAATATTACAGTATTACTCGCCATCATCATCAGCTGTTTCAATGACTGCACACCATCTTCCTCACCAAATGTCCACCTCTGGCTCCTGGTTGTCACTAAACTTCATCTTAATTTACAGCAAAATAGATGTGATGGTGCAAAAGAAAAATACCATTTGGCTGTTTTCATGTTGGATGTAGTTTACTGATGTGAAGTTCAATGATGCACAAACAGAATCTACACAGGAGGAAAAATTTGGATTTGTTTGTTTAGTTTTCATCCATCATCTGACATCTCGTAAATAAAATATGTGTGAAACATTTATAGCTTCTGAAGCAGCTGTGTGTGTTTTGCATAATTATTATCACATATTAAGAAAAATATTGATATTATTATTTTCAGATGAGTTATAAGGTCAGAAATTTCAATTAATCTCTATGGAAACGCTTCATGTTGAGCCGTGTCTCGAGTTGACGTGGTGACAGTGAACACATCGCGGTGCGTTTGACTGCTGAAGATGAACAGAAATCAGCTTGTTCTTCATCCTCTGCTGTTTTTAAAGTAGAAAAATGCGTCTCGTGTTTTTTATGACACCAACATTGTGACGTCTCTGATTTTTGCCCTTCTAGTTTATTTATTTTCATTTTCTGAGATGCTCTGAGATGTCAAAAATGCTAAAAGATTCGTCGACTTTCCCCTCATTTCTATAAGAGCTTATGACACTAAATGTATATCCTCTATAGTGTTGAGAGCTGCATGAAAGTCAGACAGACAAACAGACGGATGGACGGACGGAGATCAGTCGTGCAGACGTGACCCCGTCAGCTCCATCTGCAGTCGTCCTCCATGTTTAGTCTGATCCTATATTCTCTCAGTATATATAGACTCATATAGACGCACACAGACTGAGTGCCAGCAGCACAGAGGCCTCCTCCTTCACCTCCATCTGTCTCCTCCTCCTCCTCCTCACCCCCACGACATGTTTGATTGACAGCCAACCTCAGGTGGAGACGATGGGGGGAGGAGAGGTGAGAGAGGGGGAGTCAAAGAGAGCAAATGAAACTAACTGACCTCCAGATAAAAACACTGAAAACTCAAAATGAACAGACTAAAGTGACAAAATACACAGAAAAAAACTTCTAATACTTCATGTTAGTACGACGATTGATCGAATATACACAGAATATTCAGGTTTACTGATTAAAGATTATTCACTTCAATTATTAAATCAAACACTTTTTC
Source organism: Scortum barcoo (assembly GCA_023238725.1). NCBI lineage: Eukaryota > Metazoa > Chordata > Actinopteri > Centrarchiformes > Terapontidae > Scortum > Scortum barcoo. The sequence goes on from CM041539.1 coordinate 995,391, forward strand.
ACACCTCTGACATTTCAGCTTACATCTCCTGCTCTGTTAGCAGTCGAAGTGTGAAACTTAGTGTTCATGGCTTACAGATCTACTGACACTTCTTTCCTTGCACTTCCAATGACAACTCAACTACTTTTTCAGAAATCTGTTGACATTTCAGCTGCTTTAATCTCTTGCACTTTGACAGTTCAGTTGCTTTCAGTGCTTACAAGTTGTGAATTTCCCTGCCGTGGGACTAACAAAGGAATATGTCATCTTATCTTTACTGACACTTTAACTGCTAACAGAGCTGGCTGGGAAACTGACAGTTCAACCACTTTTTCATTTCTTTGACATTTACTGACATTTCGACTGCTCTCATCTCTTGCACTTCGACTACCTTCATTTTTTACTCGTGAGCTGACAATTAAACAAATATTTATTTTAACCTGTTTACAGCCTGAATTTTTACATTTTTAATAAAAATTCTTTAATATTTCTTTATATGTAGTTATTTACAATGAATATAATCAAATCTTTATTTATTTATCAGGTTTTATGTAGTTTAGTTTTATAATTTAGGATTTGAGGTGTGAGTGGATGATGAAATGAAAGTGAATTGAAACGATGGAGATAAACGGAGGAAACGAGCAAATAAACGAGGAGAAAAGAGGAAGGAGTTCATGGAGGTAGTGAGGAAGGAGCAAAGGAGGCGAGGGAGGTATATTTAGGTGTGTGACAGATTGTGTTCATGTGTTTGCGTCTCCTTCTTTTCATCAGTCTGCTCACATCAACACCTTTTACTGACAGACGAGGAGGAAGAGGAGGAGAGAGACGAAGAGGAGGCGGAAATATTTTTAATGTCCTCTGTCATCTTGAACTTCCTGTTTTCTATTTTCACGACGCCTCAGTCTGTTTGGGAGCAAAAAAAAAAAAAATCACTCTGCAGACGATGATAAACAGTTTGTTTTGGGCGTACTGTCCCTTTAAGAGTGGCTCTGACTGTATTAACAGGAAGTGACGAATCGCTGCATTAAATTGTTCAACTGCTGTAACTTCCTGTTCATCAAAGGTGATGAAAACGTGAGGCAGATGTCACGTGATGTTCAAACACTCAGAAGTTTATGAGAAACACAGAAACACGGAGATGATAAAAACTGAATTATTGTGTAGTCAGTAAAGAGGACAGTACATCGTTATTTTACATTTTATTTTCCTCCTACATGAAAAACTGATTAATAACAGAGAATAAATGATCAGTTATGAAGCTCCTGATGGAGAAAACGATCATCCTGATTGATTTCTAATCAAAGTGCTGCTTCATTGATCTCTGTTGTACATCATCTCAGAGTTTGTTCTTCGTACTGTTAGTTGAGTTTTTGTGGGACTTTTACTTTTGGTACTTTAAATATATTTTAAAGTTCGTACTTTTTATTTACGAAGTGATATTTTTACTGTTACTTCACTTCGATCTGCAGGACTCGTGTTGTGAGAATATTTATTTTCTGTCTGCAATTTTTAAGCCTCACTTTGTTCGTTCATCTCGCCAAACGACTGAAATTTATCCAGCAGACTTCTACAGAAATGTTGATTAATGCACTTTCTCCTTGTGAATAAATGAACAAAGAGCTCTGAGGTGTTTAAGAAAGAAGCTCTGACTGTAGTGTATGTACTGTCTGGGATGCAGACTATTAACTACTATGAATTTAATAAGAAATTTAATAAGAAAAATTATAATTGTGAGCTGTAACTGAAGGGCCAAATGTTCAAAAATGAAATAAGTCTCTCCTGTTTCATCTGATGTGCAGAAGTTTCAGTGAATGAGACGTAAAAACTCGAATAAAACAAGAATCTGGCACAATACCAGCGATCGGTGGGAAAACGGGTTTCCTAAAGGGAGTAAAACACGAAGCAGATTTATTACCTGTGTGCGTTTGTTCAACCTCACCTGAACTTTTCATTGTGAAACTCATGACGTCGTGTTTCTCTGGCTTTTATTTTGAAATATATCTCTGATAAGGTTGTTTTCTGTCCTCCTTAAATCTTCATTTTTCTTCGTCCTCCTCCGCGGACAGACTCTCGCTGTTCGTCCCTTCAGTTTTCAGCGGCAGGATTATCGAGGCCTCTCCGCTCACACTGAGGCTCTTTGTGGAAATTCAAATATCACTTTGCCTCCACGGTTACCTGAAGATTTCTCTAATCTGACGCTGAGTGGTTAAGTCGCTCTGCAGGTAAAATCACAAGAACGACACCTGAGTCAACCGTTTGCAGGTGATCAGTGCAGCTCAGGTTCACTGCAGAGTCGAATCTCTTTAAAGTTCAGACTGAACTTTTCCTGCACGCTTATTTCATTTAAAATGACTCAGATGCACATTTTGTCTTTATTGTAGTTTATTCTTTTGATTTTTTTTTAAATACAACTGTCTACTTTATAATGTTTATTTTATATTTAATTTATACTTCTGACTTGAAGTTCTTGCTTCGCCCTTATATTTTTAATTTTTTTTCTACTTATTATGTTTATATTTTTTGCACAGACTCATGTTTGCATGTGAAAACCTGCTCAGCAACAAACTTTTATTTTGATTCTGCTTCTGGTATTTTCTCATGACAAAGTGAAAGAAAAACTAAATGTGTGGATGTTGAAACATGTTGAAAACTTGAAATACAGCACAGTTTCTCACATGAACCATTACTTTGATTGATTTGTGTTTATTCATGTCATCACTGGTTTGTACTGCCATGTATAGAAATACTGTGTCCAAGTTAAAGTTCTGCATTTCTGCATTTAAAAAGTATTCATATTAAAATAAAGTACCAAAAGTACTCATTATGCAGAATGGCAGTTTAATGTGGATTATTGAAGCATTAATGTGTTCATTTAAAGTTGGATCTTATTTATGAACTTTATTAATAATTCAAATCTATAACTGAAGTCATCAGGTAAATAAAAGTAAAAGCACATTTATTTTTCATAAAATTCAACTGAAGTCAAGTAAGCAAACAAAGATGGGCGTTAATTGTGATCAAATGTCTGGTGATAACACTCCACCTGCCGTACAAAAATATCTCACATACGAGCGTCGCCATCTTGAGCTGTGACATCATTTGCACAGTAGTGATGGGGGAGGAGCCTCTGTATCGAGGCCCCGCCCACACACCCACCTGACTCGATCAGTAATCAATAATTAGTGACTGTTAGCTAACGATCACCTGCTAAAGTTAAAGTTACGTCTCCTCTCGATGTTTCTACTCTACGGACAATTCCTGAAAAGACGTCTGCAGGCGCCTCCACGACGACTACTTCACTGTGACTGACAGCTGTCAATCATGAGGCCACGCCCCCTTTTAATAGCATCAAATAACTAATTAATTAAAACCAAACTGATCAGAAAAACGAACATTTGAGCAAATATCAGAACTACATAAAATGACAGAAACCATCTTTGGGAAACATTTATTTGATTTTTATTTGTTTTGTTTAGCTTGGTGTTGTGTGTACTTCCTGTGTGTACTTCCTGTGTCTTTGTCATCGCGTGCGTGCGTGTGTGTGTCCTCTGCAGCAACAACAACATTAAGCCGGCTGTCTCGTTAATCAAACATGGAGCTGTCTCCTTCTCAGACATTAGCGCTCGATTAGCTGTTAATCTGGTGACCACTCAGCTCTAATCAGTTCCCTGCTGTAATTAGTGGCCCGTCGTACGTGTTCAGCCTCCACACATAACAATAAAGTGACGGAAAATCAAAATTAACATCTAATGACTACAGAAAAGAAATAACATAATTAAGTTTCAGCGTACGGTGCGCGGAGAGACAGAAGAAAAGAAGAAACTCAGTTTATATTTGGGATGTGTGAACGTCTGACAGGCTGTCAAAGCAGAAAAGGTTTTTAAAACACTCGTCAGTGTTTCACAGCAGAGCGAAGAAGGAAGTCTCTGAAAAATAAAATGCTTCGACTCTAACCGCAGATCCAATAAAGGACCTGAACTGCTGTTTGTTGGTGTGTCTGAGCTTGTTGGAGTCAGCACAAACTCCAAAATATAAAATGACTTCTGACAGTTTTATTCATCCGTCGCTCAGTGGCTCAGTTTCTCAATCCTTAATTCATCTTGAACACCACAGATATAATTTTTAAATCTGTCAACAACTTTTACTTTGTGATTTACCTGCAGGAGAGTCCAGGTGTGTGTTCGTTCTGAGCGGCTGTTTTCATCTTGTACATCAGAAAATGACGGGACATCGCAATGAATTCTTTCTCCGTCTCGGTAACGTGTGTTTGCTAAACGTCCTCCTAACTGAACGTTAAAATAAGTCTGTCATTTCCTTTAAAAACTTCGTCTTTTTTTATTTGAATCATTTGATCATCACCAGTTTGTGCTAACGTCGTGATGGAACGTGTGTTTGTAGGTTTTAATACACACGTCCTCATTTCGACTAATAAAGATAAAAGAATCACTTTCATTTGTGCTCTGACGTGAAAAACCTTCCCCTCCATCTTCGTGGTTGCCTAGCAACAGCGTTCCCCCGATGCGTACCCGACCCGTCCCCGAAGGTTCGTCTCCATCTCGGGGTAACATCTGAATATTTAACCGCCTCGTGTGTTTATTTTCAGATTTTTTTCCTCAAGGTGTTTGCGGACGACGTCAACGACGGCGGTGCTGTTTGTTTCGCCGACCGTTCTGCGCTTTGTTTTTACACTGCAGCCGCAGAGCCGCCGCCATCCTCTGTCACACGGATCGAGGCAAACGCTGCATCCCGCTGAGACGTACGCGAGGTTCAGCCGGGGCCGGGGGTTAATAGCCCGCCTGTCACTTTGATGTGCATACCTGTGAGTGTGTGTGTGTTAATAATAGCTTGCTAGCTGTCATTGCAGATGAAGGGTGTGTGTCGAGAGAGCGAGCTTTAAATGCTCCTAATCAAGCCGTCGGACGCACAGACTGACAGGCCTGCAGAGTGTGTGTGTGTGTTATTGCATATGGCAGCACTTCCTATAGAGAACATACACACTGAGAGTGCAGATTTGTCGCACATGCTTCAGACGTGTGTGTGTGCTCGCCCGTCGTCTGCGAGTGTAAAACATCGTGCTGAGCAGAAAAGCAGCCCGTGTCAAACTACCCATCATGCCGCATGAATGGCCTGCTCGCTCCCTTTCTGGTTGCCGGCGCTATTATAAAAGAGTGAGCTGAAATATTATTATTCTGCTGTTATTAAGCTGCGCCGACATGTCAAATTTAAATCATTAGCTTCTCCCTCTGAAAACACCAAAGACTGTATTCACACAAAACAGCCCAAAATACGCTTTTCATCACAAAAACATCATTTAGCTTCTCCTCGGGTGGAAAATCACACTGAACAAATGATTCATTTCTTCATTTTTAAACCGAACCTGAAAGTTGTAACACATGAAGGTTTGTTCTCCCTCCTCTCCACCTTTATTCCTCCTTTTCTTCTTTATTCTTTCACGTATTCGCTCTAAAATCAGAACAAGCTGAAAACAGTCAGATCTCAGATGGCGTTCAGTGGAAACACGGCCGATCATCTTTGTCGTTCGTCCTCTCGTGACTGCAGAGTCTTTCAGAGGCCGACGTTATTTAACGTTGTAAAGACGGTTTCTAAATGTCAGCAGACGTTTAGGACATGAGAATCAAAACTTAGACGTCTGGTTGAACATGGACGTTAATGACTCGCTGTTAAAGTCGAATGTTTGGAAGTGAATAAATTGTGGAAATATGAGAGAGGTCAAAGGTCATCGACCAGGAGGCATCAGACGAGTTTCTTTAGTCCAAACCAAGCAGAGGCTCACGATTCGATTATCAAACGATTCTCGATCTCCTCTCCGTGCTTTATTTTTCTCCGTCAGTGTGTGTCCAAACATCGTCTTTTAAAAAAGCCGGCGGTGGTTTGCTTTCTTTCTCATTACGTCACTTCACACGTTAACATGAGTGTTTGCCTGTGATTGGATCTAACTTCAGCGCTCGACAGGCAAATGAAACATACACATGGTTTTCATTGTGTGGACTAAATGTGTTGATGTTTTTAACCTGTGGGGGGCTGCAGCTCATCAAACTGTTGAAACTGAGTCAGATTCATCGTACGTGTTCACACACCTGATCGATAAAACTGATTCTGGTTAATATGACACCTTTTCACAGCGTTCATCGGATCTCAATGTGTCTTCGATGCTTTCACACCTGAATGGAGTCCTGACAGATTCCTGTGTAAGAGGAATACTTCATTCTACTACGACTTTATATATGAATACTTTATTTCTACTGTTCACCTCGAGATTACAGATAAAACAGTTAAAGTCTGTGCTGGGAAACCTTCAGACTCATGAACTTTATTTCATTTCACAGGATGACAAACCTGATCAAACATCATCATCAGACACTTTGCTGCTCCTTAGAGGATGAATCAGGATTATTCTGCTGACCTTTGACCTTCCTTGGTGCACCACAATGGTCCAAAATCATTTTTGTTGGTCCAAAATGATCATTTTACCACAAAGATCTTTGCATGTTTTGGATGAAGGTTGATAAAAGTCACATCTGCTCCTCAGAGGATGAACCTCTTCTGTTTAAGGTCACAGAGTTCAGGTTCATGTGGATCTGAAGGATTCAGCATCTTCTCCGGGACAAACCGTCGTATGTGGGAAATAAATGGGTGACCTGAGCCCGCCTCAGGACCAGCTAATGTTTCCTGTCAGCGTGTTTGAGCAGCAGCTCGTCTACAGCGCCCGACTCCTCGTGCCGAGCCCCCGCCGAGCCCGGAGCAGCCGGTGTCAAAGTAAGCCTTCAGCCGGATGAATGGCCTGCAGCCTTTTGTTCTCCCCCGCTATTAAGAAAGACCACGCTGAAATATTATTATTCTGCTGCTCCGAAATATGTCAGATTAAATCGTTACCTTCGCTGAGCCACACACAAAAGGCACAAACACTGAAGCACTTTACAGACCCAGTCCAGGATGTTTTTTGAGTTTTCTGAAATATTATTATAAAACCATTGTTAAACTGCTCGGCAACATGACAGCTTAAATCATCACCTTCAGCGCCGGAAAAATAAAAGCTGCAAAAGTGCTGCCGAGACTGGAGTGTAACACCGGAGTAATTTGGGTTTTTGAGTCGCCACCAACAGCAGGTCGCCCGACGGAATAACCCGAGCTAACCTCACCTCGCCGACTGGAGTTTAACATCCACACGCCGGCCTGTCGCCGCCACGGCAGCATAAATAATCACCGTTCAGACATTTAAAGTGTCAGAGAGGGAGCCAGAGAGGCCTCCGCCGTCATGAAAACACAGTTTGAAAGCTCGAGTAACGTGATGTTGGTGAAGCAATGACGAACTGCTGGACTGTTAACCAACCGGAGATCAGTTAGAGAGAGAAATAAAGCTTTTTACTAAAATAAAGACTAAAAAAGATCAAAATGTAAAACTTTTAAAGCTGGTTAAACCTCCAACAGCCAACTTAGTCTGTTTTAACTTTATACTCCACCTGAAAAGTAATTATAGTATTTTTACTCCGTCAGAGGTAAATATAAGTATTTTTACTCCATCAGAGGTAAATATAGTATTTTTACTCCATCAGAGGTAAATATAGTATTTTTACTCCATCAGAGGTAAATATAGTAGAAATTTTTCCTCCATCACAGTAAATTAGTATTTTTACTCCATCAGAGGTAAATATAGTATTTTTACTCCATCAGAGGTAAATATAGTATTTTTCCTGCTCTCCGTTTGTCTGACAGCTTTAGTTTCTTTCCAGATGACAGTTGTTCATCCTTCCTGTCCAGTGAAAACCTGGTATCTCCAGATGTGTTGATGTTGAGTGTTTGTGATAAACTGAAGGATGAAGTCTTCCTTTATGTGTTGAGAAAATTCTCCTCCTTCTTCAGATAAATAAACTATTTAAAGCCTCCTTGGATCAGCTGCATCGTCACAAAGCTGAAAACAGGCTGTTTTTCTGACTTTTTACAGATACGTGGTTCTCACAGGACAAACATATGATGATCTTATAGACCATGATGCATTGCTGCAGATGAAACTAGCCAACAGTATATAAAGTCGTTCAAATGAACCTGAAACATGAACAGCAGTAAAATGCAGCGTCCACATTAATGCAGCAGGAAGATTCATCCAGTTTCACTTTAATCTGGTTTTAAATGCAGGACTTTTACTTGTAATGGAGTATTTTCAGTGTGGTATCAGTACTGTTACTGAAGATGCATCTTCCATTACTATAAATTAATATCTATTTGCAGCTGTTTGCGTCTCTCTGACCTTGAACAGGTTAAGAGCTTTTGCAGCGCCACACTTCTTCCTCTTCGCCTCGTGACACAGTTTGTACGACACCAGACGAGAGGAGACGATGGATCAACTCTCCTCTTTCTTTAGCTTCACGGAGGATGAACAGATATCTGTAATGAGCGTGGCGGCCTTGCGGTGCTGCTGTCCTCTTTACGTCCTGTTAAATCTGTATTTTATTGTTTTCAGCAGCACATGTTTCCACGTGAATAAAAAGAAAACAGCTGAAGTGATTTTTTTATGACTAAGATGCTCAGTTGTTGCTTCTCGGCGGCATCGAGCCTCCTGTGAATGAGTTTGGAGCAGAAAGGCGCCTGCAGACGAGGACGTGGGGCACGAATTCACACAAACACGTCCTCAATGAAACTCCAACACAGATTTTTTACCACAGTTGGCACAAACTGCCTTTTCAATACAGCTGTCTCTGTGGGAGCCAAGTTTTTCTAGTGGGAGCCTCGTGTCCAACTGGCCGCTCAACAATAAACTCGTCGCCGTCAATCAGCCGATCACTAACAAATGTCACCTTGTTTTCAGCTGCACGCGCTCACTTCGTCTCTTCTGGGGCCTCTCACTGTCAGTTTGCAGTTTTCAAAGCGCCAGAAATTCAGCAATAGTGAGCTTTGTTCTTTTAAAGGATCACACCGGTGTTTATTTTTTGCACCATTATCCGAAAGCTCAGCGGAGCCGTTTGGATCGACACAGCTCGTCTCTCCGCTCGCTTCCAGGTTTCCAGCGGCGTCCCGCTCGGTTCGGTGCGATGTGACGATCAACACACTCCAAAACTTACCTGAGAAATCCTCCCTCTGCAGGAGGTGTGGTGTGAAAAACATTTTCCATTTAAGAAGATAATTATCTCCTGACAGACTCGACAACTGTCAGAGAGTATAAAACATTACATAAACGTGAAAAGTGACAGAAAAACTGAAGGTAAATAAGTAAAATGAAGTTATTAATTAGCGACGGCTGGTTTGTTGGATGTTTCTGAGAAGCTGGAGGATGATGTCGGGTCAGCGGCTGCTAAAAAAGTAAAATGTTGTTAAAATGAGAAATTATGGTGGAAAAGCTGCGAAATGTGAAGACGAATAAAAGTGAGAATAGTTTTGAAATGTTCTCGTTGCTAAAAGATAAAATCAGGACGTTTACACCTTCCCAAAACAGTTTCCTTTCTCTTAATTCTTCGTACATGAACAGATTATCATCAAGTTGTAGTGACTTCATGAGAGATTTCAGGATTTAACATCACTTTAATCTCATCACAGCTATTAAACAGTCGATTTAATGAATACATGAGGGTGATTTCACTGTTTCATAAAGTTGTTTTTTAGGTGAAATCTTATTACGGCTTTTGTTTGATGACAAATAAAAAAACTGTTGGCCAGAAAGAAAAACTCAATAAAATACTTTAAAAATCTGTAATCAAGCCACAATTTGTAATTAAGTTGTGTAATTGAATGAGAGAAATTTGAAATAGAGAGTGGCGGATGAAATATTCAGAAGTTTTACTTCAGTTAAAGTAATATCACAGTGTAGAAATACTAAGACTCATCCTAATACTTCTGTAAAGTCAGTAAGAGTCCTGCATTCAATATTTATTTATATATATTTATAATATTTAAGTATACTTGAAGAACTAAAAGTAAAAGTACTCATGTTTAGAATAATATATATTATTGCTGTATTAATATGTTTATAACAGTTGGTAAAGATGTGAATATCTGGAGAATCTCCCTCTTGATTTTATTTGATCTCAACCTGCAATAATCCTTCAGATGTTATTTATTGATTATATTATTGATTATAACTCATCCGAATCATTAACCCTCTGGAGTCGACGGACGCCCCGGCGCGTCCAAATTACAGGTCCGATTTAAAAAGACGCAGCATCACAGAGTCTCCGTTTCAACTTGTGTCGAAAGTGCGGACTTCAAACTACATACCAGTTTTTAAATCGTGTTGATAGGCCAAGTAGAAACAGACTTGATGATAAATAATTTACGCCGTTTTTTTTCTGAATATTGTCGTCACTTTTGGTGCGTGGTATGGAGCAGAACAAGCGCAGCCTCGCTGAGTTTTAGTTTCAATTTGTGTCGAAAATGTGGACTTCAAACTACATACGCGTTTATAAATTGATTGGCCAATTAAAACAGACTTGTAATAAATAATGTATAATTTTTTTTTTTTTCTGAATATTGTCGTCACATTTGGCACGTTTTTGGTGCTGGAAGAAGGCTTGTGATGTGCCCCTCTCTGTCTTGTAATGGACAGGAACTGTTTTTTACAGTGGCACAAATAATTTGTGGCATCTTATTGTGACACCTGAGATTGTTTTGTAAATAGTTGAACAAAAAAAACGCCTGAGGCATTGCCTGCATTTTAATGTAAACAGTTGTAAATAACTGTTATTTGCTACATTTGTACATAATTTTTTGAAACTTTACAAACTTATATTTTGCATTCTAAGTTATAAAAATGGTTCGTTAGACATGTTTGTGGGTTTTCACATTACAAAATCTAACTTTTTTATATTCGGATTTTATGTTTTTTGTGTGGTTTTAGGTCCAGTGTGTTAATACAGTATGTCAAAATGAAAAAATAACTGTAAAATCACACATGAGAGGTTGTGCTGAAAAAAATGATACCAAACAAGGCATGGTAAACAGTTCTTAAGGTGAAATATAAAAGCAAAATAAAAAGTAGTCAAAAACAGCCATTTATACCCTGGACTCCAGAGGGTTAAAGGAAGTTATCACAGAAATGAAGGAGTTAAATACAACATTTGCCTCTAAAATGTGGAGTAGAAGTACAAAATAACAGAAACAGAAATACCTCAAATCTGTATTAAATGCAGCACTTGAAGTAAACTTACTGACTTCTTATTATCAGGCTGCTGTGACCTTTGACCCCTCACTGATGTGACCTTTAAACGGACGTATTTTCTTCAGTAAAATCTTTCTGATGTTGATCTGTGGAGTTGAGTTTCTCCTCCTGTTGACCCCCCTTCTATAACTCCGCCGGCTGAAATGATTGAAGTGTAAAATGTAAATGTGAGCGCTCGTGTAGCTCTCTACTCGCAATTTGGAGGAGGAGGGGAAAAAAAAAACAAATTCTGCACTTTCACCATCAGAAACTCCTTAAAAACTCCTCGAACGCACTGCAATCTTTCAAATCACTGTACTTCTGCTGCATGAAATCAGTCTGATTAATTAAGTCTGCTGACAGCTTCACTGCTGATGTTCACCGTTTGTCACGTTTCACCGACAGAAGAATCTCAGGAAAAGTTCAGAAAGACAGAAACACGTCTGTTTTCTTAATTCGTCTGTTATTTTGGAGACAGCTTCACTCAGGAGGTAAATCTGACATCCATTAAGGGCCCAAAGTTTAAGGTCCTCAAAAAACCTACTTTTAAAATCTTTTTGCACTAAAACTAACGAGCTATTCAGACTGAAAACTCTACTGCTGATCCATTCAAGGAGGCTGGGACATTCAGGTGTTAGTACTTGACTCCTGGCTGTAGATGGGACACATTTTAGAGAAACTCAGATTATTTTTATCTTATGCATTTGTCAACTGATTTTATTCCACTAAATACAATTTTAAAGTCATTTCATTGTCATTTTCAGGGGAGAGGACTCCTATTACTGTTTTTATAGGTCTATATTTGTCATCTTAAAACAAGTCCAAAAAACAAAACAAAAAATGTTGTTTGAGTGTAAATAAGCCCAACTCCCAAATGAAAGCAGCTCAATGGATCTTTTCATGTTGATTCTGGCGCCCCCTGTGGTCAATGGTGGTAGTGTTTCCTTTAATGTTAGCTCACATGTTCCCCCGCGGCAACCAGACGACGACTTCACCAGGAGGAGACGGACCTTCACTTAGCGGCTGAAGAAAGCTGAATTGATCCAGAACAAACCGCAGCAGCGTTTAGTTTGATGTGATGGAAACGTGATTAAGACCGATTAGAAACTGAAAGAAACAGAAAATCTGCTGTCTGCTGGTCTGTTCGCTTCACTTTGAGATTTTGCAGGACTTTTATTTAAAACAGAGTATTTCTGCACTGCAGCTTCCTGAACTTCTGTTTTATTCTGTTTGTACAAACTAAACACGAGGTTGTTTTGATCGGAGTCAAACTGAACTTTCTGTGTTTCGTTCTGATTGGCCGATTGGGATTTCATCACAGCTTCATCACGCCGACACTGGAGTGAATGAACACGCCGCTGTGAAAATCTTCTGATCCAGATTCTGATGGTCACATTCGGACCAAAACTGAACCAGCAGCCTCACCGGACGAACTCTCACACCCTCCCCCACACACACACACACACACACACACACACACACACAGAGCAGTCTGAGGACCTTATTGAGTCGTCACTTGTCAAACTGCCTCCTGTGGCCTGTGTGTGTGTGTGAGTGAATGGGTCTCTCACACACACACACACACACACACACACACACACACTGTGGTCCTGAACACCTACTGCCCTCTAGAGGCAGACGTCTGACCGGTCGATCAGTCGGAACCAAAATCAGAAAACCTCCATTTTCACCGAGACTCGACTCGCAGCTTGTTTACACTCTGACTTCCTGTTGTGACGTCGCTGCTTTTATTATGTTTTTACTCTCAGATTTATCATAAGGTAAGATAAGATTAACTTTATTAATCACAGGATTTTCAGCAGCTGACTGACACTTTAACGTCAGTTTACATCTTAAAAATCTTTGAGAGAAAATCTCTGGTTATGACACCGCAGAGAAAAATACGCTGGATTTCACTGATGAATTTCATGTTTTATTATTATTAAATATTTTAGACTTTGTATGCACTCTCTGGACTCTTATAGTATAATACTATAATATAGTACATTATATAGTATTTGGAAAAGAGAAGAAGAAACAAATGACAAATATATGAAGTCTTTTGTTGTCTGATGTGTTGGAGGAGGTTCAAAGTAGAATCAACTCCAGTTGTGAGTTTTAAGTGATTTAAAATAAAACAAACATAAATCATTTGGAGAAAATAAGACTAAAATTTGAGAAATATAGAAAGAAAAGGAAGAAGAAATGGGAAAGAAGGATGGATGAGATGGAGGAAAAGGAGGTGAGAGAAGGAGAAGAGGATGAGAGGCGGTGGAAGATAAAGAGCTGAAGATGAGCCGGACAGCTCAAGAGGAGTTACAAAAAAAAAAGGAAGAAGAGGAGGAAGAAGAGCAGCCGGAGACCTGATCCGGTTTGAGGTTTCTGATCTGGTTTCGTTATGTGTTCGTATGATTGTGAAGAAGCCCGAGGACAGAGCCGAGGGGAACTCCAGCTGATGTTTTTGAATGATCAGATGTGACAGAAAGTAGTTTCTCCTCCAGTCTGTGCAGTAAAATACAGGAAGAAGGGACTGAGGAGAAGGAGGAGGAGGAGATATCTGGAGATGAAGAGGAGTCAGGAGTTTAGTTTCCAACATCATGTTTTTCTCACCCTCTTACATCCCCATCCTCCTCTTCATCCCTTCATCCTCTCCTCACTAACCTCCTCCTCTTCCTTCTTTCTCCTCTTTCCTCTTCTACTTATTTAATTCTTGTTTCTTCATCTCCCCCTTTTCCTCCTCACCTCCTTATTTCTCCCACCATGACAAATAAAATCTTGAATCACCTCTCCTCTCCTCCCTCCTCCTCCTCCTCTTCACATATTTGCTGGTTTATTCATTCCTCCTCACCCTCGTCTCTCTCCTCCTTTTACTTTGACTCTTCCTTGGCCTCCCTTCATCACTCTCTCCCAACTCATCCTCCTCTCTCTCCTCTCCTCCTCGTCTCCTCTCCTTCCTCCTCCTCCTCCCCCCTCTCTCCCCTTCTCGGTTGGGGGTCTGTATTGTCCCGGTCTCGGCTCTCTGTGGGAACAGCTCCTCTGTTTGTTGGCCAATAGGTCCAATTCAGACGGGGCCTTTTTAGAAAGTCCAGCACCACAAAAGCCAACGGGAAACGACCCCCCCTCCACACTTCAACCCCCGCCTCCCCCCTGCTGCCGATCAACGTTTTCTTACCCCCTGCCCCCCACTGAGGCCCTCTAAGTTTGTTTAAGAGATTGAGGGTCCAAAGAAAGAGACAGAAAGAGAGAGGGACGGAGAGAAAGCGTCCGCCCATTAAGGTAATTATATAGAGCCTGTGTTCCCGTGAGGGCCCTTAATTGATGTTAATGTTTGTCTAATTGGGGGTATTGGGGGGAGGAGAGGGGGGGAGGCAGAAAGAAGGAGGTGAAGGTCCTCCTCAAAAGGTCCCTCTTCCTCGCAGGACAAGGAGCACTTTTCAGTCCTCCCTCCTCCTCTTCTCGTCTCTCTTCTCTCCATCGTTCACACCTTCCCACAATGGCTGTCACCTCCAGCTTTCTCACATTACCTTTTCTTAACCCTCCTCCTCCTCCTCCTCTTCCTCACCCCCACCCTCCTCCTCCTCCTCCTCCTCCTCCTCGCCCCCTCTGGGCAGCCGAGCGAGCTCTCACAAATCTCCGAGGCCTCAAACCGACCTGATTAAACTGCATCAACACGACTAAACAGCAGAAAACTAAACCAAACACAAGTCACCCAAACTACAAAACTAATCTGCAGAAATACTCAGGATGCTAACAGTAAAAGTACAAATACCACCATTACTGTCCAAACAATGAAAAGATAATAAGATAATCCCTCATTAATCCATCAGCAGGGACATTTGCTATTTGGTTTAAATACAAATGTGTAGATTTTTCCCCAAAGTACTTAAATAAAATCCATCATCAGATCAACCCTGCTGAGCACCAAAACACCCAAAAATCTGCTGGACAGTCGATGTTCGTCCCTCCTGAACTGTTGAAATGTTGAAGGTGTTGAAGTTTCCTCTTTTGGCCATTTTATCTTTATTTTCATTTTCATTTGTCTCCAATCTGTGTATCATGTGAGTGCACGTGTAAATGGATATGAGAGCACAATTCAGATAAGCACACATAACTCTGATAGTTTTTGTAGAAATATTCAAATATACGTCCATAAATCTGTGCTGAAATCATAAAAAAGGAACTTTTAATAACTTGTTGTCTCGTAAATATACAAAGAGTTACAAAGAGTTAGTTACTGAATGGGTAAAGTACTAATTTATAATTAATGATCTGATGATTGTACAGTGAGAACAGGAAGTGTCAGCAGCACTTTTCATGTTATAGATGTGCAAACATGCTAAAAACACAGAAGTGTATTTAAATATGTTCAAAACCTTCGTCCACAGTAATCGTTGGTTTCTCTCTGAGCTCACATTTATGTTTTATTATTGGATTTTTACATACATGAGTACATGGTTAATCATCTAATATTTTTATCGGGACATAAATATCATGTATTTGGAGTATAAAGGCTGTTTTAAATCATTTAAGGCAGAAAATGAAGCAGACGTGATGATTTCTAACAACTTTAAGTATAATCTGAACAGAGATACAGATTTCTGTGACAGTTTTACCACCAACCAGCCCAAACACAACACAGGAGTCGACATTTAGAAACAACAGAATTAAATCAAGCTTCATATCGACAAAATACTCATGAAGGGACCCAACAGATTCAAAGCTCACTTTCTTCTATTCTTCTACACTCCTGTAGTGTTTGATTTGCTGTTTTATTTATTTATCTGACTTAAAATGTGCAGGTTAAAACATAAATGTTACTGTTTTCTGCATCATGCCCGATTATAGCTTTAAGCTAATTCACATCTGCAGTCCCATGAAGGGTCAAAATAAAGAAATAGCTCACAAAAAAAAGTAAAAGAGTTCAGAGTTAACGTACTCCAAGTAAAGCAAAAAAGTACAGAGCATCACTAATGTTTGATATATAAATAAAATCAAGTGATAAAGACCATTAGACAGATTTCAGTGAGTCCAGAGACGAGCAGCTCTTTACATCATTTTTAAGTTGCTGAGCTGTGTCAGGTTTTACAGACATTTTACAGAAACTGCCCAAATCCAAACGTATGGTTTAGTCTTATACGGAGGATATTCTTGAAAGGTCTTACAGAATTTACTGAGTGAGTTTAACACAAAGTCACATGATGGAGGAGGGACCAAACTATTCAAAACATATTTTAAAGTAATATAAAATCTTCAAAACCACAGTAAATTGTATTTCTTCAGTTTCCTGTGGTGTTGAAAGTGTAATGACTTTTTGTCCAGAGTTTGTTTGATTAAGGACTCAAAAGGTCTTAGTGTTGTTTCCTGACAGCGCCCCCTACAGGTCATATGAGAAAACATAACTACATGAATAAATATCATGGCTGTGTCCAGAGACTGTTTCTAACATGTCTCAGATTTGCCAGGTTGTACTTTCTGACTTATGTGACGCCGTGTTCAAATTTGGATCCAACGTCAAGTTTATTTTATTTATATCACAAATCACAGTTTGCCTCAAGGAGCTTTACAATCTGTGCCGCGTACGACACCCTCCGTCCTCAGACCCTCCACTCTGATGAGGAAAACTCCCCCAAAGAAACCCTTTATCACACTTTATTATTATTATTTACTTTATTAACACCAAGATATTTGAAATCAGCGACTGTATCAATCCTACATCAGTGTCAGGACGCCGAACCACTGTTTCAGAAAAAAAACACACTTTTTGTCTTGTTAACATTTCAGATACGACTGATTGAGCCACTGTGAGAGTTTTTTTGACACAACTGTTATCTTGGCAGCTGCTTTTTAAATACAACAGTGTCGTCTGCATACATATGTAGTTCCACATCATGTTAGTTTTACTGGACAAAGCATCACAAATATGTTGTGTCCTAATATGATTAGTCCAAAGGGGCATCGTAGTGACAAAACACAGTAAGACAACAAACGTCTTATTGTCTGTTTTTGTTCTGAGGACACCTACATGTGGAAGTTTGTTTGTTTTTGTTTGTTTCTCGCTATCTGAGGACGGATTGGCGGACGGACCTTTAAACTCAGATTATCTGTCTCGTTTTCACAGGTCGACATCCGAAACGTGCGTTCACGTCCCCGATCGAGCCAAATAACCAACAACGAGCCGCTTGGGACAAAACAAACAAACAAATCCGTCTCTTTCCAAACAAACAAAGGAAAGCGAGTTGATCCAGATGAACTCGAGCTAACTGACAGCAGCCATTGTGCTCCGACGACACGCCGCTCTGACACAGACTGACAGCGATTGTTGGTGTGTGTAGGCCCGACGACGACGATGATGATGATGTGGTGATGAAGGTGGTGATGGCGGCGGAGGGTGAAAGCCACTGTCAGCCTCCGCCGCTCTCCGCTGTCATCTCCACCACCGGCAGCCACCGCCGCCGGGCCTCGCGCTAATTACCGCTACATCTGTCTTTCTGTTTTTTCTCCTTCTTCTTCCCTCGTTCCTGCGTTGTCTGCCGAACAAATAGTTCACGCCACCTCCCTCCCCTCCTCCGTCTCTCCTCTTTACTCCTCCTGACACCTCCCTGCGTCTCCTCACAGCTGGAGACAGTGTCAGCGCCGCTCTATTGTGGATTGTATTTGCATGTTTTTGTGCAAAGTCGCGCATGTGTGTGTTGTTGCGAGCAAGAGTGCGAGGGAGCGTTTGGTATTAAACACTGGTGCATTTTTCTCTCTTCCCACATCCTCTCTGTATATATTTGTGTATGCTAATGAGGGATTTCTGTGCTGCCAGCCATAATGGAGCTGCTGGATAATAACCCTGCTAAACAAACTCAGCCGCAAACCAACAAACCAATTATCTCTGCTCTTGTTTTTCCAAGCCCACTGTAATTACTGTATGCTGGAAAAAAAGAAGAAGAAGAAGAAGAAGTAGAAGAAGAAGTGTTTTCACCGTGAAGGAGAGTGAGACAAAAACAAGGTGACCTGACACAAATCAGGAGAAAAATAATCAGGTTTGATTTCATTTTTCAGTCTAAACTCCTTCGGCTCGGTGCAAAGTCACCCCCCCGTCCCCCCCGTCCCCTCCTCCTTCAGTTCAAATTTACCCATCATTCCCATGGAGGGGGCTGCGACGATCGACAGACAGAGACAAGCGTTAAAAAAAGAAGAAAAAAAAAATGACAGCGCGACAAATAACCTTCCTCGCTTTCTGCCCACAAATTCGACCAAAGACATAAAAAAAAGCCTCTAAACTATGTCCCGCGGCCAAATGAGACACCTGTCCAAACCTCTAAAGACCTTTTGTGTCTTTCACAGATTCTTTGCGCTACTTTCTAATTGGCTGGCCGGCCTGTAAAGTGTTAGCGTGCATGGCATGCCCGGCTGCTGCGGGAAGGTAAAACAGGCAGGCGGGGGGGGGAGCTGAATAGAAATGTGATTGTGTTGCTGTCAAGCGCTCCCACATGAACTCCCCTTTTCTTTCTCCACCCGGACAGAGAGAAGTGTGAAGGGAGAGGAGGAGGAGGAGGGGGGAGAAGAAGAAGAAGAGGAAGGGTGAGAGAGAGAGAGAGAGAGAGAGTGAAAGAGACACACTTCATTTGTCATCCAGCGGCCTGATTGGAGTGGCAAAGCCAATTCACATCTCGAGTGGAGTTCCCATCACACAAACCCCCTATACCAAACCTCCTCACCCCCCCTCCACACTCCTCACCCCCTGTATCCTGCCAATCAAGCGCAGCCTGTACAAGCTGCCGGTGTTTCGAGCTGAGAGCTTCATCATCATGGATTATGGGAGCGGTAATGACTCTCTCTCAGGGGCTGTAATAGCTGCTGCAGCTAATGGGGAAGGGTGGGGGGAGAGCGGGGGAGGATGGAGGAGGGGGGTGAGGGTCATGGGGAAGGTTGGATGGATGGATGGATTAGGGGGGGGGGCAGGGGGGGGACCTGCAGAGCTGCCGCTGCTGCCGTCACGGTCAGAAGGGAATAACTTTTTTAGGTGATTTTAGTCGAAAGGCGTCCACAAATACGTTTTTATGATCTGAAGACTGAATGCTGTATTTATGAAGGGCCTACGGTCACTGCAGGGAACGAAAACTGAAAACTACACACAGTTATTGATGAAGTATTGATAAAGTGATGGATCAGTAAAGTGTTTCCTGTTCTCTCTGATGTTTCTGGATGAATCTTCCTGCTGCATTAATGTGGACGCTGCATTTTACTGCTGTTCATGTTTCAGGTTCATTTGAACGACTTTATATACTGTTGGCTAGTTTCATCTGCAGCAATGCATCATGGTCTATAAGATCATCATATGTTTGTCCTGTGAGAACCACGTATCTGTAAAAAGTCAGAAAAACAGCCTGTTTTCAGCTTTGTGACGATGCATTTTCCAGCTGATCCAAGGAGGCTTTAAATAGTTTATTTATCTGAAGAAGGAGGAGAATTTTCTCAACACATAAAGGAAGACTTCATCCTTCAGTTTATCACAAACACTCAACATCAACACATCTGGAGATACCAGGTTTTCACTGGACAGGAAGGATGAACAACTGTCATCTGGAAAGAAACTACAAGTGCTAACTAAAAAGTGCTTCATAGTTCAGGACAGAAAGAAAAGATCATTAATTATGTTCAAATGTAAATAAAAATATAAAATTCACCTCTTGAAACTGATGAAACTTTGTTTTTTAATGATTTCTAAAAGAGTCCAGCATTGAAATAAAATCTGTGAAATCACAACCCGATTAAACAGTTTTAATAAAAAAGTTTCATCTGCAGATATTTGAGATAAACTGAGAGCCAACACTTTCCTCCTTTATACAAACTGTTGGTGTCTGAATACATCGAATTACTGCGCCGTCACTGCATTTGCTTTATTTTATTTGTTTGTTCACCTCATTTTATTCTATTTTGTTTGGTTTTGTTTCCGTCTCATTTTGTATTTTTGTGTCAGTCTGATGATTTCCTTCAGCTCCATGTTTGAAATGTGTTTTATAAATAAAGCTGCCTCCGGTGACACGTCGCTGATTTATAACTCTCAGCTGCAAAGTAGGAAAGATGATGGATTATAGTTTTTCCTGACGGCTGCTGTTTGAGATGTTAAGACAACCTGAACAGAAAATGGCTTCACTTTGAGTCACCTATATTTACCTGCAGGTAAAAGTTCTCAGAGTATCTGAAGTACGTCTTTACTTCAGGGACCCACTTCTGATAATTAGAGTAGCATCGGATGTAAATACGACAGATGTACTATAAACAGATGTATAAATAAAATGAATCAGTGGAAGTTAATGGGCCTCCATAGACTTTAATGTACATTTTAATAAAAGGAGATTAAGAGATGATCACTGTTTTATAGAGAGCACTTTGATTTATGAATGGAGCGAGTACTGTGCACTATTTTTGAAATATAAATAAAATGGATGTCAGTGGTATTATTTTTAATAACTCAAAGTACAACAAATGAGTTTTCAGGTGTATTTCATTAAATATGTGTACTTATATACATTTTATGAACAACATTAAGAGCATGCACAGTTTTTAAGTCAATAAAAGGCACAGAAGAAGAGAGCGATTCAAACTCTTAAAAATAAAATGAAATGTTGAGAAAATGTTGAGAAAATTATATGTTGAAATGAAGATAAATATAATCTGAAACAGTTAAATTACTTTTATGTTCCCCTTTGTTCCTACTGTACATCTTTAAAAACACAAATTTATAGTTTCTTATGTTAAAAGTTAATTTAAAACAGCTGCTTTTTATCAAACAAACTGGAGGAAATAGTGCATTTGTTGGGGACTATTTTCAGTGGCGGATGAATCCACATTTGGTGCTTTAGTGCGAGTGTTTGTGGCAGCAGGACGGTGTGTGTGTGTGAGTGTGTGAGAGTTAAAATAAACAGCAGTGATGAGTCTTTGTCACTTTTATGAGGAAACATCAGGCTGCGATGTGTTCACTGCAGGTTTGGATTCGACTTTGAGCGACAGACTGAACTCCGGCTCAGACGGACGTTTTATTATAACGCGTTTTACACAAATTAAATCCTCCGAAATTCGACGTCTGACCTTCGACCTTCAGATCTCTTTCCTCTGCCTGCTCGGCCTCTGGGGGGACTTCTGCTTCCTTATTTTGTCTTTTCAGTCTCCCTCCAACTTAATATTCTCGCTGTCACCTGTTTTCACTCTGAAATGATGCTGTCAGTCCGTCGGATGCTCGGTGAGTCATGTGTAGGTTTTTCT
The DNA here is from genome assembly GCA_023238725.1 of Scortum barcoo. Taxonomy (NCBI): domain Eukaryota; kingdom Metazoa; phylum Chordata; class Actinopteri; order Centrarchiformes; family Terapontidae; genus Scortum; species Scortum barcoo. The sequence goes on from CM041539.1 coordinate 1,016,770, forward strand.
CTGCAGGTCCGTCATGGCGGCGCGCTCACAGATAATCCTCCTCAGCGGTTGTGTTGTTGTGTCTGCGGTGTTGTTTGTGTTGTTTGTGTTGTTTGTGTTGTTTGAGTGGGTGGAGGTGTGAGTCTGTCCGCAGGTTACAAACTGCTCCTCAATTTTTTTAGGTGCTTTTTTTTGTTGTTGTTGTGAAATGTTCCATAAAAATACAGAAAATGTCAAAGTCTCTTTTATTTTTCTGAAACTGGAGAAACATCTGAGCAGTTGTTCCTTTTGAATTACTCCTAAATAGATTCAAACAGCAGAAATACTCTGATCTTAAAGTACCAGTACAAGAAAATACTCCATTACAAGTAAAAGTCCAGCAAACTCTTCATCCTACTTCTTTAAAAGTACTGAAGTATCGTCAGCTTCATATATTAAAGTATCAGTAATAAAAGTACTCAAGTACTCTCAGCTTCATGTATCAAAGTATCAGTAGTTAAAGTAGGGCTGTAACCGCAGCAGCTCCTGGAGGCTGATCTGTAGCCGACCTTTGACCTCTGACCTCTGTGTGGAGGTGCTATAGAGGAGAAGCTCCTCAGAGCGGATCAATAAACCTCTTAAAGGACATCAGCAGGCTGGAGGTGTTGATCAGGAGGTTCTGATGGTCCTTTATGAGGTTCTGATGGTCCTCTATGAGGTTCTGATGGTTCTTTAGGAGTTTCTGTTAGTTACTGAAAAGGTTTCAGGGCTCCTTTAAGAAGTTCTGGTGTTATTTGAGCATCCACTTCAGCTGACCCTTTTGAGACACTTGGATCCTTTAAGATGTTCTGGTGGTCATAGGTGGGTTTTGAGGGTCCGTTAAGAAGGTTTAAGAGGTTACTGAAGAGGTTCTTGGCTGTTAAGATGGTGTAGGTGTCCTTTAAGAGGATCTATCTGTTATTTACGAGGTTCTGGAGGCTGTTAAGAGGCTCTAATCATCATTTAGGTTTGTTTGGATCCTTTAAGAGGTTCTGATCACTGAAGCTTTTTTAGATGTTGTGATAAAAAACTTTACCACCTTCATGCTTAAGTATCATTTATCTTAATAATAATTAGAAATTGATTGATTGTTCTCTTTGAGTGTAGTCAGCTGGACGTTAATGACGGAGGTTCGGCAGGAACTGAGGTCGGTTCTCCGTCAGTGAACCAGTTTTAAAGGATTTGTCCACAATAAATTTAAAGTGTCTCTATCAGAGCGACTAATCCTCCTGAAGATCTGCAGGCCGGCTCGTCTTCCTCTTCAAAGACCCGAGACCACACAGAGGTCACGACCTTTGACCCCTGACCCCCACTGTTCAGTTGACTCACTCCTGCTGCTGTTTCCTCCAATTTCCTCCTCTCTTTTCCTACTTTCAAATTCTCCTCCTCACTTTGTTTCTTCTAATCTTTGCTAATAAATCAGACATAAAGATGTTCTGCTGAAGTGAAACTAAACTCTCGCTCTCATGAAGAACTTTTAGAAACCTGAGTTTGTTTTTCTGCAGGTATTTTACTTTTAAAACGTTGTGAACTTTTTGCGTTTTCAATCTTTTCTCCATCTCTGCTCTCAGACCTGAAACTTAACACGTTTGTTTATCTGAAGCTGAACAAGGCGAGAAAATAGAAAAAGCATCAGTTTCCAGGTTTCCCTCCTCCTCCTCCATCCCTCTCTCCTCTCCTCCTTCCTTCCTCCTGTTTCCCTCTCGGAGGAGAACTCGACTCCTCGGCGGCTGTAATCACTTTACTACTGTTTTTGTTCGCGGTAAGTGGACTAAATATTTGGATGCTCATAAGCAAAGCAGAATAATTGAACGTGTGATTTGTGGCAGCTGGCTCCGAGTCTATGGGCTTGTCTCAGCATAATGAAAACAGCTAGCGAGCCGCTGTAAACAAAAGCAACTTGTTATGTTGCAAACCCCTCGCTGTGCTTTGCTGTGTGTGGGAAACAACTAATTTTCTTGATGGCGTACTGTAATCATGGCGAAGCTTTACCACGCGCTGTGCTGAGTACTGCACTGCTTATTAATACGGAGAGAGTGAGTCGGTCCACTCGTGGCAGAGCTGCTATTACTGTAAACACTTTAAAGCAGAAAGGGGAGCGAACAATGCAGAAACCTGAATTATTATAATTATTAGTTGAGTCCAGAGCGGCGGACTGGGCCGGCTGGAGGACCCGAGCCTGTTTACGGCCTCCTGGACTCCAGGACTGAGGCGGCGGCCTGATGAGAGAGCACTCAGGATTTTTTTTTTTTTTTTTTTTTAAATCACACAACAATTATAATAATAAAAATAATTACAGTAATAATAATGACGAAGGTGAAAGAGACTTCTCTCCAGTCGGCCGTGAAATGAAGCTCGTGGGCTTGCCGTGACGCTCGGTGATTTTTGGACCGCAGCTCTGCGAAAATAACAAAACTTAATAATAATAATAATAATAATGATAATTTGACAGTTTTACAGAAAGAAATAAGAAATGATGGAGTCCAATAATGAGTTTTCACATTATTACAGAGCCTTCGTCAAAAGAGTTTCTCAGAACAACTGATACTGATAAACTGATAAAAATGGTCGCACTTTCAGATAAAAATAATAATAATAATAATAATATTAACAAAAATGCCAACATGACTGAAGGAAACTTTCTCCCACAGTTCATGAAACACAACTGGTTAAAGGTGATTTGGGGATTTCTGAGAAGTAAAATCATGTTTTAACATAAATATAATCATGATCGAATAGTTTCCTCATCATGAAACTGAACCTAATTATTGGTCTGTAGGTAGTGTCAGTGAAACAAATACTAATACTAGTAATATTACTGGTTCTACATCTAGTACTTTTATCACTGCTGTTACTACCGGCTATTGAGGTCTAAGGACAGAGGGTGTCACAACTGTGCAGATTGTAAAGCCCTCCGAGGCAAACAATGTTTGTGATTTTGGGCTCTAAATAAATAAATTTGAATTTGAATTTGAATTTTTAATACTTCTTTATATAGTTTGATAAAGGAACAAAAATCCCCGTTAAAAAACAAAAACACTCATAAAAATGAGATATATAAAGCCCAAACAAGAAAAACAGACGCAGATAAAAAAAAGAAACTAGTCATTTTGGTGTCCACAAACTTTTGGCCACGTGCTGAAAATATTTGTTAGTAAAAGTATTAACAAAACTTTGTTAAAATACTTCCTGACTAGTAAAACGGTAGTTAAGTTTTACTTTAAGAATTATCAACAAGTAATTGGGTACTATCAGCACAGTACAAGTACAGTTTTGAGGTACTTTTTAATTTTCAGCTACTTTATTCTTTATTCTATTCTTTATTTATTTCACCTTTTCAGTCTCTAATTACTGTATGTATAAATTTTCAAACATCAACGTTAACATTTTATTGCATCGTCACAGATTAAAACTGTATAAAGTATTTTAAACTATCTAGCTACTACAATAAAATACTACTTAAACATGAATATTAACACAATAAAAAACATTCATGGGGGTCAGTGAGCACTTTAACTCTTTATACTTTAACTACAATTTATATGTTTTAATTAACTGCAATTTTTAATGCATCTCAGACATTAATATGCTGATAAGTTTATCTTTCACTCACATGTGGTGGATTAAAAAGTCAAATATTTGCTTCTGTTGAGAATAAAGTAGAAGATAGAAATACCTCCAGATTAAAGTACTGGAAGTCACTTGGCTTGTTAATGAAGGAATTTAAGTGACTTTTGATGAGTTCATTTTTAAGCCCAAACTTCCTGTTTCTTCTTGTTTCTCTCTCTCTCTCTTTATCCGTCTCATCCTCTGTCGCTCTTTTCTCTCTGAAGATGGCAGAACAACAGACTCTTCACCTTTTCATCTTCTTTCTTCTCTTTCCTCCTTCACAGGAACAAAAGCTGCTCTCCACCTCATTTAGTCCTGACCTGCACCTGTGGACGGGCGAGCGACCATCACACAGCCTGGAGAGAGAGAGAGAGAGGTGGGGGGTGCCGGTCGACCCCTGAGAGGGGTCAAGAGTCGGGGTCAGGGGTCAGAGGTCAAGAGGAAGTCCTTTCTCATTATCATTCTCATCTAATGGAGCAGCCATCTGTCAATCAGGAAGAAAAGGGAGGGGCCAACAGGTATCACTGGCCCCCCAACGCCACCACCGCCGCTGTCCCCCCGGGGCCCGACTCTGTGGAAATATGGTTCAGGGGTCCGAACCAGGTCGTGGGACTGTTTAGGGTGTCGCTCTGTCCCCCGACCCTGAGCGATGGACAGTGTTTGTCCTCGTCTTTAATCGAGTTTCACCGACGTCCTGCTGCTCCGAAAATCAAAGTTCAGCTCGGTCGGAGCCGATCAAACGATCAGAAAACACAGAAATATTCACTTTGTGTTCATCGATCAATTGGATCAATCAATTTGTCGATCAATCAAAAAAAGAAAATAGTCACTTTGTGTTCGATCAATCGAAAAAAAAAGAAAATATTCACTTTGTGTTCGTCGATCAATCAGAAAAAAAGAAAATATTCACTTTGTGTTTGTCGATCAATCAGAAAAAAAGAAAATATTCACTTTGTGTTTGTCGATCAATCAGAAAAAAAGAAAATATTCACTTCGTGTTCGTCGATCAGTTGAAAAAAGAAAATATTCACTTTGTGTTTGTCGATCAATCAGAAAAAAAGAAAATATTCACTTTGTGTTTGTCGATCAATCAGAAAAAAAGAAAATATTCACTTTGTGTTCGTCGATCGATAGAAAAAAGAAAATATTCACTTCGTGTTTGTCGATCAATCAGAAAAATAAAAATATTCACTTTGTGTTTGTCGATCAATCGAAAAAAAGAAAATATTCACTTTGTGTTCGTCGATCAATCAGAAAAAAAGAAAATATTCACTTTGTGTTTGTTTGACGTCGATCGAATCAGAAAAAAAGAAAATATTCACTTCGTGTTCGTCGATCAGTTGAAAAAAGAAAATATTCACTTTGTGTTCGTCGATCAATCAGAAAAAAAGAAAATATTCACTTTGTGTTTGTCGATCAATCAGAAAAAAAGAAAATATTCACTTTGTGTTCGTCGATCGATAGAAAAAAGAAAATATTCACTTCGTGTTTGTCGATCAATCAGAAAAATAAAAAAATTCACTTTGTGTTTGTCGATCAATCGAAAAAAAAAGAATATATTCACATTTGAGAAACTGGAGATGGAAAATTTTTACTTAAAAAAAATATTATACTATTATTAATCGATTATCAGAATTACGGTAGATTTACTTTTATGTTGAAAAGTCATTGCAGCTCTGATGGAAACAACTTTTAAACATTTTTTTTTAAAAATAATAACAGTAATAATAAAAATAAAATATATAATTAAATAAATGGGAAAAAAATGTAGTAAAGATGCTGACAGACGGCTTTTATCAATATTAGCTAAAAATTTCTAACCAATATCATTTTGGCCAGTTTTTTTTTTTTTTTTTTTTTTTTTTTAAGGTATCTGATTTTATTTCACTAAAATGAAGGGAAAATTACTTGTTGGCATAAAATCAGTTTTGGGGCTTCAGGAAGTCCTAAAGGATCTGAAAAAAAACCCAAAAACGTCTTCACAGTAGATGTTCAAATCTCAAAACATGTAAAATTTTTATCAACAAATCACCTGAAAGCTCTGTACCTCGACACTGATTTTGTTTTATCTCTAAAGCAAACATCACTTAAAGAACATTTTATAATTCAACAGATCTACTGAAATATACGGAGGCCCCAAAGACCAAAAAGATAAATGATTTAACTTCTATGCAGAAACCACAATCTTGTGCACAAAAAATAACATTGATTATTAATAATTGATCCAGCAGACACATTGTTTGTTTTTATTCATATGTATTATATCACAATCCTTATATTATACTATATGTTGTATTCTTAAATACTGCTGTACAACACCTGAAATTTACATTTTCACTATATTACTAAATGTCCCCAACTACGTTTAATTATTTTTCATACTATTTTATACCATATTAAAGTAAGAAATTATTATATTTTATATATATTATATTATATACTAGCACAAATACCTAATCATATATGTTATTCTGGCACTTTTCCTTGTGTAAAAACACTTTTTGCTTGTCACTTCGGGGACTCCATACTTAATCTCCTGTAAGACGCCGTTTGTTTTGCTGTCACCTGATCTCCCCCATGTTTACTAAATGTTGTGCAAAAGACCAACGGTTCAGCTGGATCCTCGTCAACAAACCTCCCAATGAAGTGATCCAGAGTCTGTGAGAGAAACGCCGCCTCAGAGCATCCTTGGGCTGTTTGTTGATCCACCGATCCTTCAATTATCCCGAAACTCGATCTATTGTCACCTGCATCTGACCGCTCCTCCTCTGTAACCTCCTCTGATGGTTTCTGATCAAACTTCACTCCGACGCTTCTTTTCAGAGTCTGATCCTGATGAAGTCCGTGCAGCTGTGGTCGAAAGTTGACCCTGCAGCTCTGTCTCTACCTGCCGAGGCCTCTAATCACCTGATGGGCGGTGTAACGACAGCCTGGCCGGGCTGGGAGAAGCCTCTCGTGGTGTTTCTCAGAGCTCCGGGGCCCTGCAGGGATCCGGGGGACGGCTGCGGCGGCCCCGGCCCAGAAACCACAGCCCGTCCCTGGGGAGCGTGGCGAGGTGTTCCCACCCTGAGACCTGGAGGACCAGGTGGAGCGTGGGAAAAAAAAAAACACTCTGAAGGAGACGTGGTGAATAACTGTACTGACCTTCATCACCATGAACACACACACACACACACACACACACACACACACACACACACACACACACACAGGAGTTTATTTTGATCCAATCACACACACACACCGTCCTGCTGCCATAAACACTCACTGGATTCATCCGCCGCTGAAAATAGTCCCCAAAAATCCTCCTGATTGTTTAAAAACTACAGTCGGCAGCTGATTTTAAATTACTGAGACTTTTTAAAAAAATGAATTGATTTATGGATGTAACAACAGGTTTGGAGCCAACAGGAAGTATAAAAATATAAAATCACATCAGAATGATAGATTTCTGCACCTTATTTTATTTCTGTCTGTTGATTTGACATTTGCTTTTTATATTCCTGCTCTCCAGAGGATGAAACTTCCTGATTGTATTGATCCTTTGACCATCAGAAAAATGTTTAAACTAAATAAATTAATCTATTTAATGTTCAGGTTGTCGTGAAATTACTTCCTCAGAGGAAACATGCAGCAGATTTTAAACATAAATCAACATTTAATTTAATTAAACTCATTTTTAAAATCAAGGGAAATCTTTTTAACTGAAGTGGGAAAACTACTTTTAGAAACGATATAATTTAATTATTGCAGATTCAGATTATTAATCCAAAATATACTAATCTAATAAATTATAATCTATTATTATTATCAGATGCAGCATTAAAATAAACACATTCATGATCAATAATCATATTATCCAATATTTGAGTACCATTTTGCACATCAAGTAGAATGTAAAATCTGGATGCAGGACTTTTACTTTCAACAGAGTATTTTAACATCATTAACTACTGTTAACAGTGTTTAAGGTACTTCAGGTTATTTTCATATCATAAAGCATCATATATGTGCTGATTTGTGCATCGAAACACTTCCATGTCAACAGGCCACCTGCTGATAACTGCTGATGACACGATGAAATATAAACATGAGATAACACGATGAGCCCCGCCCTCACTGCCCCCCCTCAGGTGAGCTACCTGGTGTCACCTTCACTGCACATCTGGACAAACAAACAAACAGGACAAATCAAAGCGAGAATATAAAGGCTGGTTTCAGATGTACTTTTAATAAACTGTAATAATTTTAATTAACGTGTGTGAATGTTGACGTTGTTCTCTTATTAATTTCGTGTTTAGCGTAATAAAAATAACACGTGCGAAACTCAAACTGGTCTGTTTTTGATTCGTGTCACATTAAAGTCAGACAACATGAGAAATAAACAGCAGATAAGCTAACAATCGTGGCGAGGTGTGATAAACACGGCGTACTTCTGCTGTATTTTCATTTGTAGTTTTACAGGTGAACAGACAGGTGAGCAGGAGAGGCTGAACTCGACACGACGGATGATTCATGGATGAAACGACAAAGACGGCAGCAAAGTGAGGACGAAGACGAGTGTTTTGTTGAAATAAGGACGTTTTAAAAGGAAGGTTTTTGTGGAGAGTGTTAAGGACAGTTTTGGAAACGATGAACACTTGAGGAAAAGAGAAAATTGCATCAGATGACCGAGAGTTTAATCTGGTTTCAGTGTTTAGATCAGAATCAGATTAAATTAATGAGCTGCCATCATGAAGCACAAACATTCAAATGTGACCACGATAAAGTGAAACACTCCCGAGCTGCTTCAGGTCACGTTAAAACACACAAACAACACACAATTAAAGGTATTTTACAGAAACAGGCGTGTGGTTGCACCTCTGCAGGTCCTGCTGTTAACACTTTAAATCCTGAGATCATGCATCCTGATTAAACGCTCTCTCTTCTTCTGTGGTGCTCGGGGCAGTCTGCTGTATTTACACCACACTGGAAATGAAATTATCTCTGCTGGATCAGAGCTTGATTGAGAGAAGACGACGAAGAAATAAAAAAACAACGGCATGATGAGTATTTTCAGGACGGGCTGATCTAAATATTCTCGGCTTCGGGTTCGTGATGTGCAGATTCAGGGCGTTTATTCTCGCAGAAACACACAATCCCTTTATTTCCCGCACGTCAATCATCCTCGTTTTTATTAAACGATTAGTTAAGAAAAGAAAAACACGGTGATTCTGCGGCGGGATCTCCAGGAAGCGAGCGGCGGTCTGATTGCGGTGCCGCTCGGCCCCCTCGCCGTTGACGGCCCTCGTCGGCTGAATGCCAGTAATCATTTGTCTGATTTGATACGAGGAGGAATGAAGCGAGCCGTCTTGATTAATGCTGATTTGGATGGATGGATGGACCCCCACCCCTTCTTCCCCCACGCCACCAGTATCACCAGCCGACCCCCCCGAGGAGGCGACGGCCTGCTGGAGTATTATCACAATGGACGGCCTCCAATCAGCTCACGGCCGCTTATCAGACGGGAAGGTGGGCGATCGTCACGTCTGATGACCTCGGCAAAAACGGAGGCCGAAACCTGAACGCACCGCCGGCGTGTTTGGATCCAAACAGAAAAGAAATATCAGGAAACAAAAAGAAACAGCAGTAAACGCCAGGAAATAACAGGAAACTGCACAGGGGCCGTTTCTATGAATGAGTGTTCATCATTTATTCGATCAGAAGGATTAAAAACCTGATGTGATGACTGACCGTACGAACACAAACTACCTCTGAGATGTTTATGAGATTTATTAACTGAAACTGACATTGTTTTTGTGTGAACAGAAAGAAAAGATCGCTTCGGGATCCAAATAAAAGAAAAAAGAATAAAAAAACAACAGGAAAGCGTTTTCATCAGTTTCCTTTATTTTTTTTTTGTTGAGACTCGTTTCAATGAGGAATAATAAGAAAAGTGAGAAAAAGGTTTGTTTCTGTTGTGAAAGTTAAAGTCACTCTTTAAAATAACAGAAAATCACATGGAAACATTTCAGGATAGAAATAATAAAAAAAAAACTGACAATATTTTCATTTTCTTCATATTGACTTTAGTTTTTTAGCTGATTTTTTTCTTTCACAGCTTCAGAGTTGATTTTTTAGAGATTTATTTTACAGAACTAAATGTTATTTTCTGTTCTTTTCAAATTAAAAGCACTGGTGGTTGCTCAGGAGTTTTATTCTCTTCGATATACTAAAATAAATAAATAAAACGTATAAAAGTATGTTCCTGCATTTTCCCACATTGAATGTGGTTTGTTTTTCAGGGATGGAAACAGCAGATTTAGACAGAAAGAAATAAAAATATCACATTTTTACAAACTACTACTGTCGCTGTGTTTTCTCCTCTCTCTCTTTTTCTTTCCTCTTTACTAAATCCAGATTCCTGTAAACCTGCAGGCCCGTCGGATCAAATCAGTGCTGGTTTTGTTGGCGTTTGTCACATTTCTCGCTCACATGGATCCATCGCTCAGCCCGAGCCTCCGTCAGCTGTCGGCGGCGCGCTCCGCAGAGCGAAATAAACGCCTTCATTTTTTATTCAGGAAACAACTTTGATGAAATTTGGTTCACCCAGTGGTGCTTGAATCAAAGTGCAAATCAGGGACACTGAGCGGGCTGCAGGTCGGTGATGGAGATGATGGAAAAGACATCTGATCAAGAAAAATCAAAGTGTGGCTGCTTCGCCTCTCAGGAGGAGGAGAATAAATTCATCCTTGGCTCCTGATGAGGATGATGGTGATGATCTAAAAATATCTTTGTGGTGCAGAATAACCTGCACGTTTGGCAGAAGGCCTCCGTCACTGTCACGCCACAAACACACAAAAGACTTTAAATACCTTTTTAGTAAAAATGGATGCTGCTTCAGACGATTGTCGGCGTCTCAGACCATCCAAAACTCGAAAAACTCTGATTCATGATCCTGTGGAAGAAACAGACATTTCAGAGCATAATAAGACGTTATTTTATCTTTCACTCGATGTAGCTGTGTCGAGAAAAAGACAAAGTAAATGTTGTTTATATTTACATGATAGAAACCATGATGTGGCCTCTCTGTGCGTTAGCTTCCTGTTTAAGTAGTAAATATACAATAAATAAAGAGATACTCAAAGAATAAAACTAAATGAATTTGTGAGTGCCTCCTGGAAATATTTTAGATATTTCACATATTTCTTGCAGATTTTTTTCCTCCTGTGAGGCTCCAGTGTTGGTTTATGAAACTAATAATGTAAAACGATCAAAATAAAATAGTTGGTGATCGATCGATCAATCAATCAATCAATCAGTCAGTCACATTTATCATTCACACATTACGATGGACTTATAGATAGCTTTAATTTACTGATATTTCATCGAGTTATCTGAATGTTTGCTCAGGTGTTTCTGTTCGAGTTACCTGCAGGTGAAGGTGCAGAAGGTCAAACAGGAAGTGGGACAGTCCAAACAGATTTAAAGGTGGGGGAACGTGGACTGTACTAAGTGGGGTAAAGTACATGGGGGGTGGGGGGGGGTTGATTTAAAGTCCTTAAAAATATATCAAGATAAGATGCATCATGTGCTGGTCAATTTTGTAATTTTGGACTATTTTACATACAAACTATATAAAATTTATGATAGTGGAGATAAAATGTCCAAAATACATATTTAGGAGTTTATTTTACAACATTTATTTGCCTCAAACGAAATATTGGCAAAACTCACCAAAAATTATTTCTCCAAAACAACAAAGGTGGTCGCTGTCTGCACTTTGTGATATCTGGGATTGACATAAAGCTGCGTGCAGCTTTAAATACTGATTTAATGAGCATTTAGTCCTAAAAACATGGCAAAAATTGATAGAAAGTCTGCACAAAAACAGGTGGATGGAAATGGACTCATGCCTGACTGTAATGATTGACAGGCATAGCAACAGTAACTAAGGGAGGCGGGGCTTAGAGAGAGACACAGCCATGTTGTTTTTTATTTGATTTTATACGAATAATTATCCACGACTAACATTTTCAGTAGTGAAAGGAGTGCTTTGACATTAAATAGGATCAGGTCACGCCTTCAGACTTCCTCTCAGAGTGTTTACCTCCACAGTGAGGCCGTCCTGCGTGGAGGCCCCGTCTGAACCTGCCGCCGTCAGCTCCAATCAGCTGCCGGCTGACGGTTGTCAAAGCAACGGGTTGAAAAGGTGTTTGATGTGGGGAAACACGACAGTAAAGCTGCCCTTGCTCGCCGAACTGACCAATCAGCTGCTGCCCCTGCCGCTGACATGTGACAGCGCTTAGCCCCGCCCGCCTCGACCACCAGGGGCCCGTCTAAGTGTCTCAAGTCTCTCGAGACCGTTTAATCTGCGAGCGTTCGACCAAAGAGAGAGAGAGAGAGAGCATGAAAACAACATGAAGCAGGAAAACGTCTCAGCTGGAAAAAGCATCGTCACAAAGCTGCTGCAAACAGGCTGTTTCTGACTTTTTACAGATACGTGGTTCTCACAGGACAAACATATGATGATCTTATAGACCATGATGCATTGCTGCAGATGAAACTAGCCAACAGGATATAAAGTCGTTCAAATGAAATGAACCTGAAACATGAACAGCAGTAAAATGCAGCGTCCACACTTTTACTGATTTAAAGGATTTAAGTACTTCCTCCTGGAAATGGTATGAAATTAATATTTAAATTTGTTTTCTACTTGTTACTGAGATCTTTATTCATGTGCAGATTAATAAAGTGTCACCTGGCGGATGGTTACACTGCTGTTTGTCAAGAAATAGTCCCTGCATGCAACTCGGCCTAAAAACTACAAACTGTTTCTTACATTTCTGTTTGTGTGACGTTTAGACATGTAAGTCAGTAAACTCTAGAGCTGTAGGGAAGTTTGTTTGCTAGCTGTTTCCCTCCACTTCCAGTCTTTATGCTAAGCTAAGCTAACCTCCTAGCTCACAGACATCAGGCTGATATTCATCTAAACATCTAAATCTAAAGAAAGAAAGAATAAGAATAAGAGGACTACACAACCTTTTTTCACAAAAACTATTCCAAACAAACATCCCAGCCAGTAGGAGGCAGTAAAGTTCACATCAAAGATACTTCAAATACCACAAAAGAATATTTTAAGCATGTTAAGATTATTTTTCTTTGGAGGTCGATTTATTTATAGTTATTTTAAAACTTGTGATCAGACAGTACAAACCAAACAGAAACTAAACGGTTGTCTGTTGTTGTTGAGAAATAAATTTCAAGCTTTATTCACACAGACACAGTTAAAAATACAAATACAATCATATAAGACCAATCCAAAGCTTAAAAATAGACACCAAGCAGATTCACCATTCAAATATACATCCATTATAACATTTCTATATTAAGATGTGCATGTACAATCTACAGAGCAGCTTAGATTAACGAACTAACCAGCTAACAAATGGGTTCAACACATTTAAGTTTAATTTTAATTTAAATTACTCAAACTTTAGCATATCTTTCTGCTGCTTTAATCACTTTTTAAAAACAGACATAGATGATGATATTTTTATAGTCTCACTCTGCAAACCACAGTAAAACTCGAACCTTTAAGCTCACATTTTTTTACACTTCATCTTCATAAACTTAATCAGATCACAGAGTGTGTTACTGAGCATACGTACAGCGTTATTCAAGCTTTGAGGATAAATGGTTGTAGTTTTTTAAAAGCTCCGTTTTACATGAATCTGTTTTCAAAAAAGTCCATTTTCAGTGAGCAAAAGGATGAAAGGCCAAAACACAAAGACAGAGCCTGATTTTAAATACGACGCATGTAAACGTGGATTAGAGATCTGAAGTTTTCACGTTAACCAGGCCAGGAGCTGTAAACTATCAGACAGACCGAACAAATACGACCTTTTTATTTTATTTCTGCTGGTTGTTTGAGCTCAACTCGGATAAATATGATGTCTCCTGAGAGTTTGTGGTTAAACAAAGCAACAGGCATTCAGTCAGTTCACAGAAACAGGAACACTGTCAATCTATGAATTAAAGTAAATAAAAAGGAATCAATCGTTTATTGATCCCTGAACTGCACTGATTAAAGCTTAAATGTCACATTTGCATTTTTTCTGGTTTCACTGCGTCTATTTTTCATTTATATGTGAAAATAAACTACGATAAAGACGTATGGGTGACATTTAATTATCTACAGAGACTGCGACACCTTCATCGCCTCTCCTCAGAAATAAATAAATGTGTAATATTGTTTCTGAGCTTTAATAATATTGAAAGCAGCAGTCGTTGTAATTACACTCTAATTTTCACCAATCAGGTTGTAATTAAGTGAGAATAGAAGTTTTACTGATGGCATTGTTTTATTTAAAGACACTTCTCAAAGTCTAAATCTGCTTTTGAAATGACTTTTCAACATAATTTTCAATTAAAGTCGATGAAACAGCCTGACATCTGACACCAGTTCCCCCCACAGAGAGCGACGGCTCGTCCTGAAATAGAACGAAACCTGGAAAACATCTCAGCAGCAAACTTCAGCTCAACTCAAAAACTGCCTCACGCTGGTTCAGAGATTCAGAGACGTCGGCATTTTACAGCTTTTCTGTTTGTTTTACTGTTGAGCTGTGTTTTTAAATTAAACTACCTCAACTAGAAGTGCTTTAAAGAAAATAAAGAAAATGCTGTTTAACCGAAGATCTGCTGAAAATCACTGACGGGCTTTCTGACGCTGTGTTCGTGTTTTGCCTGTAACGCTGATGAATAAAAACTGAAGCTTACTGTTGTGTGAAATTCATCAGAAATGACGAAAAACATCATTTTTAAAACAACGTCGAGGTCTTAGAAGGATTCAGCCTGTTTGATTTAATAAATTATTTGAGCTAATACCCAACACAACAAAAACTAATAAAAGAGAGTAAATCAAAAGGTTTTACATTCCTAACACAGTTTCGTGAATCCTGAATTCACGTACAATTTTGAATATATATATATATATATATATATATATGTGGAAGAATTATTATTTCACTATTTCATTTTTAGACCACGTCTTCAATCCAATATTACTCTACTGTGAAAGTCTTCAGATATTCATAAAACTTTGACAATTAGCTAAAACCATCAGAAACTCAAAAGCAGTAGTAAGAGTTAAGTTTTTCCTTGTTTACAGAAATTTAACCGTTTTCATGCCGTCTGCAACGAGTTTCCAGAGTTTTCGTGCTCGAGCTGTTGGTTCGCTCGGTGATCGTTAGCTCGCGGCTAACGTAATAACTCACTCTGATTGGTCTGATGTTTGCAGCGAGCTCACCTCAGTGGTGTGAAAGCAGCTCGACAGCTCAGCACTGAAACACACGTCTGCTGAGAGTTCATGTAAAAACGCTTCTCAGATTCACCTTGTGACGTGCTGCCGGCCGACGTGTTACACTCCCACGCCTGGCGGCCGTACAGACAGCGGAGAATCTATATGTTCACAAAAATAGATGTTTTATGGATGTGACATGTATGTTGAACAGGCGTTGCTGTGAAAGAGCCGTGTGGAGCCACTGATCCTCCGTACGGCGAGATTCAGTGAATATAAACCCAAAATCACAATTACAGGAGGAAGAAAGGCCGGAAGATTTTACACTTGATTAATTAAAAAACATTTATTTGAATGTGTTAAATCTCCCCATTTATCAAATTCATGTAAAAAAATAAAGTTGTATTTATTTAAAGTCATATAGACAATCTGGACTTTTATTTCGTTGGGAATATGAATATAGAGGATAAACTAATCAGGTCTGACTCATTTAATTCAGGCTTTATTGTTTTTTTTCGGCTACACGGATGTTCAAGTTTGAATTTTGATGTCCAACTTTCACTGATCCCAACTGAGCAACACGATATTTAGATTTTTTTTTAGATCTTAAAATGAAAAATACTTTGAGAAGTATGAATATGATTTGTGCATTTTCTTGAAATTTTTTGGAAAGCCTAATAAATCGTCATCAAGTTTTTATTTTAAAGCTTTTATTGTGATATTACTCTCATCATGAGAGAATCAGGAATACAACAATACATTTATTCAAAAAAGAGATTACATAGATTTCCAGCAATGACTCTCTGTCAGATAATAAAAGTATTTGGACTGGATGCCTCACAGACTCCATGACCATCAGTTATGAAAAAAACACAACATAAAACTAAACGTAGTTATTTCTACATAAAGTGCAGCAAAGTAAATCTGTGTGAGTTGAACAGTCATTATAAGACCGACAGACACATACATCATTCAAAAAGATGTATTTTATGCTGAAATATCTACTTTATACACTGACTTTGTGTCCTATGTCCCTGACAGAGATAGGTAAATGTAAAGAATTGTGATAATATTACGTATAGTACTAATATCTTAATATATAAAGTGTACATATCAGTGATATATAAATATTAAAACCTCAGCTGGAGTTTGACTGACAGCTGCAGCAGTAATTTCAGCCATAAAGTATTTTTGGTTTGACATTTTGTCAAATAAAACCAGTTGTTTTATTGAACTTGGACTTCTCTTCTTGGCTGGCTCACGTTTCTTTCTGTCCTAAACTAAACAGAGAATATAAAGGGGTGTCATATATTTAAATGCCGACAGTTTTCAGTAACCACGCTCATCAGTTTCCGATCGTTGGTACGCTGTGGACGGTGAGGTAAAAGTGTCTGATGGATCACATGTGAACCTGTTTTAAGACGTTCGATAGATAAATGTCCGTCGTTGTGAACTGACCCTCGAATCATCATAAAATCACTTTCATACGGCCGATATCAGACAGCGTGTAACACACACACGGTAACGTGTACACGCGTGACGTCATTCAAATGTCAAAGCGCCGTAAAGTGAGCCGAGGCCGCCGGCGACTCCGGGAACAGTCGGTCCCGTTAATTTTCTGCCACTCTCGCTGTCTGCACCTCTCCTCTCAGATCACCTCCTCATCTCCATCTCCTCATCGGCTCTCTGTAAAGGTCACATCCAATCGTTTCACTCTTTTCTAAATGTTTTTTTTTTCACCTTGACAGCCTCTGAAACACGCCGGAAAAGAGGAAAGAAAAGGATCTCATTTAAGCAGCGTGACGTTCAGGTAACTCCGGGAAAAGTACAGCTCGTTTCACATCAATGTCTCAGATTCAGGTTATTGTCATTTGTCTCTGAAAACTTAAATGTTTGACCGCGACCTCGGCCCTGTTCTCGCTTTAAAAGTACAAATACTGCCTGAAAAGTCCAAATCTTTCCTCTGTGCAACTGAGAAAACATTCACCAAAGAGGTCCGAGAGATGCTGTCAAGCTACAGTATGTTGTTGTAATGCAAGTTTTTGGCTCTTTAACATTAAAAATCTGCTCTACGGTGTTTTTAACTGATTAGAAAACTGTCTCTTTATGAGCTACAGATGCAACCAGACCAGCAGACAGCAGGTTGTCTGTTTCTTCTTCAGCCGCTAACCGAAGCTCCGTCTCCTCCCGGTGAAGTCGACTCATTGCGACTTAACGTTAGAGGAAACACTACCAGCTTTGTCCACAGGGGGCATCAAAATCAACACGAAAAGATCCACTGAGCTTTTAGTTTAAATACGTCTAAGATTTTATATTTATACATAAATGACAAATGATGTTTTTTGAAGGCTGATTCTGACATTTTTTTTTTATACTGGACATTTTTAGATTTGATTGTTTTTTGACAAATAATAACTTGTTAATCCAGTAATGGAAAGTGACAGTGAAATGACTTTAAAACTATTTTTAGTGGAACAAAAGCAGTTACATGAATGCATAAAATAAAAGTCATTAATCAATAATTAACCTTGTTTTTTATATTAATTAAGTTTATTATTCTTTTCAGCAGTAGCCATTAATTTGATCTAATTATCTCTCTCATTTTCACTGTTGTTGGAGGAGTCTGCCATTCCCGAGGTGGATCTAAAAAGCTTTCACACATGAGGGATTGATGGGAAACGATGTGGCATGTAATCCGGTGTTACTTTCATTAATACCCGTACATGATTCACTCTCCTGCGGCCGAATCTTAATTTAGATTAAGTTGAAGCTAATGCGAACGTGACATGTCTGCTGCCGCTGCTTCAGATTAAAAGCATGCATGGCTTTTATTTTGGAAAAAATGTTTACACTAAACTTTCTTTACATTACAGTATGTCACAGTATACCGTATAACAGAAATACACTTGGCCGGGGTTGGATAACTGCTGCGTATGTTTGCTTTAGGTCAGGTCACTTTCACCAGCATCAGTGCTGTTGCCATGGTTACCTGCAGGTTAATACTTCGTCTACCTGGAGCTGTGTTTAAAGTGTGTTTGAGGTGTCCTGGTATTAACAGAGAGAGAAACCTGCATCAGAAACAAGTATTTTCTGCAGCCGTGGGACAAGTTGAAAACATAATCCCCCCCCCGTCCCTCCTTTTTTAAAATTGTTACACTAATGAAACCAAGTTGGACTCGAAGGTAATTCTCAGGAGAAAAGGTTATACGAGCTTTTCTAATTTAGCAGCAAGCGCCTCTGATTGGCTGGGGGAGCGGAGTCACCCCGAGAGATGGAGAGACAAAGAGTGGTTTAATTCCCTCAGTGAAGGCCGGAGCTGCATGAGAAACCAGCCTGAGAGCTATTATCTTCCCGTCTCTCATCAAATTGGAAGCAGGTCTGATTTGGCCTTAATCGAGCTAATCTCCCCCGCTGCTCCTTCACAAAACTGGCTGCGGCTCAAATCATTTCCCTGCCTGAGGAAGAATATTGGTCATTTTCTTTTAGCACCAGGACTCTTATTAAGAGCCATCTCTAATTTTCTCTCTGTCTCACTGAGGGGTTCACGGGAGGAGGAGGAGGAGGAGGGCCAGGCGTCGGCACGTGATTGCAGTTACCTAGACGACGGTCCGGCGGTGCCCCCGGGATCGTGGCCGGGCGGGGTGATGGAGAGCAGAGGGAGAGATGAAATTGCATTCCATTAGTGCTAATACAGAAGACATTAAGAGTCCGTCTGAAGCACGGCCGCTAACGACTACGGTCACTAATTCGTCCAATCAGCTGGCGAGCAGACGCCTCGTGAAGTCATAACGACCTCGCCGCCTTCTCCTCCTCGCTGAGCGATTACCGCGTGATTGACAGCAGCCAGAGCTTTGTTTTAAACGGAGCGAGAGGCGAGAGGAAAGGCCAAGAGCAGAAACATCGACGTTGCTTCGAATAAAGAAAAAAAAAAAAGCCTTTTGATTTCTCCTCCGTCCTCGACGCCTCTTTGTAACGGACGAATCCAGTTAATCCCATCAGCCAACTTCAGGCTGCTCAATAAAAGTTAAATATAACACTCACTTCAGACGAGTTTATTCTTTTATTGTAGTTTAAATGTTCATATTTCCACATTTATAAACGTCTCTACACATCATCAGTGAAGCTTCAAGAGTAAAAACTGATGTGACCAAACCAACCAATCAGACCATAGCTGACTTTTTAAAATAAAGTTTCTTTTAAAACAGAAAAAGACGAGGACACATGGATGATTTGTGTCATTTTGCACAGACTGAGACTCTTTAATCACGCTGCAGCTGTCTTTAATGGATTCAGCAGAAATAAATAACATAAAATTATTATAATTTAACATAATATGGGTTGTTTTTGATTGTTCAGTAGAAAATATTCAGTCCGTGCCATCATATAATCCAGATCTGTGGAGTTTATAACAGTCTGTTTAATCCTGAACAAACAGACCGACAGAGAGAAGATCAATTTCTATTAGTTTATAATATTCATTCTTAATATTCACCAGTGTCACCTTTACCTGCTGTAAAACTTTAACACAAACTTTAATCTTAAAAGTCTGACCTGACAAAATCATTTCAGTTATTTAAATCTTGTTCTGTGAAAACATCTATGTATTATTGTTTTATTTATTTACATATAAATATATTATTCCTTTATGCTTTAAATTACTGAGATAACGTGAACATGGATGTGTTGAGAGGTGAAATCACTTTTTAAAAATCTTCAGTATTTATTTCTTAGTAAATCTTAAAAGTTATTGATAAATGATCATCCAGGTCCCCGTACAGTCTGTAAACTTGTTTGCAGTGTATGTGACACACACACACACACACACAGAGATCTGTGGGTTTGTTGTGGCGAGTCAACAGATTAAACGGTCCATCGGTCGGTGTGTATTCAAAACTGAAAAAGTCCTTTGAAACCCTCAAAACAGCGGCAGTGACACAAAATCGATCCGGCTGACGGGACGTGAAAGGGAGAGCGAGCGACATAGACACTGACTGAGAGAGAGAGAGAGAGAGAGAGAGAGGGTGAATTAATCGTCTCAGACAAAGTTTGAAAATCAGAGAACTTGTAAAAGTTTGATGGCAGGGTGAAACTCGGAGCCACATTTAGAGACGTGTTTTCATCGTTTCTATCAAAAATAAACAAACCGAGTCTCGCACGTCGTTCAGAAAAAGGCCAGGAGAGTCCACGTGATGATTCACATTTAAAATGGGATTTAAAGCTGAAAATGGAAACCTGTGGACGACCAAAGTTGGGTGTCACTTTAAAAATGATACCAAAACAGCAATCAAAATGACCAATCAGAGCAAACAACAACAACAACTAAACAACAACTGAACAACCGAGCAACAAGAAAACAACAGTTTACATTAAAGATATGAAGAAAGAATTAAGATGAATCAGACGACGGCTGGTGCATATATTCGCTCTACTTTTCAAAATAAGAGCACTTTAACCTGCTCTTGGTGACTTATTGGTGCTTTAATGTGTGTTTACGTTCACGTAAATAAAAACACTTTGTTGATGAAGGAAAACGGGCGTGGTGTCCAACGTCTCCGTGAGTTGAAGAGACAAGTCAACAGTCAGGTCAGATTTATTGATTTATCCCAAGAAGGATTTACACTCTTATTTCTGATAAAGGACTGAGATGTCATCGTACCTGAACGACAATCAAGCTAATCCGAACAGAACAGTCACATTTGAAGGCTGTTTGGTTTTTTATTTTGGAGGTTTTCAGTGTTAATGTCAGGTTCATCGATCCACCTGAACTTTGACCTCCGAGGCACCAACATCACATTTTGTCCTTTTTCTCACTAAAGTCAAACTGTTTTAGGCGTCTTTAGACTGAGGCTTTGTTGAGGAGCGCCAACAGGAAATCAAATCTGGTGATGCAGAACTTAAATAATGATCATCTCTTTTTTCTGACGGTGTCTTTGGGCAGGTTTTTCCTCCCCAACGTGCCACATCTCGCCTCGTTCTCATTCATCATCCATCTCCATCTTCCCGTTCGTGCATCGGGTCACTTCCTTCGTCTTCCCCGCGGCGATCGATAACGTTTCATCTCGTCTCTATGAAACCGCAAACAACAAACATGTGAGAGGAGAAAACAGCCCGCTCCGAGATGGAAAACGACTCGGCGGCGGGGCGATAATTGTGAGGCTCGATTCATTTGTTTTTACTCGTCTGTTGTCTTTTCTGCCGCTGTGTGTAATCAACATGGAGGATGGCGGATGGACAGACGGAGGGATGGAGGGACGGATGGAGGGATGGAGGGAGGGGTGTTCATGTTGTCTAGCCTGGTTTTGTTTCCTAACAGACACAACTAAATCACTCCGACGTGGGAAAACTGTTGTATTTGCGTGTCGTCATCGGGTGATGCTGCCGGTGCCAACAAGAGAGAGGCTGAATGAAGGAGTTACTACGGCAACAAACCCATCATCCCTCTGTCTGCCAGGGAGAGAGAGAGAGAGAGGGGGAGATAAAGTGAAAGACGGTGGGAGAGAAGAAAAGAGCGAGAGATGAAGACAAAGAGAGAGATTCAGTTAGACGGCGGCGGGGAATAAAAAACAGAAATAAAAAGAGGCTGAAAGGTGCTGAAAACAGAGATAAAGAGCCGGAGAGAACAATCCCGTCCTGCCTCGTCTCCTCATCTCGGCTCTGTTGTTCCAACAAAAACAGAAACTACCATCACAGCTGCGCATTAAACACGTTAATTTCTACATTATCGAATATTAAATACACACATATAGTTTGGACTTTTTTCTGCAGAAACACGGGGGAACGTTTGGGCAAATGATTCTTTAATATGAGGACGAATTTTAACGTGTTTTTCTTCTGTGCAGATTTCGTACGAGAGTTAGCGTGTTGAACTAAACATACATCCTGTAAAGTTTTAACGAAACATCCTCAACCTCTTCCTGTGCTGCAGCTGACAGATATTATTAAAAAAGGTCATTTTAAAATCATTTTTATTGAGTGAGAAATAAATATTATCACCGAACATGACCTCTGGTTAACAACACTTATTTTTCACGTCACGTTAGTTATTTATCACGTCTATGTCTGCGCGGACGTGCAGAGACGTTATTCGTTGACGTGTTTGCTTCGTCTCTCATTCAGCTCGTGTTTCCTGCATCGATGTGACCTCCGAGTTTCGCCGCTTTGCCCCGACTCTTCAGCAACGAGCAAATATCTGATCGATGTCGGCCGCAGAATCACGTCAGGTGGATCCATGTTTACATCCTGTGAGCGTTCAGAGTCGCTCGTACGTTAAAAACACTTTGCATTAACGATTTTAAACAATAGGGGGGCAACTACCGCAGAGCCCGAGGGGCCCCTGAAGGCCCTGTTTCACTGCTCGTCAGTTAGGTTTGGTAATTTAATTAATTGCAAATTCGTTGGGGACTTTGGACCTTTTAAGTAAAACATCAACAAAGGGAGGTCGTGCATTATTCACTAATGATTTATCTCTGAGTCAAAGGGAAGTTTATCATCTTTATATTTTAATCACAGACGTATCATGAATAAACACTACATTTTATTTCAGTGTAGCTCTGGATTGTTGGGGACTATTTTCAGCGGTGGATGAATCCATGTTTGGTGTTTTAGTGAGTGTTTGTGGCAGGACAGTGTGTGTGTGTGTGTGTGTCTGTGTGTGAGTCAAAATAAAGTACAATGTGTGTTTTTGGTGATGAAGGAACAACAGTGAGGAGTTTTAATAGTTTTTATGTCTCAAAGAAAGAAGAGAGATGATGCTGTAATGTGTTCACTGCTGGTTTGAGTCAGAACAAGAAGAAATATACAGAATATAATTTTCTGTATAAAAATAATATTCATTCTCGTGCAGTATTTTCCGTCTAAACGTCCAGTAAAACCCTCCTGAATCTTAAAATTTGGGCGAGATTAAGGGAGATTAAAAGATAAAAGAGGGAAAAATAAATCAATACAGCGAGAGGGATGAAGAAAGAGAAAGGGAATGAAAGGAGAGAGAGAGTAATGAAGCGAGAAAACGACGAGAGGCAGCGAGAGACATATGGTGGCTGGTGGTTTGCAGACTTTTCTGCCTCATGCGGCATCGAGCTGACAGCTCGCCTCGACGCTCTGAATAACACGGGAACACAACATGTAAAAACAGAAATAAAAGGTAGAGACAAAGAAAAGAAGCAGGAGTGACAAAGTTAAAACAGCAGAAAAACACTGAAATATATACATATATATATAGGGTTTATCTGCAGAATAACACGAATAATATACACTGAAACTGAAATATTAGAAATAAACACAGTTAAATGAAATAAAATGCAGAAACAAAAAGCAAAGAACATTAAAAGAGCTGATGGGGTCTGACTTTGTATTTATGTGTATAAATACTCTGCGACGTGTAATCTTTGAATAAGTCGCAGATTAAACAGGATTAATGAAAATAACACAGCAGGAAAAGGGGATTTAAAAAAAGGAAAACAGCTAACTGAAGCACAAATAAATAAATAAATGAAACAAAGCACACAGACTCTGCAGTGATTTAATACACAGCATTTCATGTCTTTATCTTACTGTAGATTTTCACACATTCAGTCATTTTACTGCAAATTAAAATGTATATAAAAATGAAAATGTGAAGAAAATAACAAGAACATTGAAAAAAGCTCAATAAGAAATAAAATATTTAAACCATTAAAAACGAATCTTTTAATTGTACATTTCTAAACCTTTTGAGATGAAACATCTCGTTTCCTCAGACACATAAATATGTGCATTAAAAGACAATATAGTCAGTAAAGTAATGAGAAACAAAACCTAAAACAAAATAAAAAAGAGAATTATTATAAAACTGAGAACAATAATTAATGTGTTTTAAATGTTGTGGTGTGGCATTAATCTGTGTTATAACAATAAAGATTCAATAAATATAAGAACATTAGAAATACGAATTAAATTATCAGGATAAAAATACTAATTAAATACAAAAGCTGCTGCATCAGTGAATTTAGTGGGAATAAAGAAATAAACAGAATCATAAATGTAAAGATAAAATAAATACAGAAATAAATTAATAGAAATGTATTTATTTAGTTTTTTGTTCAGAAATCGTGTATTTTTTATCTCTCTCCTCTTTTTATGTTTTATTTTTGAGGATTTCCACAGAAACGATGTGACTTCTCTCGACCTGCACGTCACAAAAAAATCTCTTTAATCCTTAATTTACATTCAAACACCAATAATAAATAAAAATGAGAGTTTTTATCTGCATGTTATTTTCTGTTTATTCAAAGTGCAGCGATCTTTACTGTGCACATTAAAGCTGCACATGTAAAGTGCTGCAGCTTTAATTCCCTGTAGAGCGTTCATTGTAAACGCCGTAGAATAACTGATGAGGTGTTATACGTTCGTTTCTTTATGGTTTGGTTGCTGCCTCAGCAGGCGGACGCTTAACGAGAGTCTCAACACAAAGACGGAGAGGGTTTTTTTTTTTAGCGCCTTGACAGACCGAAGCTTCTTTCTGCTGCAAAACTGACGAAAACAAACGAACGTCACCAAGAGAAAAGACGAAAAGAGTGAAAATAACGAAATGAAAAAGAAAAAGAAGAATCTCGATAAATTAAAACATAAAAACAGATACTTTTAAAAAATGTTCATTTCACTTTGTTTAAAATATGTTATGGTGTATATGAAAATGATAATAAAGGTTTCATTTTAATTGTACTTTTCATTCGGTCTTTCTCTGGATAAACGTTCATTTATGTTTCTGTCGGTTTTATCCGAATGTCTCAATGCTGCTTCGAAGCCTTTGTCAAAGATTTATCGAAATAAATGTTCAGCATTGATTTAGTCTTTATTTTATTGGACCTGAAGTCGTCAAATTCAAACACATTTTGTTTGAAAATAGTAAATTAGCTCATAAAAAACCAACATGTGTAAGTTTGAAGAATACAAAGAGTGTAAACAGGCTCCAAATCTACAAAAACAAGAAAATAAATACAAATAAAATGAGGAAATAAACAAAGTAAACAGTTTTATTACTGTTATTATTATTATTGTTCATATGGTGATAATTAGAAAGGATCCTTTTTTCATTAAAATCGAAATCATTCGTTTTATTATATATTTTATTTATTGTTGTAACACAAGTTTATTTATTTAGTTTATAAATCACAAACAGTATCATCATAAAAACGAATAATTTAAGAGATTAAGACAAAAAAACACAAAGAATCACACAGCTCATTTTATTTAGATCATTATGGTTATTTTTAACGTATTAAAATGTCATATGAAGTTATTATGACTACAGTTAATTTAAAATGTATATATAATGATAAATAATAAAGAATAAACACAAACATAAATACTCCCTGTGTTCAATGCATTTGTAATCTATCTTTAATAATTTTTTTGTTATTCTCAATTTTATCATTTTCCACACAAGCGTGTATCTAATATGATAAATAATCTTTAATATAGGTTTATGTATAGTCTATATAATATATATAATTATTATTACCATTATAGAAGTTCAAACAATAAAAAAAACTGAATAAAAATCCAATAAATTGACTTGTTTGGTTAAAAAATGTCCTGAAATGTGTGCTTATTGTGTGTTAATACTTAAAAGTGATATACACATATAGATAAACATCTATATAGAGATTTTAATACATTATTTAAAGAGGTTTTTCTGGAGGATGAGGCTGCTTTGATTCAACATCTCGCTTTACACGTGTGACAGGTTTCACTGTGTGTGTGTGTGTGTGTGTGTGTGTGTTGCAGTGGTGTGTGTATGTGTGTTTGTTGCAGTGGTGTGTGTGTGTGTGTGTGTGTGTGTGATGCTCGGCCGTCCACATGTGTGTGTTTTTCTGCAGACAGACAAAGTGAACGAACTGTCTGCTGTTTGTGTTTTTACTCTCCAGTTTAAATTTTGCCTCGCCTCCTCGCTCGAGTTTCTTCTTCTGTGGTTTGTTTCGGCTCATTTCTACCAACCGTCGTTTTTCTTTAATCGCTCGCTCGGAGTCTCTAAAATAATTCAGTTTTTTGTCTTAAACCCGCCTCTCTCTCCTCGCTGTCTCTGTGTTTTTTTAATTGGCATATAGGGAGGCTTGTTTGTTTTTGTTGTCTGCTGTTTCTTAAATGTGTGTGTTCGTGTTCATGTGGCCCCCGGTGTCCCAACAAGCACCCAGCTGCATGTAGGTGTTGGGAGGCGCTTTCGGCGGCACAAGCACACACAACAAAACAACACAGGAAACGCACACAAGAAACGCACAAGACAGAATAGATGACAAAGACAGAAATACACACAGGGACAGAAACACACAAAGACAACAAATACACAAAGACTCATACCATGGGAAATCACACACCAGTACACCAAACACACACAGTCAGACATACACAACCCAGAGACAAATATCCATTAAAACACACACACACACACACACACACACACAGATGAAACCAGTTGCCTCTCATGGGGCGCCATCTAGTGGCGACATCGACCATCAGAGACGCCTGCAGAGAAAAACCTGCTGCATTTTAACAACATTTAAATCTACAAAACACAAACAAGTGTGTTTGATTTTATTTAAAGAATAAAAACTGGAGCATCACCCATCACTGCATGTGATCACTGAAGTATTGATCTAATAACAATGGCTGTTTGATCAGAATCAGATTTATTGATCAGGGGAGTGAACACATACAAGGAATCAGACTCTGTTTTTTATAATATACACATTAATAAACATAAAAACAGATTAAAACAAGCTCCACAAGGTAAAAATATACATTCAACTACTATGTACAAGTATAAATATATAAGAAAAGTATATATATGTATACAACCCTGTGTGTGCTCAGGATAAGCAGGTTTAGAAAATGGATGGAAATGGATATATATGTATACTGTCATTAAATTAATATATATAGAAATAACACAGAAAATATTACATGAATAAAAACACACTGCTGTCTTTACATTAACATGCTGATAAATTAACATTTACCTTTAATAATGTCTCGCTATCAAAATAAAAGAAATAATTAACGAGTGTTGTTCTGGAAATACTTTTTAGAAATGTTCAAATGTGACAACTAAATATCCGAATCTTGTAGGAAGAGTAATAAAAGTACATTTCTTTCTATTTCATGTAACTTTCATGTGTATAATCTGTATATGTCAGCTTTATATTCTGTATAATGAGTATTTCAACTTATAGTAACAGACATTTATCACTTATACTTACTTATATTGTGATCTCCCACACTGATGGGATGTATCCAAGTACATTTACTCAAGTACAATTTTAGGTACTTCTACTTCTACTCGACTACACCTGAGAGGTAAATAGTGAACACAACACACTGACATGTGTAAAACTTTACTGCACTGTCAGTACTTTTACTGCTGATTATACTCACATACTTTTACTTCAGCAAAGTTTGAAACGTTTAGGACTTTTACTTTACTTTTACTTAGTAGTAATATTAAATCACAGTTTAGTACCAGTAATATTAGCAGTAGTTAGAGTAGTAGATGTGTATAATGTAGTATTTACAGTAGTAGTGCTCGTGGCTGCAGCAGTGGTGTAGGTGCAGTAATAATGAGCACAGTATGAACAGTCTGTAGTAGTATTTAGTAGTAGTATTTACCTCTTTCTCCCTCAGTAAAAACAGTAAAAACTGTTTTTAATATTTATGGAAGATATCGGAAATATGTTTAAAGATACCCAGTCTCCGTCAGGACCTGGTCTCTGGTCTCTGATGGCCCTGGTCTCTGATGGCCCTGGTCTCAGTCCTCGGTGTTGTTGACTCTCCACTTGTCCCCCCACAGAGGTTTTTTCTCTGTCGCCCCCCGTTAACATCAAACTGAACTCGGAGTGAAACTCTGAACTGATTGAGTAGAAAACCTGCAAAGACTTGGAGCTGCTGATATTTCCTGCAAACTTTCCTTTTTTATTTTCTCAGATTTTTCTCAGCTGCTTTCTTTTACAAGCTGAAGATTTTATGACTGCTCTGTTTAATGTTGCTTCCATTGTGAAGCTCTTTGTAAAGTGGAATTGAAAAGTGCTCTATAAATAAAGATTATTATTTTATTATATTATTATATTAGCTTAGCACAAAGACTGAAAGCAGCCCGACCTCTCCTATGGTGATATAAACTGACGCAGTATATATTAGTTTTTATTTTTCTAATCCGTACAGAAAACTAAGTGTAAAAAGTTTTCAAGTTTTCTGTCGGTTATGTGCAGAACTAATTCTTCTTGATGTGTCTTGACTCTCTGTTATTATGTGATATAGTAATATACACCAAATTTCCCCCCGGGTGATAAATAAATTATTCTGATTCTGAATATAATAATACCACAGTGTAAAAATACTCTGTTACATGACTCGTGCATTCAAAATCTTACTTACATGCATGTTAAATGATAAAAAAAATACAAATTTTCTAGCATCAAAATAAACTTAAAGTACCAAAAGTCAAAGTGCTCATTATGCAGAATGACCCATTTCACAATAATATATATGATATTATTGTTTTATAATGATCAATCATTAATATTTAATGCAGCTCATTCTTTTTAATCACTTCATCACATAGTATAAAATAAAAAGGTATATAACTTGTTGTTATATACCTGATTGTTGGCAAATAAATGTAGTGAACTAGCATAAAAAGGAAAAACAAAAGAGTGTATGAGTTAATCTTTAAATTAAATTCCACCAGAAGATACTACAAAAATACAACCAATATGGTTAGTCTAGCTAACATAGCAAAGCATAAAGACTGGAGACGAGTGGAAACAGTTAGCCTGAGTCCAAAGTTAAACATATTTATATATTATTTATGTCTATAATCATAAAAAATGTCATCCAGAGATACTGTGCAGTCAAACAGCAGGTTATTTCTGTAAAATAAATCCCACCCAACACGTCAGATTTGATTTTAAAATATCTTTATTTAAACATGATCCAGAAAAAAATACATCTTTGAAGTTCCTGCAGAGAGCAAACACTTTGTGAGCACTTCAGGCGGGAAGGTTGTCGAGAGCACGGACGCCAAAAAGAAGTGAAGCCACGTTAGAAAACAGTCGATCATTCAGCGACACGAACACGCACTTCAACGCTGGAGGTCAGTGGCTAAACGGCGCCCCCTCCTCTAACACTGAGCTCAAACACACAGCAGACTGCTCATCTTTTTACTTTCATCGCCAACATCGCAAATCTGTGACACACAGGCACAAGGGCCGACATTTATTTTGAAAATCCATCAACATGTTGACCAATGTTGGTTAAAGGACAAATCTGAAATATAAAAATATTCCTGATCAAGTATAAATGTGCTTTCTGAAATCTGTAGTGTAAAAGAACCATTTTGGAAAAGATCGAGATGATTGATCAGGCTCTCAGACACAGTTAGCTTAGCTTAGCACAAAAACTGAAAGCAGGGGGAAACAGCTAGCCTAGCTTTATCCAGTGCTGATATATACTGACAGTAAATGTTGTTTTTCCCAAAACAACAACAAATGATAAAATCCCTAAATGAGTTTTCTGTTCGTTGGTTTTTGTATTTCTTGTCTTGGCTCTTGCTGTCGTCCCTGATGAGAACAGTCTAATTAAAGAAGCCCTTTGATTATTGATCGGTGCTTCTCACATCGTGATTAAACATAAGACAGACTAACTTTTGCACATTAACTGTTGGCCACAGAGTAAAAATATAATTAGTTTTTACTGTCGGTTTGATTTGTCTGAAGATAAAGTTATGTTAAATTATTAAATATTGTAGACAGCATTATTTTTATGTCACTCTGCTTCTTTATATTTACAGATTTCACCACACTTTAATAAAAGTGATTAAATATATAAGAATGAAATCAGGCGTTCACAGTGTGGTGTTATTTGTTATGATGAGGATGTCAGCTGATCATCTTCC
>CM041539.1:1047076-1129576 GCA_023238725.1 Scortum barcoo
AACATGTTGACCAATGTTGGTTAAAGGACAAATCTGAAATATAAAAATATTCCTGATCAAGTATAAATGTGCTTTCTGAAATCTGTAGTGTAAAAGAACCATTTTGGAAAAGATCGAGATGATTGATCAGGCTCTCAGACACAGTTAGCTTAGCTTAGCACAAAAACTGAAAGCAGGGGGAAACAGCTAGCCTAGCTTTATCCAGTGCTGATATATACTGACAGTAAATGTTGTTTTTCCCAAAACAACAACAAATGATAAAATCCCTAAATGAGTTTTCTGTTCGTTGGTTTTTGTATTTCTTGTCTTGGCTCTTGCTGTCGTCCCTGATGAGAACAGTCTAATTAAAGAAGCCCTTTGATTATTGATCGGTGCTTCTCACATCGTGATTAAACATAAGACAGACTAACTTTTGCACATTAACTGTTGGCCACAGAGTAAAAATATAATTAGTTTTTACTGTCGGTTTGATTTGTCTGAAGATAAAGTTATGTTAAATTATTAAATATTGTAGACAGCATTATTTTTATGTCACTCTGCTTCTTTATATTTACAGATTTCACCACACTTTAATAAAAGTGATTAAATATATAAGAATGAAATCAGGCGTTCACAGTGTGGTGTTATTTGTTATGATGAGGATGTCAGCTGATCATCTTCCTGTTCCCAAACTCCCAAATCAGGAACAGATTATTCTCGATATCTTAACAGATTATTCTCGATCTCTGTGGGAAAATGAGCCGGACTGTTACCTGGTCACCTGATTTAACCTCACCTGTCATTTTAATCTCTTTAACTTTCAGTCATCTACAGTTTCTTTGCAGCACACACAGTTTTGAACACACGATTACAAAACGAGTATTTCCACAAACGCCTGATAAGTCACTTCTTTACGGAGAAACACGTGAGACGGGCGACATTTTGGATCCAGGTGAGGCCGAAATGTCCGTTTCAGAGAAGACAGAAGCGAAGAAGAAGAGGCACGAAGAAGACAAGGCCATGAAGGCTTCAGAGAAACAGCCCTTATTTTTCAGATCTGTGGCAGTATCGTGATAACACAGCGACCCTGATACTCGCTGTTCTCCTTTTTTTCGCCGTACGGGAGGAGTTCGACATGCGGCGGCTCAACTTTGCCTTGCTTATCGGTAAACAGACATCCTGCGGAGCGTGACGGGAGGCCTTTTCTCAACCACCGCCGTCCGCTGAGCAGCACGCGGGGCAATAAACATTCAACTTTTTAAATTAATTTGCAGCGATCACTACGGCCGCCCACCGTGTGCTCTGCTGGAGAAGGACTGTAGGAGGAAGATTAAAAAAATTTGAATGCCGAAGTGCCAAAGTGTCAAAGGATTTCTAAGTCATGTTCTGTGAGCTCAGAGCAGAAAATTAAAAAACAGCATTTAATTTAACACGAATCTTTACTGCCTGGAAGCCAGAAACACACAAAGTTTTAATTATTTCAACATAACGAGAGAAGTTCTGCTCACGAAACTCATTTCAACCTTTACAGAAGCAGACGGATAAACTGTCGCCTCATTCATGAAGCGTTCCTTAAAAAACATGTTGGGATCATAAAATAAGTTTAACATCCTCCTAACAAAGAAAATAAAAGACTCAGAAGACTTTATTTTCACGTCCTCATGAGAGAAATGAGACGAGAGTTGGATGATGGTTTGTTGATGAGCTGCTGGCCTCTGATTGCTCGTTGAGATTAAACAGATGTTGGTGTTTGTACCATCGACTCCTTTTCTTATGAGCAGAGTGAAAATGAATATTATGACGCAGCTAACGAGGAAGCTTCCTGCATTTTAGACTCTCTGGCTTTTCATTCACTTAAAGGTCTTAAAGTTAACTTTGACGTCAAATTTCTATATGAAGTTGAGCCGCTGACCTTTTAGATTTCTGATTTCCAGTTTGTTTTTTGTGTTCATCAATAAGCAAGGCGGCAGCGAACCAACAAGTTTATTCACTTTAGGCCGTGGTCAGATTTTCTTTCTTCCTCAGCTGCATCACTGGAAACAGAACAAGCTGAAAATCATCAGTTTTCATGTTGTCCACCTGCTCTTTTATTATCCCATCCTCACTCTCCATGAGACCTCTGTAATCTGCCTTCTTTTAAGGACTAAATGTTCGCAGCACATTATGAAGGTTTCGTCGTGATCACGGCCTTTAAGTTTAAGTTTCGTCCCGTACAAAGCGAGAACAGCGTGAATTCGGGCTCCACATACAACAAACGTGCTGAAACAACATTCATACTGTTTACAGAAGACGCTACGTAGCATTCAGGCTAACTTCCTGTCCAAAACAACACGCTGTATGTTATTCTGAAAGGACAGGAGTTTTTTCCTCTTTTTTTTTTTATTGATGTTTGTAACTAGTAATTTTCTCAGAAAAAGAAAAAACGTAAATGTTGAGCGGCCTTCAGACTGATGACAGGCGGATTAATTTGTTGTTAAGTGGCACAGAAAGGGCAGATCTGCTACTGTCGCCGGCCTGCAGTCCAGAAAACCTCAAATAATTCATGACATTTATTTTTTAAAAACAAAGAAACGCCGGTGGTGCAAAAACATCCAAACATCTCCGTCACAAACAGAAAAATACTGACAAAGTGTCGTGCTTGTGTTGTGGTTTTTGGTTTTTGTTGGCACTGTGTTTTTTTGAGCGGTCGAGGATTTTCATTCCAAAATGCTACATATCCATTTTCAGAAAACTAAACACCTGAAACGCACAGTCCTCCATCACACGGTCGATTTATTAGTGAATAAATGATTATTTTGGATATCTCCTTTTGGAATGAAACCCCTGATATTTCATTGCCACCTTATAAAAGAAAACATGAGTAAGTACATTAGTGAACATCAGCTGTCCTCCGTAGGTTTAAATTTTACAAACTGAAGACATTTAGAGCTTGAAATAATTGAACATCACACACAGAAAGACTTTCTAATCAGAGCTGAAGATGAACGCTGATGATGCTTTTCTTAGTTTTGGTGCTTGCTATTATTTTCACTGTATATTAATGTATAAATAATTTTATTGATTAAGAATTAAAAAGTAAAATGTATGGTGGCTGAGAGAGTTTAACTTCAACAAAATTCAACTACAGCAAAGTGAAGATTTATGGACGTCTTAAAAGACTAAATTAGTTTTATCAGCCTCTGTTTGATGATTTAGTTCATTTAAAGCCGTGGCTTGTTTCCATAACGTCATCGTAATCATCAGTGCAACGTCTCGTTTATAGAAAAGTGACGATTACGTGAGAGGCACCAGGTTTCATATTTTTATATTTTCATAAGTCGAAGCTTCTTTAGCGTCTCGGTTTCTCTGATTGTCCAACACATGTGCGGCTTTTACGCTTTAATAAATGAAACTCTAGGGGTGGAAGTGCAGCACAATCACCAAAGAAATCTTATTTTATTAAAGGTGTGGATCATTGTTTTGTGTAATAATCTCATAATCATGTTGTCTATTTAGTTATTTAGTAGTTTTAAAGAAAAAGACAAGATGATGATCCTGATAAACATCTCGTATTCTCTTATAATCATGACTCAGCTTCATTACATTATTACTAAATCGATATGAGATACTCGTATTGTAATCACAGGTATTGATCATTTTATCTATTTGTTTATTTATTTAATACTCATCTCATTTGTAACTTCCAACAAAATGAGATTTTGTAAGTATGAGATTACGAGGATTTCATCATCACATGAAATAATAAATACAATATAAAAAATAATAATAAAAATAACTGTGAGTTATTTATGTTGGAACAAGAAATTCTTGGTAATCAATATTTACGATCATGAAACAGAGCATAATTATGAAAAATGACTATGTGATAATTATGAAATAAAATAATTATGAGATCCTTCGTAATGTGTGAAGATGAAATAATGACTGAATCTATCTCAAAACAAGGATCTCATAAAAACGAGATTTCAAGCTGAAGCTAATGATTATTTTTCTTATAATAAAGAGAAACAGACAAAGTAATTATGAGATTTTACCTGATAATTAAGAGATTTATTTTTTTCTTTGGTGGATGTGATGCACTTTCATAGAAACGGGCAGTTTACAGCTTCCTCCCTCAAAAAACTTAAGTTTCTGTTTTAATGACGTTTTGTTATTTCTTTAATTAAGAGTCTGAATTGAAACAGATTTTGTTTTGTGCTTTCTTTCATTAAGTTACGGGTGATGTTTCTCCTCGTGTCCTCAGAGTTCGCTGACCCTCTCGCTCAGCGTCTCCAGCTCCTCCTCCTGCTCCTGGTAACGCTCCACCTGCCCGCCGTCGCCGCCTGCGGGGCCCATTGGCGAGGTGGATGGGGTAGTCGAGGCCGCTGAGCTGGGCGTGGTGATGCCAGCGCAGGTCGTCGCTCTCGTGGGTGATGTAGCGCTCGTTCATCCGAGACTCCAGGCTCCTCAGGTCCAACCACATCTGGTAGTCCTGGTAGGGAAAACAAACACACCCTCAAACAAACTGCTCACAGAAATGTCACATTAAAATATTTTTATTTGAAATATATTTTATTCCTCAAGCTCATGAAAGACCAACTGGTTCCTCCATCTGTCCGCTGTTCTGGTGTCGCTTATTTATCTGTCCTAAAATCAGATATTTTTTTAAATAGTCTAAAACATCGACTGTTTATAAAGATGGACGAAACATCTCCACTTCCTCCTGCTGTACAAAAGTGAAGCTAAAATATCTCAGATACGGGCGCCGCCATCTTGTTCTGGTGACGATCGTTTGGAGTCAGAGTCTGTACAGCAGTAATCAGGGGAGGAGCCTCTGTATCAAGGGCCCGCCCACACACCCACCTGATTCGATCAGTAATCAATAATTAAGAACTGTTAGCTAACGATCACCTTTAAAGTTATGTCTCCTCTCAATGTTTCTACTCTCACGTATAATTCCTGAAAAAGACGTCTGCAGGACGCCTCCACGACTACTTCACTGTGACTGACAGCTGTCAATCACGAGGACCACGCCCCCTTTTATAGCATCAAATAACTAAATAAATCCAAATTGATCAGAAAAACAAACACTTGCACAAACATCAGTGCATTGATCGCCAGCTATCAGCCACAGTGGGCGACCCAGGTAGTAGTATAAGGGGAAAGCCAAAAATAAAACAAGTTAAGTTTAGTTTTTTTCTCTGTTAAACTACTTTCACAGTCAAGAAACTTGCATGATAAAACATTTAATTAATTTATTTTTAAAAGTTTTGACCACCTACAGTCTGATCAAAATCTTTAATACACACATGAAACATCAAAAACACATTAAAAGAGTATTTTCATGTGGTCAAGCCAAACGAACCCTCAACTTTAAATCTGTAATTTAGTCTTTGTCATATTAAGTCTAGTTTTATTACTTTTAATCTGCTCCTTATTGTTAAAAGTCCTGTTTCTGTCATCTTCTTGTGTTAAAGTTAGTAGTAAAGTCCTTGTTCAGTTTTTGGTTGTCAGGTGATTTAGATGTTCAGGTTGATTTAATCATACTCATGTCATTCACTTTTTTTTTTACATTAATTTAACCTTTAGATAAACTGAAAACAAATCGCCCGTCTTACCTGTAACCAGGGGTGGCTGAGGGTTTTGTCCACGCTGTACCTCTTCCTCATCTTCACCTGCAGCAGGTTGTTAATCAGGTCAATCGCTGCGAGGAGGGAGAGACAGAAAAAGAGAGAAAAGAAAGAGGAGGTGACGGGCGAGAAAACCGGGAGGTAAAGCGAAGGTCTGACAGAGGAAGGGAGGAGGATGGAGGGTCGGCCCCCCGTGGAGAGGGGCCAGTCGGGGCTAATGAGCAAAGCTAACATGATGTTAACATTTCTTCAGGGGTCAGCGGTCTGAGCGGCCCCGGGGCCCCTCAGGTCCGCGCAGGCCTCCGTCGCTCGGCATTATTCACATGAATGGAGCGACGCATGAATACGCTCCGACCTCTCACTGCTTCTCATTCCTCTTTCTCATGAGAGTCACATGACCCACTTTAATCTGCACTTTCTTTCTCTGTGAGCTGCGAGGCCGAAGGATGGCGACGTCCGTCCATCCGTCTGTCCAAACACGAACAACTTCAACTCCTCCAAACTCATTTCTTCCTGTAAATCTGCTTTTCAGTTTCAGAGTGAGCAGAACATGATGAGATCATTAATGATCACCTTTATTGATCAGTGTCATTGCTGCACAAATACACCATACACAAAAACACTTTACATATTTAATGTAGTTAATAAACATACAATGTTTTTGGTCACTGAAAATTTTTAAAACTCGGTTTGGGGTGGAAACTTTGAGAAACAAACGCTGAGGTTTAAAATGAAGCTTTTGAGAAATGTTTTCACTTTAATTTGTGCCGGTGGATCACCACTTTATTTCTCTTTAGTTAGCCATGCTCTAATTACAATTTGGCAAATAACTATGAATTAACAAGTAATTACTTATTATTTTTAAATTAATGCCTCCAGAAGAGAAAAAAACTACGAATGTTCAGAATATTCTTCTTTGGTATCGTTGATGTCGAACTTTATCGCCCCCTGCTGGCCCGAAATGTTTGTTTGAATGTTTGAAATAGTTGTCTTGATGTTGATGGAAATAATTTGTGAAATGACAGCAGAACTTTATTTTCTTTTAACAGATTAGAAAAATACCTGTTTTAGAAAATAGTCTTGATTCTTCATTGAACTCTTTGAGCTTTGTGACGTTTCTGCTCATTTATTCAGGAATTTTCCTTTAACTCCCCCTCGGTGTGTTTATGTGCTCATGAATACAGTCAGATGCATTGACTGACTCTATTTTCCTGCCTTCAGATTCAACAGTTTCATCCATAATATTCAGTGTTCATGAAGGAAAATGATGTTGACATCATAAACCGAAGAGGTGTCTCCATTAAAAACTTGGCCGTGGGCGGAGGGAAAATGAGTTCCATAACAGGAGCCCTTTGAAGTGTCTTCTTTTTAAAGTGATCTTTGAAAATGCAGATTTGTTGACGCACTCAGAGTTTTATTGTCTGACATTTAATCCTCCTGACAGAAACGACTTTTACAACATTTATTTCAAAGCGCTGCTGAAGTGGCGGCGGCGGGATGAGGAGGTGGGGGGAGGTTAAGAGCGCTTCGGGGATCCGGCCGAGGAGCGAGTGAGTCAGGCCCGTTTTAAATCTGTCTGCTAGTCAACAGGACGAGTCCAGCCAACACACGGCGAGCGGACGAATTTAGAGACAGTGACGACAACAACGTGAGTCACAGAGCGACTTTGCCGACTTACTGCAGCTGATGTTCGAGGGCAGAAAACAACCGCAGAGAGGTGAAACAAAGCGCTCGTCTTTGATGGAGGCGCTGCAGGGAGCGTTTGCTCTATTTATATTTGTTGGTGGAGGAAGATTTGTTCAGTTTGACTACAAAATGACCGTCTGCTGCAGCTCTGCAGAAACATCAGCAGAGTATCCTGATTTTTTAATCTTATCCTGGGTTTGATCATATTCAGGATGTGCTGTTTTTCCATTAGATTATAACACTATGACGGTTTTTATCTTTATTTGTCATTTCTGGACCGACCGAGTGGCCTCCAACAGCTGAGAAAAACTCATTTTGATTTCATTTAGCTCCTCACAGCTGATAGACAACAAGAAAATATTTAAAAATTGAATTACTGAATTACCTGAAACCTGAACGAGGTGTTTCCTCATCACAGATCCTTATTTTTATCGACACACTGCAGCTTGTTTATCTCGGTTTTCAGACTCACTTTACATTTCAGTAGCTTCATGTTCAACATTTTTATCTTGTTTTGTGGGTGAAATCTCCTTTCCAGGACTCGGTTTTGTTTCTCAGCTCTTTTCTCCTCGCCCGTGACGTTACCAACCTTCCTGTGAGACTTTCTTCCAGGGATGAGGAGGGTACATGAAGGCAGCGTTCTGGATCTGATCGTTGATATCTTCATCTTCGTTGAAAGGGAAAGTCCCGCTGAGACTGAAGGACACCAAGATCACAACCAGGATTATCACCAATAATACGAACAGAAATAAAAACATATGAGGCAGAAAAATATAAGACAGACGTGTCAAAAGATGTTTTAGTTAGATTAGTGCAAAAATCCAGTCAGAGATTACAGATTTGACAGATTAATCTGATGTTCAGTCCTTCAGAGTTACTAATTATGGACGGTTGATGATCATAACAGACGACCACCAAAAAGTTTAAACTCGTCATCAAGAAAGACGAACAAAAAGAAGATGTGAGAAAAATAAAAGGAAGAGATGAAAAAGCAAACAAACACAGAGGACTGAAACAGATTTAAAGTGGTCGGTCAGGTGAGCGTGTTACCTGACGTAGATGATGACGCCGACCGACCACATGTCCAGCGAGCGGTTGTAGCCTTTGTTCCTCAGCACCTCCGGAGCAAGATACGCCGAACGCGTGCCGACCACCGAGCGCCTGAACGACTTCTCGCCAATGATCCGAGCGAAACCGAAGTCACAAAGCTTCACCTGAAACGAGA
Organism: Scortum barcoo; assembly: GCA_023238725.1. NCBI lineage: Eukaryota > Metazoa > Chordata > Actinopteri > Centrarchiformes > Terapontidae > Scortum > Scortum barcoo. The sequence continues at coordinate 1,055,576 of CM041539.1, forward strand.
AGACGCAGCCGAGTTACAGAAAAGGAGTTAAAACACAGTTTGGACAAAAAGGTTAAAGGGGAAAGTTGATTTAGCTGAATGTGTTGATTTAATGATAAATATTTGCTAACAAACCATGTGTTTAGCAGCACGTTAACTTTACAGTCAACAAACAACCAAAGTTAATATAAAAATAAATGTTATTTGTTTCCAAACGAAAATGGACAAACTGAATGACCTGTTTGTTTTTTGTTTGTTTTGTTTTTGTTTCTAACTGAGAAAACTAAAATAAGAAATGAAAAAAGGAATTTGTAAAAACCAAAATTGTGGATTTTCATTTTCGGTTGTGAAACAATAAAGAGATTTATGTGTTTTAGAATTACATCCAGACTGAAACCTTCACACAGTGTTGATTTTTATTTTTCTCTGTTCTGATGGAGCCACATTTGGAGCTTCCTTTGACTTAAAGACAACATTTGTCGAACTTTACATCCTCACTTGGTAATTTCCAGTGTCGTTCTCTCGTATTCGGTTTAAATAAAAGTAAATTGATATGATGGAAAACGTGAGGCTCAAACTGAGGCTCTCTGGCTGTTGATGGGGCGTCTTTCTGTTCAGACTATAAGCAGTAAAACTGAATCCTGCTCTCAGTAAAGAATTTAAAATAAGTGGGAGGACACAGGTCGAGGGAGCGTCTTAATTAATCATAATCCTGAGTTTTGATCCCGTCGTGTTTGTCCGAGCGGCAGCCGTCACTGTTTGGACGGAGGACGAGTGTGATGAAGCTGCTGACAGTGAGGAGCTGCTGGCTGAGATCTTCACAGGATGATTCACAAACACTCGGGGAGAAAGATGGAAGTCATCGGGGATTTGTTGGCTCGCTCCGCGGTCATGTCGATGAATCAGCATCGACTTTATTTTGGGTCACTGTTATGGAGAGTGTCGCTCCTCGTTCGCGTGCAGATTCAAACTGAGGTGGACGGACTCGAATCTTCAGCCGTTAACGTCGCTAAGAAAATCAACACTGTTGGTCAGATCGATTGACTTCAACGCTAACTGCTGCTAAACCAAAATGTCTTAATTTTACTGTTTTATTTCAACACACGGTTCAATAAAGAAGATGCAACATGTAAATAAATTGTTGAAAGGTTGACTGGTCTTTGTTTTAAACTTGTCTTCACATGTCCTGGATCGATGTCTGTGCTGGACAGAAACAGAGGAAACTGATCTCTGAAGATTTTTTTTTTTTATGTCAAAATGTTGGACTTTTCCTTTTCTATTTCCTTTGGCTGCTTGATCATGATCTTTTCTGGTGTGTTTAGACTTAACAAATGTTTGCACATTTTGTGCATAAATGTGTTTTATGAAGTGTTTTGCGACCGTGGATAAACACATCTGAGCAGCACTTATTTCCTCCATCAGCCATGACTGAAACATCCACCTGTTGTGGAAGATTTGTCTGAAATGGCGTAGTGTCTGAGTTCATAACGTCACGTACAGTAAAGACATTTTGTCGTGGAGCTCAGAGCGATGATAAGATCGTCCTCTGTAAGCAGCCGTTCTGTTTCACTACAGAGCAAGACTGAAGATTATTAAAACCTGATCTCTGTCGATGTGTCATCATCAGGTCGACGCCAACGTTCATGTGAATAAACATGAAGCTGAACATTCATCATACATCATGACTTTATCACTGTAATTGTGTTTTACAGGAGAAGACATTAATATTGTGGAGTATTACTGCAAATATAAACACTTTTAACATAAGAATAAAACAACAGTACAGTACAGTGAGTATAAAAAGTTAGTTTTTGTTAGCAGGTCTGTAGAAATGAAATCCACTTTATTATCATATAACATTATATAACCTCCATTTCTGATTGCTGGAGTGCTGAAATATTTCAACTGGCTTGGATGTTTATTCTTGTTTATTTGCATCTTTGCATCTTTAAATTGATTTTGAATTATTTATGTTTTGTCTGAACACATCGTTAGCGTAGCATAAAAAGTGTGTTCGTTGAGGGATAAAGTAAAATAGCTCTGATGCTCAAACTATAAATGAAAGCGGGTTAAAGCTGATGTTATGCAGCAGTTTGAGGCTCCGTCAGCCTGTTGTTGGTTTCCTGACATTAGCAGGAGTAGCAGCTCTGCAGACGAAGCACAGCAAACAAAGCGTGTGAGGAATCCTGAGACCAACAGCCGGCCTGATGCATCATTAGAGAAAACAGTTCGTCTGTGTGACACAAACAACTATTTCTGGAGAGGAGACAGAAAAACTGCAGAAAGCTGCTGATAGTTACACTGACAGCTAAAGGACAGTCTGTCTCCACTGAATGTTCCCATCTCACATCCCCCCTCAATACATCCATATATACACCATTATATTTTTATATATTACATCATTATATATACTGCTGCTGGTTGGAAAACTGCTGTGAACCTTTCTGTGATGCTTTCACTGTCTTCACTACCTTAGATTTGTTTATGGTCCAGATGCATCCAGAGTTTTTAAATAAATTTGCATCTTTAAATTGCACAGTCGTTTCTTTTATGTCTGTTTTTCCCCGTCAGGTTTTGGGATCAAACCTGTTTTCACTTCTGTCTTCTACACTCACTGATATTTAAATTTTAGTTAGAAACTGTCCCTACATGCACAACCAAATAGCAAAATAGTCCAGACTTTATTGAAAAAGATGATTCAGGTTTAAAACTTGTTTAAAATGAATGAAGTTTGCATTTTTAAAATATCTGCTAAGAAACAAATGTTGTTTCCTGTAAGTCTCGAGTTTCAAAAACAAAAAGAGGCCGTTAGCACACACACACACACACACTCACACACACACACTCGTACCTGTGGAAATGAGTCTGCAGAGGCCAGCAGGACGTTTTCAGGTTTGAGGTCACAGTGGACGATGTTCTTGAAGTGAAGGTGACGCAGAGCCACGAGGATCTGACAGCGACACACATGCACAACGAAGCATTTTATGATAATTCACTAAAAAAGTTCATGTAAACACTCTGATAGGAGGAATTAAGACTGTCCTGAGGGGGGCGCTAAGCAGGAAATTCAGTTTTGGTCGAAGATGAGATCTGAAGTTACATCCTGTCATCATGACGTCGGCACATCGTCGGTCTATACAAGGTGGAGCCACAGATTGTATGTAAAGATGGACGACATGACAGCTCATAAGCCCCGCCCCCTCCATGTTAGCAGATGGGACAAACTAAAAAAATCAAACATCAAATAAAAGTTTCCTAAAGATGGTTTCTGTCATTTTACGTAGTTCTGATCACGCTGATGTTTGTTCAAGTGTTTGTTTTTCTGATCAGTTTGGTTTTAATTAGTTATTGATTATATAAAAGGGGGCGTGGCCTCATGATTGACAGCTGTCAGTCAGTCACAGTGACGTAGCCATAGAGACGCCTGCATGGACGTTTTTTCATGAATTGAATGTAGAAACAAGAAAAAGAGGAGACGTAACTTTAACTTTAGCAGGTGTTTGTTCGTTAGCAGTCACTAATTATTGATTACTGATCAAGTCAGACGGGTGTGTGGGCGGGGCCTCGATCACTACTACACAGACTCTGGCTGCAAAAGACGTCACAGAAAAAGAAGGCGGCGTCCGTATCTGAAATATCTGAGCTTCACTTTTGTACAGAGGGAGGAAGTGGAGACATCGTCCATCTTTATATTCAGTCTATCATCACACCAAGCTGCTGTCGCATTTACCTCATCTCTAATCGCTGATTTGATTTGTGTTTGTGGATATTTGTGAGCAAACTTAGTTTTTTGGCCAACTCAGCTGTGATTACTAAAGTGCTCAAGTTGGCTTGAGATCAGATTTGAACACTTACATGTTATATACATACATACATACATCTGAAGTGTTTTTTATCTGAATCTGAGAGACTTGAGCTAATGAACCTGTGTGACCAGGAACTTGGTGATCCTTTCGGGCAGTCGTCCCTTCTCGCTCGACAGGATCATCTCCAGCATGTCTCCGTGGAGTTTCTCCATGACCACGAACACTCGCTCCGGCGTCTCGAACATGCAGTCCAGGTTGACGACGCCCGGGTGGTGCAAACTCTGCAGGCGGGAGGACAAACGTCTTCATGTAAACCTCCATTCACTGACGATGGTGTAAAGTTTGGATTGAATTATTTTTAGATAAAATAGTCCTTTATTAATCCCTCAGTGGTGAAACATGCAGTGTTAAAACAGCAGAGAGGACAGAGTAAGAGCAAGAAAAATTATATAAATAAAAACAATTAAGACAATAAGAGTAATAAAATTTATTATTTACATTTTAAAATGAATTACACTGTATTGATGGAAACTGCAGTTTCCTCTTTATGACCTTTATTATGTTTTGTTTGATAAAATAAAGTTAAATATCAATCAGAGTCAAACAAGTTTTATCATCAAAATGTACTTAAAGTACTAAAAGTTAAAATACTCATAATGCAGAATAATCTGTTATATAATTTAATTATTATTGAAATCCATTAATGTGTAAAAGTGGATCATATTTAATAAACTGATGCTTTGTTTGTAATATATGTATACATACATACATGTAACATATACAGAATATATGTATGTAATCTGAAAGTGACTGCAGCTTTTAAATAAAAGTAGTGGAGTAAAAAGTACAATATTTCCATCTGGACTGTGGTGGAGCAGAAGTATAAATTAGCAAAAAACTAATTAGTTAACTAATTATTACTTGTCATTTAATATTAGAATAATATGAATATATTGAATATAAATATAACATAAATGATTTATGATATTTAAAGATTTAATCATTATAATACTGCAGCTGCACATTTATTCAAATAAAGTCATTTTCTCTCTTTATTCATGGAAACATGAACACTCAGATTTACATTTGGACATCTGATGTGTTAATAAATTACAGCCTCAATAAATCTGATCAATACACTGATTGATTTGTATCCCGGGAGCGAGCAGACGTGAAGTGAACAGTGTTTGACGTGCACGTGTCGCAGGTTGAGCAGCGCTGCAGTATTACAGGATGTCACACCCCTACAGTGTTGTTGCCACGGTAATGAAGCCGTTAACAACAGGAAGTCACACTCCCCGCCAGCTTAACTCGCTGTGTGTGTGTGTGTGTGTGTGTACCTGCAGGATGGCCACCTCGTTGCGCAGCTGACTCTCCTGTTTGGTGGGGAAGCGGAGTTTGTCGATGATCTTGATGGCGACGTCTCGGCTGGACTTCCTGTGTTTACCTGCAGGAAAACACACAAACATCAACAACACAAACACACACGAATATTTGTTGTTTTCGATTATTACTGAATATTATTACGCTTAAAGCCATAAAGTAACAGCTGCTTGTTTCCTGTTAAGTTAAATGGAAGGTTTTCTTCCTTCTTCTTTTATATTTTTTCCACTTTTGTCTTTTATGCACTAAATCAAGGTGTTTGGGTGATCTGAGTTTGAGGATGAAGTCAAAATATTCTCCCAATATTAAACCTTTAACTTTGTAAAATAATGAGTTATTGCAGGTTTAAAAGTTTTATCTGTTGAGTAAATGAACGTAGACTGTTCGATGGTGCTTCAGGTGTGTTTTACCTCCGTAGACGATACCAAACTGTCCTGAGCCGAGAACCTCGTCAGGGAAGATCTGATACACTGAGTTAATGTCCTGAAAAACAAGAGCAAAGTCAAAGCTCACACTGATCATTCAGATCAATTCAAAGGTTAAATTCAGGCTCAGAAATAAAAGAATCACTGAGGATGAATAATGTGAAGCTGAGATGAAAACTCTGTAGGATCAGACTGAGCTCGCCTTCAGGACCAAATCATCTGTCCTCAGATTTATACGAAGACCAGAGTCTCTGTGAAACGGGCTGCAGAGATGTCGTCGGGATGTTGGACGCCTCAGAAACTCACCAAGACGGAGAGGAGTCTGAAACCTGAGCCACCAAACTCTTCACATCTAAACTGGACGAGTTGATAATAATCTTCTTACATCCCTCTCAGAAAGGAAGTATTATTTCTTAAAATGCTGAACTCTTTCTTTCTTTCTTTCTTTCTTTTAACAAAGGATTATATAAGGAAAGCGGTGACACGGTTCGATGTTCTCAGCTCCATTTTGAGACAAACTCTTTGTATTTGCAGGTTTTTAAACCAAAAACACTTCAAGGCTCTTAAAAGTGCTGAAAGCTGCTGAGCTCCTCTGATGGGAAACTGCTGCAGGAGAAGCAGAGGAAGGCGAGGCCGGCTGACAGAAAGTGGGTTCAACACAAAAAAAGGTGAATTGCATCAATTCATCACCTGGTGGATTTTTCAGAAAAGGTTTTTTTGCACAGGAAAGCCCACTGTGCGCCTCCCTGAGTGTAACTACACAGCGTCAGTGATCTGCCACAGCTTTGACACCAAAACTGCAAAATATTTTCTCCTTGTCTGCAATCACGTCTCCCTTTTCTCCCCTGTTAGCTGACAGCCTAATATCACACCTCAAGCAAAGAGGACAGAAATACAATATTATAAACCTCCTCCCCCTTCCCCGAGCTCGCTGCCTAATTACCATCCGTCGCCATGGAAACCCTTTGGCTGAGTGAGTAATCACAGTAATCTCCATTTGAGGTGCTCGAAGACGTGCTCACCTTGGAGACGGCGAGGTGCACGTCTGCATGGAAATGGGACTGGATGTTCTCTGCGGCTGCATTAGCATGAAAAGAGTTTGTCGACATTTGAGCCTTACGTAAATCTTTATGATGTAAATGTACAGAGTGTTTGATGCACCCCGAAACTCTGCGACGCCGCCGAAAGTCTTCACATGCAAATGGAGGGAAAAAGTGAGAGGAAGCAGCACAGACGGGATGTACTTTGTGCTTTTTCATCTCAAACTCGTGACAGAAAGTTAAAGTTAAACTAAAAAACTGAAGCTCACATGAACCAAAATGTTGCAGGAGATGTAAACATGTCCTCTGCTGCATTTGAATGATATACTGACCAATATCAGCTCATTTCAGATCAATCGATTATCAATAATTAACAAATGAACATGCAGAGATCCAAAGATATGTTCTCAAACAGCGTCACCACTGATAGTTTTCATATATTTCATAAATCTCCTGTTCAGCCTTGTTAGAAAACAAATGTTCATGTTATTGGTCATGTAAACAACATTATCATCAGCAAATACTGAAAATCATAAAAAATGATTATCTGTTCTTTTAAACTCTTAAATATCAATATCAGCATTAGCCTCAGAAACATCTGTCTGAGCATGAGCATTATAATCTGTATGTCGTAGTATGAATGTTTTCGTACACATGACTGGATTTTTCTCTTGAAAACGTAAATAACTACAGTTCTAAGGAACTCTGCAGACTCTACAGGATTATTGAACTTTATATTAAAGTGACTTCACACAAAAATTACTGTCTTTTAAGATTCCTTAAATATAGAATAATAAGATCACATTGGTAGATTTATTCAAGTACTCAAATAACGTGGACTTCCATTTAATGCCAATATTGTACTTTTCACCTCTCTACTTTTATTTAACTAAAGTTACTTTTCAAATTAAGATTTTACTAACAACAAATGCAATCGGTTTATCAAATATGATTCATTTTGATTGATTAAACTACCAAAAGTATATGAAGTAGTTAAAATAAGCTCCAATCTGATGATACGATAACACAGATAATATTCTGCACTATACTTTATTTTTTTAGTGCTTTTACTCTTTTCAGGAAATAAAAGTCTTGTTGGCAGCAGATGCGACAGAAAGATGAACGACAGTGATCGCTGGATATTTTTAGACGTGAATGTGGTAAACCCTCATCCCACGGGAAGGACGGCAGATGGCAGCGATGGGAATATGTGGTATACCTGTGTACACCTGAGTGTGTGTGTGTATGTGTGTACTCACCACGTTCTCCTGGATCTGACAGTTGGAGACGGAAATACTGATGGAAATTTCTTCTGTTGACGAGACACAAATATGATCATTTAAAACTGCAGGAGAACATTCAGAGGAAAAATCAAATGTCTCATTTTACAGTAAAAAATTGTGCAACTTAATTAAATCTCAAAAGAGATTCTGTTTATTGTATCAGCCAATGTTTTTACTCCTTTAAGCAGTACATTTACTCTATAATACTGATAATAATAAATGTTTGAAAATGAATGTTCTGAAGCCTTCAGTATTATTTTAGAGTCCTTTTCCCACAGGTGAGCAAAGAGTCAGAGGAGGCTTTGAGACCACAGTGAAGCGTTAGTCATGATCAGTTTGACGTCAGTGAAGGTCTGAAATATCTCTGATGGGTTTTGTGTGGGTGTCGACGGCCCTGAGGGGGATCTGAGAGTCTGCAGGAGAATTCAGAGGCAACACGAACATTAATACCTGAGCTGGAAATGTGCGAGGAGTCCTTTCACAGCCGGGATAATGTAAGAATCACATTTACATTCGTTCAGTTTCTTTTCTAATAGATTCTGTCATACAGACGGCTGGCATGAAAGTGAAGTCCTGAATTCATAAAAGTTTTAAAGGAAGATGACAGGACAGTGTTTTTAACCTCTTAACATCGAGCATCCTCTTTTATTTCTCCTTAAGTAGCTTCAAGGATGAAGGAATCATGTTCTTATTTGACAGTATTGTGATATTTCATGTTGTTCACACTCTGTATTACAGCTTTATGTTACTTCAGCAGAGTAAAATATTCAAAACCAAAGATCACCATTCGATCAGATTTAAATATTTGAGATGTATTGTGCATTTTTTTTACATGCATTAACCCCAAAATTCAGCAGTATTTGGCATGCTTAAAAACCTTTGGATCACCACCAGAATTTAAAATGAAGATCTTGGATTTGATCACAGTTTGGCTGCACAGCATGAGTTTTGGTTTGTGTTGTAAAGGTCTGTGCAGGGATGAATGTTACTGGTAATTGCTGGCCGCACAGGCTCATACAGCACCAAAATCTTTACTTCTTTACTTTATCCTATAAGATGACCCAACTTGAAACAGAAACATGTAAAGTTTGTATAAAATAATGTTCATCTACAGTATAGTATAAAAAGATGCAGCTAAATGGACATGTCCAAAATTCTGATGCATTTTTCAAGGCAGTATAGAGGACTCAGGTCATCAGGATCAACAGTTATATACAGTTGTGTGTCGTCTGCATAGCGATTAAAATGAATGGCGTGTTCACCAATAACGACCTCTTATTGTACCTTACAAAGTGTGAAAAGTAGCGGTTCCAGAATTGAGCCTTGTGGCACTCCAAAGGGATGTTCATTGTTAGTAAGTTTTGAATTAAGACAATAAAGTTGGGACTTCACAAGCAGGAATGAAAGATCCTGCTCAAGTTTACAATCAATTAAAACAAAAGCAGTTTATCAAATGAGTTTTAGCAGTAAAAGTTTGATTCAACACAGTTTTGATGTTTTGTGCAGTTTTTGAAATGGAATTACATCCTTTATCGCCAAAAGATGAAACAAAACCATTTAAAAACTATGAAACACAATTAAAACCTGTAAACAGTAAAAATACAAAGAACATGAATACAAAGAAACAATAAAAAACAAACTGTACCATTAATACCAACTTGCATAAAGGTTTTAAACTTACTGTGTCCGCTGCGGTGGGAGCTGTGGGAAATTCCCGTAGAGACGGCCGGCATCAGAGCATGCTGGATGGCCATTTCCCACATCCGAGCCACATCCTGCCCGACCCCGCTGACCTGAAACCAGCCGGCAAAAGATGGCCGGTAAAATAAGCTGAAACTCTTGTAGCTCCACTTCCTGAAATAAACCTCAGCGTCAGATTACTCACCAGGATGCTGCTGCCGGTCACAGATGATTCAGCCCTCTGCAGGTTCTCGCCGACGTAGTAAACCAGCGATGCCGTGGCGATCTCGAAGCAGTGAGGGTTCGCTCCATCAGGAAGCAGAGAGAAAGTCTGAGCCGGCTCCAGAGATAAGATCTCCGACAGAGGGATCTCCTGCAGCGAGAGGACAGACAGGATGAAGATGAAGGCTGAGGACGATGATGCTCTTTCTACAAAAATGAGACGCTGTTTTTATCGACGAAATCAGCTTATAAAGAAATCTGTGTGCAGTTCTTAAACTGAGAGGCTGAAACTACTCTGAACTTTATATTTCTGTAAATGTGATGATGCACTTTTCAGCACAAACATCTACTTTTCCTGCAGCTCTGTCATAACTGAAGTATTATAAGTTCACATGAAGCCAAAGTGTAAATATTGACATCAGTCTTTTTCTTTGAGGTCGGACTTGAAGAAGACGTGAGAGGAGTCGTTCATTTATTAATCTGCAAAAGAAGGAATTTAACAGTTTGTCTTCATCAGTGGATTGAACTCAAGGAGGAAAATGTCATAAATGTAATAAATAAGAAAACACTCTGCTTCTCCAGACGTCAGTGATGAAGAGGAGGTGATGCAGTCTTACCTTGTAGTATTTACTTCCTGTGTCGTTCTGAAACAGCGTGATGCATTTACTGTCCAGCCGCCAGTAATGTCTCTTCCTCTGAAACATGATGGTGATGGAAAGGAGGCAGGAAAGGAGGAGTTAGACAAGGCGACAGACAGGAGAGATGTGAAGAAAGGAAATAAAAGAGAAGACAAAGGCGAGAGGACAGAAGATGGACAGAGAAAGAGAGGAGAAACGCTGGCGTCGCTCAGCAGAAACACACTGAACTTGTTTCCCCTTTTCACACAGAGCTGAAACATCCAGAGCAGCAACGCCTCCTCCTCCGACTGAAAAACTTTATCATTATTACACTTTTCTTTCATCAAATGTGTCTCAGTTTTAAAGAGAAATCTGCCAAAAAATCTGCATCAACACAAAACGACCTGCCAAGAGTCGGAAAAGGTTTCTCAAATCAAAGTAACACCTTTTCTTTTAACCTTTTCTCGCCATCTTACTGCCTATTTATCATCTTGCTGATATTAATAATATGCTTTATTCTCATTTCACATTTCATTTCAGCACATATTCATTTCTAACAAAAGATAGAACAAAAGAAAACAACAAACAATTAAATAAAATATCAGAATTCATCTTTATCTCCAGTATTTAAACGAGCCTGATAATAAAGTTTGTTTGTGTCTGATGGTTGTCTGTGCTGTTTTAATTATTAACTGTAAAATGTGCTCAGTTTTTATTTACTTTAAATCTGTGACTCCTCAGAAACACTGAGCTGCAGTTCAGCTCTAGTTGTGAAATCTCTGTGGTGAACTCGGTCCGGCACACTGTGTCCTGTTTGTGACCTGCTCCGGCCTTTTAATGGATGGATGACCAGTTTGGGGGCCTCACACCGAGCAGCTGACTCGCTCAGAGTCACTGCTGTCAGACGGATCAGGCTCTTATTCTGAAGGTCAGCTGGGGCAGGAAGTGATGTCACAACCACTGCCACCACCTGCCTGTTGTTTTAGTGACACACCTTTACCTGTGAGTGTTTGTTTGTGATGTGTTCATGGTCTGTGGAAATGTTTGAACTCTTCACTGACACAGATGATGTTTTACTCCAATATTTTCTTTTTTTCTTCATTTCCACCAATCAGGTCGAATTATGACAGCTAGACAGGTAAATCAACAGACGGGTGTACAGTCAGAGAGGTGAACAGACAGACAGAAAGGTAGTCAGTCAGTCAGACAGGCAGACAGACAGACAGTGTACAGACAGACAGGTAGTCACACAGACAGACAGTCAGACAGACAGACAGACAGACAGACAGGCAGGCAGTCGAACAGACAGACAGGCAGGCAGGCAGGCAGACAGACAGACAGACAGGTAGTCACACAGACAGACAGTCAGACAGGCAGACAGACAGGCAGGCAGACAGACAGACAGACAGACAGGCAGGCAGTCAGACAGGTAGTCACACAGACAGACAGACAGGACAGACAGACAGACAGACAGACAGACAGGTAGTCACACAGACAGACAGACAGGCAGACAGACAGACAGACAGACAGACAGGTAGTCACACAGACAGACAGACAGACAGACAGTCAGACAGACAGGTAGTCACACAGACAGACAGACAGGCAGACAGACAGACAGACAGACAGGCAGACAGTTAGACAGGCAGACAGACAGGCAGACAGGCAGACAGACAGGCAGACAGACAGTACCAGCGTGTCCTTGCTGGTGTAGTGGACCATCCAGCCCTCCTTCATCACGTTGCTGCTCTTCCTCTTTGTGTGTTTGACGGACTGAACCACTCTCATCAGAGGAATGTTGTTACTGGTCGACGGGCTGCAGGGGGCGGGACAAAGCACACCTTTAACACCTGTGTGTGTTTCTGTGTGTGTGTGTGTTTCTGCGTGTGTGTTCACCTGATGGCCCGGTTGGACTCGTCCAGGTCGGGGTCGTGGAGGTCGCAGAGGTCGCTGGGCCCCGCCTCCAGCAGGAGCCCCCCCTCTGAAGTCAGAGCTTCGTCCATGTCGTCCAATAGGCCGCCGCCTCGGTCCACATCGTGGTCATCAAGGCAACCCTCCACCATAACAATGTCTGACTCCGCCCCCGGGCTCAGGAGCTCTACATCACAGAGACACAAAGACGAACACGTGTGGGACAGTCAGGACGTGTGCGTGTACAGGAGTGTGTGTGTGTGTGTGTGTGTGTGTGTGTGGTGAAACTTGCCTCCGTTTTTGGAAACTTCTCCAAGGCAGTTGTTTGGCACTTTTGGAGCACATCGTTTATGACAGTTAAATTTACAATCTGAGAGAGAAACAAAGAAGAAGAGCAGCTGTAAGATCAGAGCAGGTTAAAGCACGACACCACTGAACACAGTTAATACTGTACAGAAATACTGTAATACTGTACAGAAATACTGTACATAAATACTTTACATAAATACTGCACAGAAATACTGTAATACTGTACAGAAATACTGTACATAAGTACTTTACAGAAATACTGCACAGAAATACTGTAATACTGTACAGAAATACTGTACATAAATACTTTACAGAAATACTGCACAGAAATACTGTAATACTGTACAGAAATACTGTACAGAAATACTGTAATACTGTACAGAAATACTGTAATACTGTACAGAAATACTGTACAGAAATACTGTAATACTGTACAGAAATACTGTACAGAAATACTGTAATACTGTACAGAAATACTGTACAGAAATACTGTACATAAATACTTTACATAAATACTGCACAGAAATACTGTAATACTGTAAATAAATATTGTACAGAAATACTGTAATACTGTATACTGTGTGCTCTCTGAGATCAGAAAACTGTGATTCTCTGTCTTTTATTAAACATCAATGTTTGTTGTTTTTTAATAAAAATGTCTGTGCAGTTCTATAAAATGAAATGAAAAAGTTTGAATGAGCTTTAAGCAGCACATCAGCTGTACACCTAAAGGAGCTTTACAGTCTGTATAACCTAAACTGAGATATGAAATGTACTCAGTGTAATCAGACTTAAATCTGACATGTAAAATCAGAAAGTTCTCCAAAGTCCAGACAGTTTTTATCCCTGTTTCTAGAACTGCGTAGTGAAATAATATAATGTTGAACTGCAAACAGGTAAAATTTTCAAATGTCCATAACTATGTTTAAATAAAATACTCAAGTCCCCCAGTTTTTGACTTTTCCTAGAATTGTGTTGTGTATAATCGAGATAAATCCAGATTAAAAACACGGGCATTTATATCTTTAACCATCACCAGGTAAAATTTATCCCGATATAAAAACGGATTTTTCTTTGCACTGTTTATCTTTAATTGACTGTGATCGTGGGTCCATCAGGCTGTTGTAGGTAACTGCCAGCTCTGGAAAGTTTTTTACAACATTTTTCAGCATTAAACTGCTCAGTGAGTTATTGTATTCATACAAAAAGCTTACATTTCAGAATAGGAAATAAAAAAAATTCATTTTCATTTTCTGATTTTAATTTTAAAATAGAAAACTGATTGAGTTGAAAGTTTACGGATTCACAGGTGATGATTAAACAAACTCATTTTATGACTTGAGACATTCCTTTGTGAACACCTAAGAACAAATTAAATGCCGGTTTCACGTGTACAGAGATCCTCTGGGGTTTAAATGTTAAATCATAGGATGCTGCCGTTAGCCTGATCGCCACTGACTGTGGTCGAATCATTCATGGTGACAGATAATAACTCTAATCTTATAAAGAAGAGGAATCAAACAAATCAGCAACACTGAGTTTAACGAACAACCTGATTTGTGATTAAAGTAAACTGTTCAACCAGCAGACCTTCCTGTCTCTCCAGAGGTTAAACTTTCTGGACAAACTTCACATTTTTAGCCTCACTGAAGGTATAAACTGTAAGAAAATGTTTGTTCTGTTCATGCTGTGACTGTGTTGCACACGTCGGCCTGTAGGTGGCGCTGCAGAGGCTTCGTGTGGTGGTGGGGTCACCTTTGCACTGCAGGCCCTGTCTGAAGAGGCCTTTCAGCAGCTTCTTGCAGTGCTGGCAGACGGTGGGTCGGGTGTACGAGTGGATCAGGAAGGTGTGAGGAACTTTGACCTTCGACAGCAGGATCTTATCCAGCTCGATGGGCCGGCCGACGTACGACTGCGAGCTGGAGCGCCGCTCTCTGCCGGGGAAGTAATCCAATTGGTTCTTCTGCTGCGAGGGGGCGGAGACAAAGAGGAGGAGGAGCCACAACGTTGTCAAACAACAACAAAAACAACGACCTTTATTTACAGGCGGTCCAGATGACGCTTGTTTACCTGAGAAAATGAGATGTAAACAAGCGTACCTGGCTGCCCACTCAGCTGGTGGGCTGATCAATTAAAAGTGAACAGCAGCGGAGGAAATAATCTGATTTAAATTTGCTCAGTTTTCTGTTATACTATAGATGAGAATAATATTATATTTAAGTATTATTTTGGATAAAAGTGTTGGGACGTACCTCCATGCTGGGACTGACCGGAGACTGAACAACAAGAGAAGAAAAGAAAAAGAAAGTTAAAGTTTGAATGTTGTGATGAAGAAAATAAATAAAGATGTTTTCTTGACTGTGAGATGAGAACATGTTTAGATTTGTAGAGTTTAAATTTGAAAAAAGATGATGAGATTCATGTTTTTTACATCTGGGAATAAAAGAAGCACCAAAACACAGTGTTCATTAAAAAATGTGAAACTTTGGTGCGATAGCCAACCACAGCCGGTCTGCTCGTCTCTTTTAAAGTCTTTTTTTCTTAAAATACAAAGAAAAAACAGACGCGAGACACCTCGCGGTTTGTTTCTCTGTATAAAGCATCCAAGCAGAGACAAGTCTGACTGGACCTTTTTTATGATGAACGACTCTGTTTCTGTATTTTAATCAGCTGCTGTTGAGGCTGACTGAGGCCTTTTAGCTTCATCCTCCATCTTTAAAGTGTGACGTGTCAATCACCTCCATCATACACGTTATAAATAAACATCTCAGACTAAAAACATCTGCAAAATCAAAAACAAGAAGCTGCTTTTGTCAGTCTGATATCGAGTTTAAAATGAGTGAAATTTGAACTCATTATATTAAATAATATCAGACGTAGCAACAGTAACGAAGGGGGCGGGGCTTAGGTGATGATGATGTCAGAGTGTGTTTCAGGTGATGTTCGTGTTCAGGTTGTGTTTTTGAGCTCCGGTCTGCTGACCAGTAAAGCGTCGTCAGTGTAGTGAGGCGGCGACGGTTCAGCGGAGAGGGGGCGTCCCAGGTTGACCAGCCCCCCCGTCAGGGACACGTTGGACGAGCGCCGCCTCCTCACGCCGCTGCAGTTATTGGGGATCTTAAAGGCACAACGCTTGTGATAGTTCAGCCCACAGCCTGGACAGAGACAGAAATTTTAACCAAGATTATTTCATGCGTTTTTTCTCATTTAGTAAAGAAAAAAGACACGAGCGTTCGTACCTTCACATTTGAGCCCCTGACGAACGAGCCCCCACAGCATCTCTCCACAGTGGTCGCAGAAGGCCGGAGCTCGGTACGAGTGGACGAACAGGCAGTGAGGACGGATCTGAAAGTCCTCCACCGTGGCCGACGCTGCAGAAGATCCAAAGACACCAACCAGGAGATCTTTTATTTATCAGCCTGTTTAAATCTGAAGACACTAAGAGGAGCTGAAGTGAAAAACTGGTTTCATGTTGAACATCGATATTATTATTTGTATTAAGTGCAATTTTATTTTTCTCCAGTGCAATAACAATTTGTATATATGGAGGATGTATATACTGTATTTATGTCATTTTTACCTTCTATATTTTATATCTTATATCTATTTTTGTACTTATTCTCACATTTGTCTGTTTATCTTGGGTGGGATTAATAAAGGTAAATAAATAAGAAATAAAAGGTGTTGACTGATTCCCAACTCTTTTACAACATTAAAAGAAGCAAACCTAAAGTAATGAATCAGACAGAGGAGTGTTGTAAATCAGTGAAGTGTGCTGTGTGTTTGAATCAGCTGCGGATGCTGGCTGGGCCGGTCGCCATGACGGCCATCTGAGCCCAAACATCCTCCAGCTGTTTGTACAAAAACTCAGCTGGGCACCGAGATCTCCCGCAGACGAACCCTCAACACCGACGGAGGAACCAGCCCGGTGTGATTCATTCAGCAAGTTTAGAAACTCACATTGTTTCCTCGTTTTCCAGGTTGAGACACAAATTCAGAGCAGAGAAGTAAAAACTCATTTTGGTTTTAATGGCCTCGCTCAGAGAAACATCTGTTTTTTCGCTCTGTTAACGAGCTGTGAGATCGATCCTGATTCACCAGCAGCTGTTTTCTCTGTGTGGTTTCAAACCTCCACTCGGTGACAGCTGACGGTTTATTATCGTTTCAGTTTTGTGGCAGACTGACGGATGATTTATTATTTTCTGTTCTGATGACTGTCGGACTCGTCAGCTGGATTTTTAAATATCAGTTAGTTTTATTAGTTTTAATACTGACACCTACATGATGCTGTTTTTCTAACTATGAGACAGGTGAGCACGTTTTTCTCTAAATCTGACAGGAAAGTCACTCACTGATCATCGATCCTGAGCAGAGGAGAAGACGTGAAACACAAACATGAAGTTTATGAAAATCGAAAGTTTGACTTGAACTGTGACGACTCAACACGCTCATTTGATGAATTCATGTTTTATGTATTTTAGTCAATTTACGTTCACTCTTTCTCTTTCCTGCGTTAACTTTCAATCATCTCGTTGCGGTCAAAGTTTAAACCTCTCTCTCCATCAGGTTAATTTCCTGATCATCACATGGTTTTAAAATAATGACGTCACAACAGCGTCTCATCACCAAAGACTTTTATTGAGCATCATGTCAGTACATGTGTTTTATCTCTCTCTAAACTCACAGTTGAGTCTCTGCTGATTCAAATGAGTTAAGCTGAAACTGAAGAAGGTTTTACTCTCTTCGATCTTACAGGATCAGTCTGGTGTTTTTCTACATTTTTCTTACTGCAAAGACTCAAAGCCAAAAACACGTCTGTGTCTTTAAAAACACAAATATATTTACTTTGGTGTTTAAAAGTCTAAATTTCAAACAATATTTCAATGCTCGTCACTTAGTTTTGCTCATTTAATTATAATAATAATTTTATGTAAAACATCAACAGAGGAGAGTTCTTCATTATTCACTCATAATGTGACTCTGTGTCCAAGTTTATTATTTTAGTTTCTATTGTAATTACAGATGTATCATGAACAGCACTGCTTTGTTGGGGACTATTTTCAGCGGCGAATGAATCCACACTGTTGATGGTGTGTGTTCATGGTGATGAAGGAACAACAGTGATGAGTTTTAAAGATGAGGGTTAAAGGAAGAAGAGAGATCAGACTGTGACACTCTTAGACTGCCGGTTTGAGTCTGAATGTGATAAAAAATGTAGAAATTCATCTTTAACTGGCCAGAGATGGAGAGGGGAGGGAGATAAACAGAAGAAGAGACAAAGAGTAATGAATGGGTTGTTAGCGGGTATTTTGTAAATGTTTTGGAGGTACGAGAGGCTCTCATCGGGCGCAGATGGACCGAGTTTGTTTGGTTGGCCAGCAGGCTTGGCAAGGCATGATGGGTAGTTTGGGATATCGCTCCCTTTCTCTCTCTCTCTCTCTCTGCATGGATTTCCGAATCTCTCTCTGCTTTTGGTTTTTTCCTTCACACACACACACACACTCGCCCTGAGCTGTGGTCCTCCAGCAGAATACGTCTCTGATTAGACATTCTGCTGCAGGAAATTACCTCCATTTATTCAAATTATTGTTTATGCCTTTTGTTTGGAGGGCCAACATACGTTTGGAAGTCTGAACAAGCTCCCGAACTGTTATTATATGCTTCAGAAAATGACTTGTGTGTTGGTGTGTGTGTGTTGGTGTGTGTGAGGGTTTGGTAGGTAGTCCTTGTCTGAGTATAAACGCCTGTGTTTATGTGTGTGTTCTCTGTGGAGGAATTAGGAGCGTTAAGGAGCGCTCGCTGCTGGCTTGTTAACCCACAACCAGAAAACAAACACTGCGGGATGAGAAACTGTAAACCAGCAGCCGGATGTGATGTGCTAATAATCATTATTATCATTATTATTATTGTTTTTTTAGCCGATTAGCTCAATAACTCTGAGAAAACACTTTAATTAGGAGATGTGAGAATTCAGCAGGTCAGAGGTCAGCTCTCAGTTTCTAAACTCACCAAACAGAGATGTGAGTCTTTAGCTGGAAAAATAACTGTGATTTCTGCATCTACATCTGCACTTTTCTTTGGTATTTTCTGGTTCAGTCAACCAGGAAGCATTTTACAAACCAAACGTCCGTCTGGTGTTTCTTCATGTTTTCTGTTTGCGATGTGGGATTAATAAAGTTTTATCTTATCTTCTCCTTGTTGGGTTACTTCTGTTTGTCTCTCTCGTTGTGTTTTTTCTTGTTTTCGGTCTTGTTTCTGTTTGTTTTCAGTCTACTTTTGCACACACTGTTTTATTTTGTATTCTTACCTCTCCTCACATCTGTTACTTCCTGTCCTTGTTTGATTTCCTGCTCCGCCCTCATTAGTCTCCATCACCAACACTTCATATCTCACTCCTTTACCTTCTTTCTTCCTCAGTTTTTCAGTATTTTGTCGTTGTGTTCAGCCATGTGTTTCCCTCCTGTGATCTCACAATAAACCATCCTCAGCATCACCTCCGTCTCCGTGTTTTTTTTTTGCGTTTGGATCCATCCTGCTCCACAAACAACAGCGTAAACAGGATAAATGTTTAAAACACGTCACAGCGCTCTCTACAAACTGACTGAATGTTGTAATGGTTCGTAATTCTGAGTTACCTCGGGATTAGAAGTGACTTCAAACTGAAGTTCAAAGCTTTTATTTTCCCTTCTGGCAGTGAATAATCACACAAACCCATCATGATGTTACAAAAATAGAGACATTTCCACAGGTCCAAGACAATAATTCATTGTTTTGGCAGAGGAAATGTGATAGCTTCAGAGCCAAATCTAAATAAAAGCTGCACCAACAGTTATCTGTGTTTTTCTTCGACATTAATTTCTGAGTTTCTGTTTTATTGGAGCATCAGGGACTTTCTATTGCTGGTTGATGTAAAATGCATCAATTTAAAAATGTCTACATTAAACAAACTAAAACTACAGATCAGAAAGTCTTTTATTTTGATAGGACTTAGGAATCGTTGTTGTGTGGCAGTGAAATAACTCGCAGTGACAGAAATGTGGGTTTAATTAGCTTCAGTAACTTTGGCTGACTCGAGGCGTCCATGTTTGGTTTCCAGGGACTTCCACGTTATTACATCAGATTCATCACAGCTCTGATTAAAAAAGTTTCACCGTCATAATTACAATTTGGATGTTTCTGTGAACGCTTAGAAATGTTTGTTGTCATAACAACCTTTAATGAAAACAATAAATCATAAAAATCTTCTTCGGGGTTTGTTGTCGATCATAAACAACTTTAATCAATGTGAGCTGATTGTCGAACATCTCGCCGTTAAAATCGCATCTAATAAAACCTGCTAGTGTTTTACGAATTATCAGCATGTTTTTATTTCTTTTTTTATTTTATTTATTTTTTATGGGTCTTTTGTGACCAATCAGCCGCCTCCAAACAAAGTTAATTTCCTGTTTGTTTCCTCCACACTTGTTATTGAAAGATGGAGGGCGTAAATGAAGTGGAGATAAAAAGGAGCTATGTAAAATAGAAACTAACACTTCAACTCTGCTTAAACTTCATCTCCACTGCTTGAATTATCTCTTTCATTTTGTTCATCGCTTCAACTCCTCTCAGCACTTCAGATGACGTCCTGCATCACTTCCATTGGTTTCACTTCCTGTTTGTTTCTCTGACTGCTTCAGTTCTGCACTTTTATTTCTTTCACCACTTAAATTTCATCTCTCATTTAGTTTTTTCAGTGTTCAACTCCTTTCACTTCTACACATTAAAACCTTTGAGTATTTGAAGCTACTGCACATGAAGTGACTCTTCAGTTTCTTCTTAACGCTTCACTTCAACTGATACTTCATCCACAAAGGAAAATTTTATCTACCACCTAAATTTATTTCAGTAATTCAACTGTGACTTCAACTTTTACAGCACTATGATGGACAAAATTAAAATAAAACCCAAGTTATAATAAACTGCAATAACCCTTTAAATATAATACTACTAAAAATAAACCTAATTTAAACAGTGTTTTTCAAAATAAAGGTGTTTTAAGGATTAATAATAAAACAGATAAGAAACGGTGAGCTAACATGAATAAAAAACACAGAAATCAAACATGTTCATTAACACACACGTGCAGACAAGCATTATGCAAATGTACACACACACACACACACACACACACACACACTCACACACACATTGCAGTGGGTGATGGAGAGGCAGGAAACTGTGAAGCGGCGGCGTGAACACCTGAGTCCTGAGCTGGACGGCGGCCAGACTGACACCAAATCTTTATTTTTACATCTGGATCTTCATCTGTTTACTCACCAATTAACCAACCTGAAACACGCTTCCCTCGTTTGGTTTGCTCAGACTCATTTACCTGAAGCTGATTTTACCCAGAATCCTCCTGTGATCTGAACTGATTGATCGTTTTGGTGTTTTTTTCTTTGGTACTCAGATATTTTACTTCCTCTGCTCTCGTTCACATTTTCTCTCATCCTCTTCCTGCCTCAGTTGATTGTGGGCGGTCACTCTGCCTGTCTGACCAATCAAAATTAGCCACGATCTCTGTGAGCCAATCGTCTTGCTGCTATTAAACTTTACAGCCGTTCGTGCTATCAGCTGTTATTTCAGTGAATGATCCTCCTCATTCACCTCCGGCTTCATCCACTGAGTTCAAAAAACATCTGATCGCCCCCTGGTGGCTGGCTGCAGTTCAGCTCATAAGCCCCGCCCCCTCCATGTTAGCAGATGGGACAAACAAAAAAAATCAAACATCTTATCACGCTGATGTTTGTTCAAGTGTTTGTTTTTCTAATCAGTTTGGTTTTAATTAGTCATTGATTATATAAAAGGGGGTGTGGCCTCATGATTGACAGTTGTCCATCACAGTGAAGTAGTCATGAAGGCGCCTGCTGACGTCTTTTCAGGAACTGAATAAAGAGCAGAAAAATCGAGAGGAGACGTAACTTTAACTTTACCAGCTGATCATTTACTAACACTTACTGATTATTGATTACTGATTAAGTCAGGTGGGTTTGTGGGCGGGACCTTGATACAGAGGCTCCTCCCCCCGAAAACTACTGCACAAACTCTGGCTGCAAATGACGTCACCAGAACCAGATGGTGGCGCCTGTATCCGAGATATTTTAGCTTTACTTTCGTACAGAGGGAGGAAGTAGAGACACGTCGTCCATCTTTATTTATAAATCCTGATGTGTGTGACGACATCATTGGAGGGTATTCCCGTCAGCTCCTGACATCACTAACCTATCTGATGATGTCACTCTGATGACATCACTCTGATGGGGTTGTACACCAGTAAATTAATTGTTCATGCGTAAACATGTTTCTCCTGATTGAAATGTAAAAGTAGTGACATCACTGTGTACAAATCTTACTGAGGTAAAAGTAGAAAAGTATTATTATTAAAATATACTTACGGTACAAAAAGTAAAAGTACTCCTCATGCAGAATAGTCCGTTCCAGAAAAATAAATATTCTAATATTGGATTATAATTATTGATCATTAAAGTGTTCATCACTTACAGCTGGCGAAGGAGAAGTTTAGTTTAATGATGTCGAACTTATGATGGGATCAGTAAAGTATTTATCCATAAAAAGACATCATAATAAAGTTGTTGATTACACAAGTACAGCATTTAAGTAAAAGTACTCGATTACTTTCCAACAGTGGATCTGTTGACAAAAAGACAAATACTGAATGTTCCTGAAGCAGAGAGAAAATTAGAGGAAGAGAAAAAGTGTGTGTGTGTGTGTGTGTAAAAGAGAGCATCACGCAGAAGGTGACAACAGTGTGAGACATCACACACACACACACACACACACACACACTCTCATTCATCCAGTGAGGTGAACTGAAGTGTGACCTGCTGAGCGTTTCACACTCTGACGACACACGAACACAACTTTAAATGCAAACAAGGTTTTTACTTCATTTTCATCTTTTGTTTATTTGATATTTATTATCTGTTATTTATTATTTTTACTTCACAGAGTCCCGACAGGTTTTACATGTTTTAGCGTCACATCAGTGAAACCTTTAAACCACTTCTCTTTTTATTACTGGAGGCACATTTATTTTATTCTTATTTTGTTTATCTGTTTTATAATTATAGAATGTTTTTATCTTTTATTATTGTTTAATGATCTTTAATTATGTTGTTTCATTTGCATCCTGAAATGTTTTAATCCTGCTCCTGCATAAATAACATTATATATATATATAATTGGTGTAAACATGTTTTTCAAAACAGTTGGATTTTAACACGCTGTAAACATCCATACAAACATTTTATACATTTATCTGTAAATATGATCAGATATAAAAACATATATTTATAACATAAAACAAGAGACTATTGTTGTGAAAATGATCTGGAATATATGTGTAGAAATTTGGCACTACAAGTCCCATCATGCTTGGAAATAAAACCTGTAAAATGTTCTGTATGTACTGAACATTTTATTGTGTACTTTGTTTTGTATGCGTCACATCTCTTCTTAAATAAACCCTGTTTGTTTATTATTTATTGTGTTCTTTATTTTATCTTCTGTTTGCACTTTTTCTATCACGATATCTCTTCTTATGGACTTTAAGAAACAGAAACAGAGATGGTGTGTCGCTCTGGTTCCTGCAGCGGGAGACGTTTGTGTTTTCTTTAAATTTATGCGAACGAGTCATTTGTGATGTGGCGCTGACAGAAACATTCAGGCCTGTTTGGGAGCAGAAAAAGAGATCAGGACCCTGCGAGAGCTGATGAAATGTGCTGCGTTAGTGTCTGCAGGTCGCTGTTCTCCTCTCAGCCTCGTGTTTTCAGCCTGTATTTGCTCACATTTAGTCAAACTGATGAAAAATGTGTTGCTTTTTCTCTGCAGATTTCTGGAGGGAAATTAGAGATTATGAGACCAAACAAAGTGTTTCCTGTCTGTGTGTTCAGATCTGAAGACAACTTGATGCTCAGGTGGTGGAGAGACGTGACTTTATTTGATCACCTGGCTGTGTTTTATCTCTCAGGTGTGTCGTCGCTCTCACCTGACAGCACCGCCTCCACCAGGTCGCCCTCCTGGATCTGCGAGGCCGATCGCAGCAGCTGCAGCACGTTTTCAGACGTCTGGTCATGACGAAACAGCAGAATCTTCTCGTACATCCCGTAGAAAACACACTCCGGGATCTGATGGAAAAACACACAGCGCAGAGAGAAATATTATCTCGACGTGCTGAGAGAGAAAATTTAAAGATTTTAATCTGAGAAAATGCCAAAATAAAGAGAGCCTGCAGAAAGACATCACCAAGATCATTTCTTTCATTTAAACAACAGTTATATTGCACATTTTGTCTTTATATTTATATTTTTTGATACTACTGTCTGTTTTATAATATTGTTAACATGCTTTCACCCGTATATTTTTTTACTTATTATGTTTTTGTGCATTAGTGAAAATTTGTTGTGAAGTCGTTTACTGTTCTCAGCACAGAAACACAGGAACCTCATCAATCATTTAACAACACTTTTATGTTTTATACCCACCACCTTTAACCCTTTATGTTTTATTTTGAAGGATGTCTGTAAATGCTACATTACCCATGATGCCCAGCTGCTGCTCATCTGCAGGAGAAGCCAGTTTGAGGTTTGAACTAATTTAATGTGCTTATTTAGAGTCGTTGCTTCTTTATATTTTTACTCCACCAGATCTCAGAGGGAAATATTCAACATTTATTCAGCAGCAGCAGTCATTAATTAAGTTTTAGATTAAGTTAAATACAAAAACATCAGACAAACTAATACGAGATTTTGTGCTTTTATTTAAAAATCTGTGTGAAATAGGACCATGCTGCTCGAACATTGATGCTTTATAGTATTATTATTACTTTTACTTTTTATTATTTTATTGCTCGATGTCAGTGAGGAGGAAATAAGACTTTTAACGTTTAAATGAACGCGTGAGTATTGTATTAATGTGACAACCTCTGCTTTAATATTCATACCAATAAAGCTAATTTAAATGTGAGAAGGAGGAAGAATCGAAACAAGCTTTGATCTTCATCAGCAGATGAATAAATTATTCAAATGACGATCGGGAAGTGACGGACGGAATAAATTAATAAAACCTTTACAGAGAGATGGGACCAAACCATTATGTTGTGAACTCAGACTGCAAAAGATTGATCAGATTAATCAATAATCATTAACAGTTTTATTGTA
This sequence comes from Scortum barcoo, assembly GCA_023238725.1. Lineage (NCBI taxonomy): Eukaryota > Metazoa > Chordata > Actinopteri > Centrarchiformes > Terapontidae > Scortum > Scortum barcoo. The sequence goes on from CM041539.1 coordinate 1,080,443, forward strand.
TTTTCATATTCACACATTTTGGACATTTGTTTTGTTAAAATGAGTCACCAGGTGATCAACTGGTCCTCAAAATGATAAATGTATGAGAGCACACACACACACACACACACACAGACACTCACACACACACACACACACACACACACACACACACACACACTCACACACACACACACACACACACACACTCGGTGCTGTGGGGTCTCAGGAAGTTAAAGATGCAGTTCGTTTTTATGCTGAAGATCGATGAGGCGTCGCTGAAACGAGCAACACATCGACCAACTGCAGAAAGCACCGCTGTGGCCATCCATCGACCACATTCACACACACACACACACACACACACTCACACACACTCACACACACACAAAACACACACACACACAAAACACACAAGAAGAAAATCCTGGAGAAAAAAGCTTTTTTCACTGAACTGGTGGTAAATCGCCGAAATTGAAATATCGCCCAACAACTACTCTTATTATAATTCATGTGTAGTAAAATTTCAGTGTGAAGTACAGAGTACAACAAAATAAACATTTTTAAAAAGAGTTGTCCAACCTCTGGCCTGTGGACCAGCATCCGGCCGGAGAGCGTTTCTACCAGGACACCAGGAAATTAAAAAAAAGTACTAGTGATGATGTAATAATAATAATAATAATAATAATAATAATAATAATGTAATTATTATATGAATAAACTTTGTAGGAGGTTTATTGCTGCAATTGTGTCCAATAATAATATGCTGAGTCCATCAGTAGCATCCTTCAGGAAGAAATTAAGAATAAAATAGGAGAAAGAAGAGTAGGACGAAGAGGAGGGGGACATGGAGAAGGAAATTTAGAAAGAATAGGAGGAAGAAGAGTAGGATGAAGAGGAGGAAGAGGAGAGAGAGATGCTGAAGTGGAACAATGACAGGGAGGAAGAGGAGGGACAGAACATGATGAACTTTTCATGTTTTCACTCATCAGGCCTTCACCTCTCGTTCTCCCTCTGCCTCTCAATACGATGCTCAACAATACACTTCATAGATACATCTTAATGTGTGTGTGTGTGTGTGTGTGTGTGTGTGTGTCACCATAGCAGCAGTGATGGCCTTGTTGTCATGGCAGCAAGAACTCAAGGCTGATTCCTCTCCTCCTCCATCTCTGTTCAGTTCGGTACTTTCTGTACTGAATGTATTATAACGTACATTAAACTACAGCTGAATGTGCTGCAAGGCATCCTGGGTAACGGAGTCTTCACTACGTTTAATTTATTAGTTTATTTGAATCCCCGTTAGCCACGACCGAGCTAGCAACTGGGGTCCACCCAAGTGAATATTACATCAGAATACAAAACGACAGAGTAATTAACAATCCAAAACAAAACAAACAAACAAAAAATAAAAATAACAACAAAATCAAACTACAATACAACAAAACTACAGCTAATGACAACAATTACAACAATGAATTTCTTGTTTGTTTTTAAAAATGAAGCTAAGCTGATTGTTTTCTGTGAACAAGTGATGTATTGATCAGATCGGACACCTGATCTTTGATTTAAATTCATCTGTATTCTGTATTTATTGTATAAATTGATAATCATTGATGATCATTGATAAAATCTTGAATAAACGTACGACTTGTTAATCAGCGATGTTGGTCGACACAAATTTAACTCTCTGATCATTTTCCCAGACAGGGAGAATAAACTGAATTGTCCCTTTAACCTGCAGAGTTTCCTTAAAAATCAGAAAAATAAGATGCAAGTTGAAATAAGGAGTGTGAGTTTACTGCAGCCAACACACAAACACACACACTCACACACACACACACTCTCTGTTCATCTCAGTTCATCTCGACCTGCAGATCAGCATCTTTGTGGTCAGACTCATCTTTTCGACCTTCAGCAGACGAAACGTTCAGAACAAAATAAACTAAATATTCAGCGCAGTGACTCTCTGAACTCTCTGATAAAAGTGTGTGGACGGACTCGCTTTTTTTCTCCCGTCACAGCAGGAGCAGAGCAGGTGAAATCAATCACATCGTGAGCAGCTGTATCTGGATGAGCCAGCTCAGACGACCTGCTGCTGTGAATCCTCTCTAATGTGACTTCAGAGACTCCTCACACAGATGACGTTTAGGTCAGATTATCTGACTGTAAGCGTGTCGATGATGAACGCCGTCTCATTTACACACAGGATGTCTTTATTTCACTTTAAAGAGAAGAGACTGAATCCTTCGACAAACGGGAGTTACAGCGGGGAGGTGGCGGTCCTCGCTCAGAACACCTAATGGGGATGAGAGAGGGCCGTCACCATGGCGACAGGACAAACTGCATGATGCCATTTATAAAGGTAAAGTGTGTGTGTGTGTGTGTGTGTGATCATCATTATTTAGTGACATCAGCAGTGACAGAGGCAGATACAGTTATATATGTGTGTGTTAGTTTGTCTCTCAACACTACAAATATATAAACACAAATATTTAGTCTCAGTCATTTAAATCAGCTGCTTTTTATCAAACAGGTGTATTTGTTGGGACTATTCTCAGCGGCAGATGAATCTACATTTGTGTGTTTGTTGCAGCAGGTGTGTGTGATTGGGTCAAAATAAACTCCAGTGTGTTTGTTCATGGTGATGAAGGAACAACAGTGATGAGTTTTAATCGTTTTTATGGCCTAAAGGAGGAAGCACACGCACATAATTCCTGTTAGGAGATATATTTACTGCACAAGAAGAGAAATAACAAATAAGATAAAATAAAAAGACTTTAAAATAAAAGACTTTATGACAGAGAAGTAAAAAAAACATGAAATGGTGAAAGAAGGAGAGGTAAAAGGCAAAAGTGAGATGAAGAGAGAAGGATGAATAAAGACACATGAATGGATGAAAAAAGTGAGGAGATGGAAGAGAGAGAACAATGAGAGAGAAACACACAGACACACACACACACACACACACACACATCTGTCCTCGTCTGCTTCATTCAGTGTGTGTGTGTGTGTGTGTGTCTCATAATGGCCCTCTGAAGGACACTTCACAGCCGCAATCATCATCAGTTGCCAGGCAACAAGGAGAAACCACTTACCGACAGAAACACACACACACACACACACACACACACACACACTCACACACACACACACACACACACAGAGGAAACAGGGATGTTCAGTGACACCAAAGTGTTGGACAGTTTTTGGGTCATTACAGAGAAAAACAGTCAGAATTTTCCTTCAGCTCTTCTTCTGTCTTAAAGTTAAAAATCGAAGACAGCTGTGGTTGAAGGTGATAAAACGAACAAACTGAAGATCATCACACTCGTTTGTGTTTGTAGCTTCATTAGCTCTCAAACCTTTGGACTCTTTACGTTATTCGCACCTACATAAGACAATATTTTATTTAGTCTAATCCGACATACAAAGATGAGCGTGTGTCATAACTGCCTCAGTTCTTTTGTCATGTTTAACCACAGTTTTGTTTTATTTTCATCCAACAGTGGCAGCCAGTGATAAAACTTCTTTTCTCCTTCAATTCCGGCATCAAACAACAGAACAATTATTTTTGTATTTTTTATAGCTTACGACTTTGAGGTGATTCATGTTTGTCCACTAGCTAACATCATGACATAATAATGACGTAATGTTCGCACAAAAAGGGTCTATTGATCTTAGACAGTACACACACACACACACACACACACACATTCGATATTATCTCACAAAGGTTTCTTCCATCAGATTTATTTTTAGTTTAAGTCAAACTTTAATCATTAGAGTTTAGTTTCAACAAACTAAACAACTGAAGACATTTTAATCTAATTTTTGTTGTACATTTTTAATACTCATGTCATCATTTTAAAGCTCTGGCTGTCAGCATCTTTGTCGCCTGCAGTTGCCATGGTTACAGCATCAATGTGACTCTACAGACTGACTGTCCTCACTGAGCCTCATTATAAACTCTGAAACTCTGCTTCTGTTTATTACTCCTCTTCAACATTATCTGATCGCTGATTCACTGAATCTGCTGTTCGCTGTCGTCTGAGAGGAGAAGCTGAAACGTCCGATAACGTTGTGATATTTCTAAGATGGAAGACGGTTCATTGTTGATGTTAATCCTGCTGACACACCGACTCTTTTAACCTGCTGTTGATCCCCTCGTACTCGACCCTGATTATCCCGTTGCTCATCCGACCCTTCACAACCCACCTGACATTTCTCATTCATACATATAGATATAAATGGTGCTGCTACAATCAATATGTTTTGTCTCTGGTAGTGAAAGAGCTCCAGAGAACGATCAGCTCAATCTGCAGCTCCTCTCGGTTCTACAAAACTTTTTAGATTAATCTTAATTTTGTGGAGGATTCAGCAGCTAAAGAAACAGATATGTCCCTCAGGAGGTGGTGGAGACCAAAAACAGAGCTAAAAGAGAGAGAAAGGGTGTTTCTCAGAGTCAAAGATGCTTCCTTGCTTGGACGGGTCCTTCAAAGTGAGGTCCTACAGAGGCTCCTTCCTGACATTTGGTGAAACACATGAACACTTGTTTCCAAATTTGGAGATTGTGGGAGCCTAAGGAGCACCAAGGATTCACAAAATGCATCTTTAAAATCTCTCTGAATGAAGGACTTGGTCTCTGGTAGAATTTGGAGGATGCTGGAAATTGGAAAGGTCCTTTGGCTGGCTTCGATGATGGATTATTGTTGAAAATCTGTTTATTTGAGGATTCTTCCTTGATGCTGAGAAACATCCAACACTGGACTCACATTCAACACGACTCCACATGAAAGATCACGTCGCTGCTCGATGTGGAAATAAGCAGCTTTATCAACTTAACATAAGATGATATGTTAATGTTCAAAACTTGTTTCTGCTAAAGACAAAAAGACAAGAAAGATCCAGAGTCCAAAAAACAACATCAGGCAAAATCTGGATCTCTGAAAACACTTCACTGTCAGCAGAGAGATAGTATGGTTGAGTTTATGAAAACCTTTAAGAACATTTATAAAAAGCCATTTCAAAGACACCTGTTTTCACACACACTCGTACACACACCTTCACCTGCTAATCAGTTCATTTGGTGCCATTTGAAGTGTTAAACGGCAAATGTTGCGAGCGATGTCACACAGGTTTGGTGTGTGAACAGGCAGCGAGGTGACCTGCTGTACTTTATATTCCTCTACAGAATACACCTGCTGATAAACACTTTAATCAACAACCTGTGTGTGTGTGTGTGTGTGTGTGTGTGTGTGTATGTCACATGTGTGTCATGTCACGGTGTCAGGTTTCAGGTGTGTTGCGTTCAGGTGTAAAAGTCTCACTGTGGGGAAATTAGGTGATTTTCACCTGAAATGAGATGATTAGAGATTCTGAATGGAGATAATGGACACGTCACACCGTGAATAAGTGTGAGTGTGAGTGTGTGTGTGTGACGTAACGTCCACACTAATGTGCATAAATGTGTCTCCTATATCTCTATTTTTGACCCACATTCACACTAAGCAGGTGTTTTCCACCACTTTCTGACTGAGTGAATAAATCTGGAAATGCTGGTTTAACCCATAAGAACCCAGACCCCTTTCTCCTTCAAGGAAAATTATGGGGGACAGGCATCTTGGAAAGGTTGTTGTGGGAACACAAAATCACATGACCTGTCACATGACCCACCAGGATGTTCAGTAGGGGTCACTTAGGGACTTCACAGGTTAAAATCAAGGATAAAGCTATATAAGGAACTTTCCAGGTCATTTAAGTGACTTGTGACACCTGTGTCACTGTGGGTTCTTACGGGTTAATGTTGCGGGACGGTTTATTTAAACATTTGCAGATGACTGAATGTTCTTCATGGTCCAATAAATCGTCTTCGTCGACCCAGAAAAAGAACAAACGTGAGTTGAACCCCCAACAAGAGGAAATAAATCTGTCCTGTGATGTTTGTTGGTGTTAATTTCATCAGTTCCTAAATCCATCCCATCACACTTTCATTCAATCTCATCCCAATCTAGCCTTATTTTGTCCAGATTTTCTACCTCTCCCACCTAAAATTTATTTTTTGTTTGGTTTTATTTGTCTTGTCTGGTCTCATGATTTGAAATTGTACCCGCTCCCGTCCTTAACCTGCTCTATCTCACTCCAAGACCATCCTGATCTTCTCCTAATCCTGACCTAATCTCGGCCATCCCCCTCCTCATGTTGCTCTGATTCAATCCAGATCCAAATCCAGTTCCATAACTTCCCATTGTAATCCTGATCAAATCAAGATTCAAATTTTAAGTTTCCAAACTTCAAATTTCTATTCCAGTCCCATTTTCCATTCCATCCCAGTCTGGACTTGAACCCTCCTCAAACACAGTTTCCTCCAATCCCACTCCCTAATCCCATCCTAATCCTGCCCTGATACCATCTCAAATCCCTAATCTTGTGCCGATACGTCACGGACCAGCTGGATCCCATCATTTCCGTCGGAGTCCCTTTTAGATCCAGATCCTGGTTCAGTCTTATTTTAATCTCTTCCCAATCCCCTCCTGATTTCCTCCAAATCCACCATAATCCAGTTTCCTTTATTCCTGTTTCACCTCGTCCCCATCAGGTCCAGATCAGTCCCATCGTTGTCTTATTACAATGATCCAACTGAAGCTTTATTCAAACTGAAGAACTAAAGTGATCATTAAACCGGAGGATCAATAAGTGAGGCGTTTTGAGATTAAGGTGTTTGTAGATGTATGAAAAACATTTGTTGGTTTTGGATCAGATTTGGGTGTTGAGAGAGAGAAACCACATTACTCACAACGTCACTGTTATTTGTGTAAATGAGAGAAAAAGCAAGTTCACATTCACGGACTCATGACGTGTCTACGTGAGAACGAGGACATCTATCACATTCATGAGGACGTCGACACGTCTCCCTCTCTGTTTCTTTCTCTGTAGTTTAATTATGAACGCTTGGCAGCAGCTTCAGTTCACGAAGCAAAAAGCCAGAAAAACAGAGAAACCCCTGCAGTGCGAGCGAGCGAACAAAAGCAGAATTCATCCTGTTTCCAACGAGAAGCGACTGAAGCCTCGAGTGAGTCACCACACTGACTAACACTGGAGCAGATCGCCGGTTTCCAGCCTCACACACACTGTACGCTTTACACATGGAGGGGAAACACTGCTAAACACACTGCGAGCTGTCAGAGAAACGCTGTGACGTTTAGAAAGACTCAAACTCTCTCTACGGTGGAGGAGCCGCAGGTGTGTTCGTCTTTTGCAGATTTCCTCAGAAAGACATCGTTTTCTGAGGAAGTTCTTAAACTTTACAGTTGACAGAAGCAGCGACCTAACAGCAGATTTAGATTTACAGTTCAGCCGTTAACATCACTTTTAGACAGCGTGACGAGTCTTTCTTCATGCTGTCGTCACTGTCGACAGTCACCAACATCTGAAGCTTTCTGAGGAGAAATCAAGATGCACAGTTTGTGTTGTGTTTGTGACGTGTAACTTAAGGCCTCCACATTCATAAATCCACATGAAGCGCAGTCTTACAGCATCTCCACCTGATATTAACATCTCATCTCTGCCTGAAAAATGATATTGAATGTTGTTGTTATCAGGTAGGTTCATTTTTAACAAACACCAAAACCAAAGACATCCAGCGGCTGCTAACCAGGCTAACGTTCCTCACAGTGTAAGAAACCCAGGTGTGCCGATACAAATGAAAAACACACACAGGCATCTTTCTGTTCTGGTAATTTAAATCTCTCTTTCCACCACTGAACGTCTCAAACATCACACCGTCGGCAGCAGCTAAATGAAAAGAAACAACAAGGTGACTGAGTTGTCGTCCCAAACAAACGTGTCACTTTTTAGATTTATTATTCGTCTAATTTTTCTGATCTTCATTGATCCTGATGCAGCAGAAACACAAACACATGAAGGTTTAGTTCCTGAGTCCATTTCTGCATCTGTTTAGTTAAAAACTAAATCATTTAAGCTGAATTTATTAACTTATTAAAACCAAAAACAGGCTGAATCACCACCCGACGGCTCGGTGAATAAATCCTGACGCAGGAGAGGAAGCTGTTTGGTGTTTTTCATGAGTTTGTGTCCACAAAGAGGTCACAAAGGATAAAGTTGAGTCCTTGACTGACAGTGAGCGTTACTATAGACTGATGGCACTGTGCGTTATCTGTACGTTATTGAATGTTCACCCATCACACACACACACACACTGCATGTAGGAAAATATCTGCACACGTCAGAGGTTTTCAGGCGGTCTGATAACGGAAACATGAAGCATGAAGCTGTCAGATGTTTTCATGTCGAGGTCAAATACCAGTTTTTGATCATTAATGGCAAGAAAGAATCTCGATATGAAACTAACACTCATGTAAAATAATGGTCATTTTACAAAATAATGGTCTTCTTGCATCACTTTGTGGTAATTTTGAATGTCTGTGGTTGTACTTTCCAAAAGTAAAGTCTCTTGTTAGTTGCAGGTCATCTCTGTGTGTCTTATTGAGTTGTACTTTACGACGATAAATGCAAACAGCCGACTCGTACAGATGTTCTGACAGAGGTGGAGGAAGTGTTCAGATCTAGTATTTAAGTAAAACCACAAATATCACAGTGTAAAAATACTGCATGCAACATTTTAGTGAAGCAAAAGTACAAAAATATTAAAATCAAAACACACTTAAAGTACCAAAAGTAAAAGTACTCAGAATAAGTAAGTACTTTCAGAATAAAGTCTATTATTGTAAGTACTTTCAGTAATATTGATGCAGTGATTAATGATTATTGTTCTATAAATGACATAATATTGATGCATTAATGTGTTCATGACTTTAATAGGATTAATATCTTAATCTATAATATGACATCATAATTTGTTTGTTGATTATATTTTGCATTACAAATCTAAATCTGCAGAGTCAGTCAATTTTTTATTTAGTTGAGTAGAACTATAAAGGAGCATAAAATGGAAATACTCAAATAAAGTACCTCAAAACTGTACTTAATTATACAGTACTCGAGTAAATGTACTTAGTTACTTTTTACCACTGTGTTCTGATAGTAATAAACCAACTTAATGTCAGTGTCTGAGCCTGAACAAACCCTGATTGAGTCAAAAACTTAATACACACACACACACACTGTCTGTACACACTCTCAGTGTCGCTCCACAAAAATTCAAACCTCTGGATTAGATTAAACTAGATTACTTCAACGACTAAATCTCCCCAAAATAAAAATTAAAAACATCATCTGAGTTTTCATCACATGTTCAGTGGTTTGCACGTGGACGAGAAGCTTCACAATATTTCACTGTTTCCTGTCACATGACCAATAATCCATAATCAGGTCACATGACGACAACTCAGCCGTCACCATGACGACAGAGCTGACCTCATCCACTGATGCTGAGCAGGTTTTTTTTTTAGTGTTTCACATCTGAAGACTAAATAAATTACAATTCAGCTGAACGTGGTTTTACAGTTTTTGAGTTTGGAAAAGCTCCCAAAACTCTTTGACAGAAGTTTAAAAATCTTTACAAATCTTTAGCAGCCAAAGATGTAAAGTGTGGGCTTGATCATTTTCTGTTGGTGTAAAATGGTGAAATACGTTGATATTTAACTGTTAAAACACTTTAACAGCCAGAACATGAAACACACTGTGCAGAAGTGAGTTATTTTAGTTAAAGAGTGAAATTTCTAAAATAAAGGTTTGCTGCCCTCTTTAAGCCTGTTTCATCTGTGGCCACACCCCTAGTGACGTCACAGCGTCCTGAGGTACACCTGTACATCACTGCAGCAGGTAAACAACTTTTCCCGAAAGGAAAGACTCGATTTTCAGCTGATTTTAAGGTGGACAGAAACAGAATTATTAAAGTTTTTTTTCTATTTAATGTTATTTAACCTGATTAGATTTTTTCCTGTTTGCGTGTCTGAGATTTTATTTTTTATCAGATTAAATCAGATTTTTCCGGATTTAGCTGCAGGTGTTTGTGCTTTAACCCCCCCAAGATGAACCCCCTGAACTGTGAGAACTTTCTGGCTCGTGTTAAAACTTTCTTGCCGGACTCGGTTACCTTCTGGTCCACGATGGAGCACGCCACCTCCCGGACCTGACTGAGGCTCAGCTCCGCGGCGTCCAGCAGCACCGGCTCCCGGCTCAGACCGATCTGGATGTGGAAGGAGATCACACCACCTCCTCCTCCACCTCTTTCACCTCCTCCTCCTCCTCCTCCCCCTGTGCCGGTGTTGTTGGTCCCCCCTGAGAACGGGAGCGGGCTGGGCGCACGGATCAGCGGAGGCGCACTCATATGAGCCTTTTTCTCCCCGGTGGCTTCCGATCTGCCAAGAAACAATTAAGAGGAGTCACGACGATGATGGTGATGGAGGTGAGCCGCGGAGAGAGGGAGCCTGCAGGTCCGGGAGGAGCAGCCAGAGGAGCAGACGTGATGCGTAAAAGACGCTCGGACGCACGAAACAAACTCCTCCAAAAATACACAGGAAGAAAGCGCAAAAATAAGAGAAAGGAGGAGCGGTGAACTAGGAGAAAACTACAAGAGGAGGCTTGGAGGAGAAGTGGGAGCAGGCAGGGAGGCAGGACGTGGACGCAGGAGAGCCATAATGACTACATGACTGGACCGGAGCGCAGCGTGGAGACCGGTGATGCGGGTGACAGAGCCGCGGACGTCAACAGAGGAGGAGGAGGGAGGAGAGGAGAAAGGAGGAGAGAGGAGAGACTCCAGGAGGGATGGATGATGGATGAACAGACAACTCTGAAATCATCTGTGAAATAAACTTTAGTTCTTTTCTTCTTTTAAAAAATATTTTTCTCTCTTTTAGAGTTAAAAATAAAAAAGTTTCTCTCTTTTTAAAAACTTAAAATAAAAAAAAACATCTGGATGTGAGAATTTTGAAGCCCCCAAAAAAGACATAAACTCCCCTGATACCTCCTTTATAATTATTTCACACTTTATTTATTAGGTTTTTTTCTGCAGGTTTTATTTCAATAATAATCCCAATAATTATCTCCAGAAGCTCCTCAGAAACTTTTTAATCCCAAATTCAAATAAAAATACTGATTGTTTCCTTAATTGATTTTATTTTGGATCAATAAAAAGATTAAATAGACCCACAAACATAAAAAAACAGATGGAAAAAGTAGAAAAATAAAAAATAAATGAATAAAAGCAGACGGATGAAGATGTTGATGTTCAAACTGACGGATGTGAACTCTTTTCTGCAGCGCCACCAGGAGGCCGTTTCATTCCTGCGAATCTCTGATTTTTTCATGAACTTAAACAGGTTTATTGTTTCCTCTGTTTGCCCCCCAATTAGAGACACAGACGAGCCAATCAGAGGTTTGTAGGCGGTGTCATCAACAACAACAACAACAACAAGGACGTCGTCTTCATTGCGTTGGAGAAGAAAAATGTCGAGATGTTAGCAGATGTGAAGAAGAAGATTCAATGAGGTGACACGAACAGACACAAGTGCAACTGAAATGTCAAAATGTAAAGGATTATCTATCTGTCTATAATCTATAATCTATCTATAATCTATAATCTATAATCTGTCTGTACAGGCAGATGTGTTCAGTTGGACTTAATGACACACACACACCTGTTGAATGTGAGTGCAGATTCCTCGGCCGTTCTGTCGACTCAACAACGCAGACAGAGAGAAGTGAAGTGTGTTGGTTGCTAGGAAACACACACACACACACACACACACACACACACACACACACACACACACAGTAATAGACGTACACACAAAGAAACGCTCCTGCCAGCCCTCCCACGCTTCAACCTTGCCTCCATTTACTTCCATTTATTACCAAGGATGATGCCAGGACTGTGGCATATGGTGTGTGTGTGTGTGTGCGGGTCAGCAGGTCAGTGTTTGGATGTCAGTGACGACAAACTGATCAGACTAATAATTGGTATAAATATTGTTATTAAGATGATGAAATGCCACATTAACTTAAAGGTTTCGTTTCTTTTCTCTGAATCAGAGAAAATAAGTTGAAATGTTCTCAGGTGTTTTTATAAATCCTCCTCACCACCTTCAGGATGAATCCAGCGTCAGATTAACCTGCAGGAGGAGAGTTGATGGAGTCAGATTAAATGTTTTTAATAATCCCATCACAGGAAGTGCTAACAGCGTGCGTGGGCTGTGATAATCTGCCTGCCTCGTCTGTAGTTTGAACATCAGAGCTGTGAAATCTTCCTCTCAGACTTCCCCTCTCAGCGGTGATTCACTCTGCAGAGTTCAGCTCTCTGCGGATCCACCGGGGCTGAAAATGTGCAGCGTAGTAATCGTCTGTATTTATAGAGTCGCGTTAAAAACGGTACGACGGCGATGAGTCACAGCAGATGATGCTTTGGCAACGAACTTCATGACGGCAGAACTTTATTTGTCAGCAGCGAAGAGACGAGGAGAGTCCCAACCGGAAAAAACCAAGAGTGTGTGTGAGAGCTTATAAAACAAAAAACAATAGTACAAATGTGTTAATACTCTTAATTCATAAGACCTCTCTTTATTCTTGGCAATAACAGACGTGAAAAATAATTTTTTTCATGTCATTATCTGGAGATAACAAAGCTGTTTTTCTGGTGATAACTGGATAATTGTGTTGAACTCCAAAATGAGTGTGTGGTTCATTTGAGCACAGCTGATTTTCAACCTTCAAGATCACTGTGATGACTGTCAGGGAGGATCCATAACTGATCAATAATTAAGGCCTAAATGTGGAGTTTGCTTTGCTGCAGTTTCTTCATTGGAGCAGACAATCTGGTTTTATAGTCTCCAAAGATGAGAGGTTGACCCATCTCTCTGCTTCAGCCAGCAGCTGCTCAAATAAAGCCGTTATATATATTATATAGAAATAATGAAGACATTATTAAGCTCATCCTGTTTGCCGTCCCACTGTACATAATGACCCCCACAGCATCTCCACAGAGCCTACAGACACCTGCTGATGGAAACTAACTGGAAATAAACACACAAACATCACAAGGAACGAGAGGAAACTCACTCTGATTTCTGATAACAGCTTCATTATCTCGTTATCTCGAGATGACGGCAAAAAATCACATAATAACAAGTGAAATATTCTACTGTGAAATAAATCTCATCTTTTTGTGCATTTTGTAACCTGAAAAGTAATTAGACCAACGTAGTGGAGTAAAAAGTAAAATATTTACCTCTGAGAATGTAACAGAGTAAAAGTATAACATGGAAATACTCAAGTAAAGAACAAGTACTTAGTTACTTGTACTTAGTTACAGTAATCTATTACATTCAGACAGTTTCAGGCGTTCACAGTCAAGTGATGTTTTTAAATGAAGTTTCTTATCGAGGCCAGTCGAAGTTTGAAAAAGGAAAAAGAAGAATGAAAATAGCAGAAACTTTCATGAAAGATTCAGCTGAAACAAGAAGAAGGAAACGAGGAGAAAGAGCATCTCGAAAACAAACACATTTTATTTTAACACTTTGGTGACTTTACTAAGAGGAAAGTTTGATGAAGTCTCCGTCACAGCTGCATCGTCGTGAAGCTAAGCTAAATTAAACTCAGTAAAAGTGCAATTAAGGTACCATCAGATGTTTTATGGAGGCATTAAAATGTCTGAAACTCACCTGTAGGTGCAGCGGAGGAGACTGATGGAGAGTTTCAGGCTAAAACACAAACAGTTCATTTGCTTTAAAGATGATTTTTCTTGTTCTGCTGGTGTGCTGTCTCTCTTGGAGGCTTCGTTGCTGCCTCGGTTGTTTTTATTGTGCGTTTCTTCTCTTCACAGTTGATTTAGGGATCACAGACAACCTTTCAAGATTTAAATAATGGTGCACGGTGTCAGAAGATCAGCTCCTCGTGTGTCCTGATGCAGTCTGAGGACCTTCAGATCATTTTAACAACATGCTTTTTGTCATTATCATTTTCACATTGCTGCTGTATATTATCTACTTAGCTATAGATTTTAATATAGTTCCATAACTTATCTGCATTTTATTGTACTACTCAAGTTTATAATTTTTACACATATTTTTGTCTTTGTCTTCTAATATTCTGAGCATTGTTAGAGGGAGACTGTGACTGCTTTTGTGCACGTGAGAATAAAAATCTTGAAATCTTGCACAGTGAGTATGCAAGCTGCACAAAACTGCGAGACACGTCTTTAACTTCAGTTTAGTCGGCCACACTCGAGGCTCTGCAGTTTCTTGTTGTTGAGTTTTGTAATGTGAAAACTCCCGTTGTTGCCTCGTCCGAAAGTCTGAGCTCTGTCACGATGAAAGATTCAGAATTAAATATTTGATCACCTCCAAACTGATCATCCGTCCACCAGAAGCCTTCAGACTTTCACACAGTCACCTGATTTTAACATCTTACTGACAGCTCACTTTAATACATTTCCTTCATCCTACCTGCATGATGTGTGTGTGTGTGTGTGTGATGACAGCAGCATGATGAACGTGACGTTTCTCACAACAAACTGAATTACTGACCTCATAAATCTGTAAACAAACAAAATAAACAACGTCCCCGCTGAAGTACAGACGAACCATTAGATTATACTGTGTGTGTGTGTGTGTGTGTGTGTGTGTGTCAGCTCCTGGAACAGTACATTCAGCTAAAGAGATTTCAGGTCAGACAATAAACGAACCTGTTTCCATGGAGATCCATGTGACAACAGTGTGTGTGTGTGTGTGTGTGTGTGTGTGTGTGTCATTATCCTGTCAGGGCTGCACTTCATTCAAATGTCTCTCTCTGTTATTGGATCATTTCGAGTCAGGTGATCACACACTGAGTGAAACAGCCAATCAGCTGATCAATCAGACATAATCTGATCAGAAATCTCGTCACTTGTTATTATTTTCTCAGAATGACCTCACCGTTTGTGTCACTGTCTGAGGATGTTTCATGTTTCTGTAGATACAAATCATTGATTATTGACTGATAAATCACCATGGATACCACATACACAAAACAACGTTATCATCACATCTATTAGAACATGTGATCAGATCAATATCAGTGACAGATGAAGAGAATTGATCATATTACAATCACACCGATCAGGAGTCTGAGTTTCCACATAATTTTGGTCACATTGCCAATTATCTGTAATCAAACAAAAATAAATCAATCAAATGTTCACCACTGAATCAAACATCCATCAGCCATTAAAATGCCTCACGGTGCAGACAGTCCACCAACAAGCGATCAGCCTATCAATCATCTTATCAATCACAATCAAACTACTAAAATAATTAACGAGACACAAAACAGGTTGCCAGTAAATGAACTGATCAACCAATCAACCAATTGATCTAAAACAGCAGAGCCACTCTTTAAACAAACAATCAGCCAATCAGACATCTGATGAATAAAACCGGCTGATTATCCAATAAAACCCCCGATCAGCCAAATCAAGAACACAATCAGTAATCAATCAGTCAACAGATGAGCCAATAAGCTGATCAGTCCGTGTTTTCCCATCATGCCGCAGCAGTTTGAGGACACTGAAGTGTTTCTACACATAAAACTGTTCGTTACATGATGCCGACAGCTCGGACACAGTTTGATCTCTCAGCCCATCTGTGGGTCCAAAACTCTGCAGGACCTGAACCCGCCGAGCCACGGTGGCGAGAAAACACGACGACTGAGAGTCACGACCACGAAGAGATGGCGAGAGGAGATGGCGAGAAAACCGGTCGAGTTTGAATTTTACGAGGTCAGAGTCGGGCCGAGCTGGGATGAAAACTTATGATGGATAAAAGGCCAAAAAGTCTTTATTAATCACATTGATCGTTGAAAAAAACAACCTTTATTAACAGAACAAATCTGCAGTTTTTTATTTATTCATGTTGTAAATTGAAGAGTTTTGATTTGACTAATCTGATTAATTCGTTCATCGTGTGATAAATAAACTGATCTTGTAGCTTTGTCGACGTCTCCTGCTGCACACCGGAGGGCTTCATGGAGGAACAAACACACCAGTTTTAACTTTAAATAAAGTTTTTTTTTTTCCCTGAAAAGAAAAAGTGAAGATGTTTGTGATCTGTGATGGTTTTATCAAACAAACCAAACAAAAGCAGAAAAGTCCAGATGTGTTGAGTGTTTGTGATAAACTGAAGGATGAAGTCTTCCTTTATGTGTTGAGAAAATTCTCCTCCTTCTTCAGATAAGATAAACTATTTAAAGCCTCCTTGGATCAGCTGCATCGTCACAAAGCTGAAAACAGGCTGTTTTTCTGACTTTTTACAGATTCAAATTCAAATTCAAATTTATTTATTTAGAGCCCAAAATCACAAACATTGTTTGCCTCGGAGGGCTTTACAATCTGCACAGTTGTGACACCCTCTGTCCTTAGACCCTCGAACCGAGTCAGGAAAAACTTCAAAAAACCCTTTATGGGAAAAAAAGAAGAAACCTGAGGAAGAGCCACAGATGAGGGATCCCTCTCCCTGGGACGGACAGACGTGCAATAGATGCCACATGTACAGAGAACATCATCATCAGTCATATATGGAGTTATACATGGGTCGTAATAAACTGTAGCTATACTGAGTTCATTGGTTTAGTCCATGTGTGAAGGTATCACAGGTAAGGTAATGGAAATGAGTCTGTGAGTCCAGGTGCATCTCTAGATGTCCTCATATGGAGCTCTGGGCCACTCGACCTTCTCTCCACCACAACACAGACACAGATCATGTCCCCACCAGGCCAGTGAACCTCAGACAGATGGACCACAACCAGAATCAGTGAGGAACCTGCAAGACTGGAGAGAACAAAGAGGACCGGGGCTCCGGCAGTAATCATGCACTTTACAGGACATAAGAGTATTCACATTAACCGTTTTGACACTTTAAGCCAATTTAACTACTTTAACCAGTTTAGCCACTTTAACCAGTTTCTAAAAGTGACTCCAGTTTGCACTACTACCATAATATGAGTAAAGGAAGCAGAGGAAGAGGAAGCAGAGAAAGAGGAAGCAGAGACAGAGGAAGAGGGAGAGGTGCCCGATGCATCATGGGAGCCCCCCGGCAGTCTAAACCTATAGCAGCATAACTAAGGGCGAGCCTGTGCCCACCCTAACTATAAGCTTTATCAAAAAGGAAGGTTTTAAGTCTATTCTTAAACACTGACACTGTGTCTGCCTCTCGGACCCAGACTGGGAGCTGGTTCCAGAGAACAGGGGCCTGATAGCTGAAGGCTCTGCCCCCTAGACTACTTCTGGAAACCCTGGGAACTACAAGTAAGCCTGCGTTTTGGGAGCGCAGCGCTCTAGTCGGATTGATAAGGAGTTATCAATTCATTAAGATATGATGGTGCCAGACCATGCAGAGCCTTATATGTGAGGAGGAGGATTTTAAAATCCACTCTAAATTTTACAGGGAGCCAATGCAGAGAAGCCAATACTGGAGTAATATGGTCTCTTTTCCTGGTTCTAGTCAGCACCCGAGCAGCGGCATTCTGGACCAGCTGTAGAGTCTTTAACGACTTGTTCGGGCAGCCTGATAAAAGTGAATTACAATAATCCAGCCTGGAAGAGACAAATGCATGGACTAATTTTTCAGCATCGCTTTGGGACAAAAAGTGCCGAATTTTTGCGATGTTGCGCAGGTGGTAAAAGGCAGACCTTGAAATATGCTTAATATGGGTGTCAAAGGACATATCCTGATCAAATAAAACCCCAGAGGTTCCTTACAGTGGTGCTGGAGGCCCAGTTAATGCCATCCAACAAGGCTATCTTAGGAGAAAGCGTGTTCCTCAGGTGTTTCGGACCTAATAGGATCACTTCAGTTTTATCTGAGTTCAACAACAGGAAATTTCTGGTCATCCAAGCCTTTATATCTTTAAGGCAGGCCTGGAGTTTCAGGAGCTGATCAGTTTTGTGTGGCTCCACTGATAAATATAATTGGGTGTCATCAGCATAACAATGGAAATCTATGGAGTGCCTCCTGATGATATTGCCAAGGGGCAGCATATACAAAATAAACTAAATAGACAGAATTGGACCAAGCACTGAACCTTGTGGAACTCCATGACAGACTTTAGTATGCACAGAGGATTCATTATTAATATGGACAAACTGAGACCGATCTGATAAGTATGATCTGAACCAGTTTAATGCAGACCCTTTAATACCAAGCAGTTTTTCCATTCTCAGCAACAGGATGTGATGGTCAACTGTATCAAAGGCAGCACTGAGGTCTAACAGGACAAGTACAGACAGAAGCCCTCTATCTGATGCTGTCAACAGGTCATTGGTGACTTTCACAAGTGCTGTTTCTGTGCTATGGTGAGCTCTAAATCCTGACTGAAAAACTTCAAAAAGACTATTACTGTGGAGATAATTACATAACTGGCTGGCAACGGCTTTCTCTAGAATCTTAGACAAAAAGGGGAGGTTGGATATTGGTCTGTAATTGGCTAACACATCTGCATCAAGTGTAGGTTTTTTGATCAATGGTTTAATTACAGCTACTTTAAAAGACTTGGGTACAAAGCCTGACACCAGAGACAGATTAATAATATGCAGCAGTGATGTGCCAATAAATGGGAAAACTTCCTTAAGTAAGCAGCGTAGTTGGGATGGGGTCTAGGAGACAAGTTGTTGCTTTCGATGATGAAACTAACGAGGATAATTCGGGAAGGCCAATTGGAATAAAACTGTCTAAGCAATTGTCAGGTTTTAATGTATCTGCTCCTAAATTTCCTGAGTCTGAAGGATCGGAGTCTAACGAGGGCAGATCCTGACAAATTTTGTCCCTAATATTCAAAATCTTGTCATTAAAGAAGCTCATGAAATCATTACTACTTAAACTTAAGGGAATGCAGGGTTCAATAGAGCTATGGCTCTGTGTCAGCCTGGCTACAGTGCTGAAAAGAAACCTAGGGCAGTTCTTATTTTTCTCTATTAATTCTGAATAGTAGGCTGCTCTGGCATTACACAGGGCTTTCCTATATGTTTTGAGACTCTCTTTCCAGGCTAGGCGAGAGTCCTCCTCTTTGGTGGAGCGCCATATCCTTTCCAATTGTCGCGTTGTTTGTTTTAACTTGCGAGTTGCAGAGTTAAACCATGGTGCCAGTCTCTTCTGTTTTATAATCTTTCTTTTTAGGGGCGCAACAGAGTCCAGAGTGCCTCTGAGTGAGTCCATGGTGTTTCTAACAAGTTGGTCAATTTGGGGGGAGCTCAAATAAACATGAGAGTCGTCAGAGATACTAGGAAATCTTACTGACTTTAATGCTGTCGGAATTGCTTCCTTAAATTTAGTCCTAGTACAATCGGGTAACCATCTAGTGAACACTAATTTTTCTAGAGGTGCATAGTCCAGTAATAGGAATTCAAATGATACTAAGTAGTGGTCTGATAACACAGGATTTTGGGGGGAGACTATTAAGTGCTCAATATCAATACCAATAGGTGAGGACCAAATCAAGGGTGTGATTGTGACAGTGAGTTGGAGAATTTACCACTCTCTGAGAAAACCCAATGGAGTCCAATAATGAGATGAATGCTGTGCTAAGACTGTCACTATCCATGTCCACATGAATATTAAAATCACCTACAATAATTACCTTGTCATTTTCAAGGACTAAATTTGACAAGAACTCTGAAAATTCAGATAAGAATTCAGAGTACAGATACGTGGTTCTCACAGGACAAACATATGATGATCTTATAGACCATGATGCATTGCTGCAGATGAAACTAGCCAACAGTATATAAAGTCGTTGAAATGAACCTGAAACATGAACAGCAGTAAAATGCAGCGTCCACATTAATGCAGCAGGAAGATTCATCCAGAAACATCAGAGAGGACAGGAACACTTTACTGACACAGGAGGACTCTTACTGTGAAAATACTTTTACTTGTAATGGAGTATCTATTAGTACTTTAAGGATCTGAGTGATTACCAGCCTTCATCAGACTCATGTGTTTGGTGTGTTGATGGTTGTGTTTTCAGAGTAAAAAGCCAAAAACACAGAAAATGGCCATTTTGGCCAGATTGAATTCAGCTGTTTTTCTGTTTCATATTCAAATTTTTTTATAATGAAGTTTCTTTGTGGAGGCGTCGGAGAATTGTGCCAAAAACACATTAAAAACACATTAAATAAAAAAACGGCTCTTCAAACGTCTGACTTTTCACATCAGAGTGACTCCTCTCTCTCTCTCTCTCTCTCTCTCCTCCAACACGGTGGCTGCACTGAGCGTGCTCAGAACGATCAGCGACTTTCTGCAACACCTCAACACACACACACACACACACACACACACACACAGATACTCTCAGTTATTCACACACCACTGTGGCAACACGAACACACACTGTTCATTCACACTCGTGCATCACTTAAAGCTGAACACACAGCCTTCGTTCTCACACACACACACACACACTCAGAACAGACACCGCTCTGACAGACAGATTTGACACCCACCACCCGTTGTTACATACATTTTGCAGCCCCCTCCTCCCTCCATGGGTGCTATTCCCGTCACCGTGGGGTGTGCGAGATGCGGCAAAGTGCTAAAAAGCCGCCGTCTCTTCCCAGTAAACTTGCTGCCGTTGTTGTATGTTGTTGTGCAAATGTTTTGAGGGGAAGTTTGCCGACGCCTTGGCGCGCGGTGAGGTACAACAGTAGTCAGAGGGCAGCGGTGGGAGGGGCTGGAGCACGCCGCGGGAAGCCCCAACGTGTCAGTCTGCAGGTCACAGGTCACGCCTCCCGCATGTTACAGTTTGTCTTAATTACTTTCACATATTCTGAAAATTGTACCTCGCTTTCACAAAAACATTAAAATCACAGACACAAACACGTGGCATTATTATTACTGAGAGTGTGTGTGTGTTTCTCAGACAGGAAATATCTCCATCGTTCTGCATCGAGCTTCAGCTGACAGAGATCAACACCACAGATGCTTCTTTCTTTTCATGAAGTCGCCTGTTTCAGACCTGCGAATCGCCGACCACGTCAGTGATTCGCTCTTCTGCTTGTTGACACCGCTTTCAAACTCCACGCCGACCAATCAGAGCTCTGCAGGCGGATTAAAACAGGAAGTGTCTCACTAAACTTAACTCTGTGAAATCAGTAACAGAAAATGACGACATGAGACGGACGCAGGTTTTTGCAAGTTGTCCTGGAGAAACAACTATTTTTAAATCAGCACATTTCTTTGATTGATTGATTGATTGATTGATTGTCATGAACATTAACAGCTCCGAGCGACGGTGCCTGTTTCTGCTGAAGATGATGCGAACATGAACACGGTGAGTGAATGAACGAAATCAAAGTGTTGATTCAGTCAAACCTCATTTCTCCTCAACATACAAAGAAAAGTCTCCTGGATGAAATAACAAATTAACAGAATTTTTATGTTGTTTTTGCTCTCTAGTTAATTATTTTCCCTCGTATGAGCAGAACTTGGTGGTTCTGTGTATAATAAAGAGGCCAGAAAAACACATTTCACTGATATAATTTATGATTAATCCACACAGAGGTTGTTCAGCGTGTTGTTGACGTGAAGGAAACTTGGAGACGTAATCAGACGTGACAGGAAGTCACATTTAAAAGTTTGGAGACTTTTCCTCCCAACAAAAATAAAAGCAGCAGTTGTGTTGTTGTGTTTAAGTGGCAGCGCCCTCTGGTGGTGTGGAGACGTCAGGCATCCACAGAGGGAGGAGGTCGCAGGTCAAACGTCAGCCTTTAACTCAGGAGCTGCTTCAGTTTGAGACTCAGCTGCAGAATATTTCTGACTTCTTCTCCTGGTTTGATATTTTCTGTAGCTTCAGCAGCGTTTCGACCCAAACTACCTGAAACTTTTAGTCCCGTGAATGAATTGTTGTCTGCGTCTCCACCGTGGTCTAAAGACCCGTGAAGATCAGGCAGATTAGTCCGCTGACGTTTGAGAAAGCGACGGCTGTTTTTACACGTCATTTCTGCTGCGCTGGATTTCCTCCTCAGCATAACATAACTGGGACTTGGTCGCTCCGTCTGTCGTAGACCTTCTTCTGCTCCGTGTCCACGTCCGACAGAAACAAACCATAAATACAGTTTGTTTGAGGACACAGGCTTTTCAAAATAAAATGCTGGGAATACTCCACCAATCAGAAATGTTCAGCCAAAGTTCCTGTACTTTTGAAAAGTACGACCCCCCGAGCAGGGACTTTTTGGGGGGTAAAATAAAGTCCCTGAACTTCATTTAGACCCTGGTCCCTGTGGAGGAAAAGCTCTGAGTTCCTCTAAAGGGTCATGGAGAAACTTCTTGTGGTCCAAACATGACTATTGATTATTGACTTTATATCCTGACGATCGATGAGCTGCACAAACTTAGAGGAAATGTCTCTGCTTCTGTTCAACATCATGACGTACTTCTTATCTACAAACCTCACATATATAACAACAAATGATTTATTTTTATTTTCCAACAGTTTTTTTAAAGAAACAGACGTCGTCCTGCTGACAGGCGTCAGATTTAAAAAAAACTGATGTGTTGATCTGGAGGACGTGTTTGTTTCCAGGTTTCTTTACCTCTGCAGTGTGAAGTTATAAACACACACACACACACACACACATACGATATAAGACATAGAGATATACAGTATATAGATAAAGACATACAGTACATAGACATAGACAGTATAGATATATATATATATATATATATATATATATATATATATATATACACACAGTATATAGATGTTTAGATATACAGTATATAGATGTATAGATATACAGTATATAGACATATAGATATAAAGTATATAGAAAAAAGATCCATATATACCAGATATAGATCCTGATGTATTGAAACAGTTTAAAGTATCGCTGCTCTCTGGATGATGACGCTGAATGACACCACTGATGGAGATTATTTATTCTTATCACACTGATCGCCTCCTTTGTGATCAATAATCAGCCAAATCAGTGTCTGATTGATTGACGACTTCAGCACTTGCAGATTTTGATAATTGAGTTTTTCACACCTGTCTGATGTGTCAACGTCTCTGAAACGAAGCTGCTGACAGAAAACTACAGAAGAAGAACTAAGAAACACAGTGTGTGTGTGTGTGTGAGTGTGTGTGTGTGTGTGAGTGTGTGAGAGTGTGTGTGTGAGTGTGTGTGAGTGTAAGTGTGTGTGAGTGTGTAAAGTGTGAAATGAACCTGACAGTCTCCTGATAAACATCTTATTTGTTTCCAGTTTGTCTGATATGACTGACGGCGCCCTCCTCGGCTCACTCACAGCTGGAACTGCGTCTTCAAACACACACACACACACACACACACACACACACACACACACACACTTGTCTTTACTTCTTAATGAAGATCCCTCTTTTAGTCTCTTAAACAAAAACAAGATTCTAATCTTGATCTTAAAACAAAATCTGAAAGTTAAACTCCTCAAATTGTCCAGGTATGTTTCCAGGTATGTTTCCAGGTATGTTTCCAGGTATGTTTCCAGGTGTTTCACATAAGTTTGTTTGCGCTGAAGTCATGTGAGGAATGATCTCTGAAGCTTTCAGTCGTTTCACCACACATTTGCCATCACAGATTTGTAGATGTTAAATTTTTTATTTCTTTCCTTGCTTTCTTGGTGTTTCTCGTCTGTATCATTAATAAACTAATCAATCGCTTTATTGGTTTTGTATATGAAGATTTCTGTGAATTTCTGAACAGCAGGAGGCATCTTCAAGAAACTGAGCAAATCCAGCGTTTTCACCTGAAGGTAACAACAACAACAAGCCTGAAGTTTCTGAATCACAGCAAACACAACTGTAATCCACACACACACATCATTGTGAATATTCGGGGTGAAGATGACACCCGCTCCGCCATGCTAGCTGTTTCCCCGGTGAGTTTTATGTAAATATTGACGAGTGTCAGCGCCTGCAGTCGAGCCGCAGGAGCTGTCAGCTTTCATGTTTCGTTTCCTTTGACATATGTTGATGAATGAGAAGATGGAAGCGGCGCTGCAAAAAGGTGACAAGTCTCGCAACTGATTTTTATCTTGTGTTGTCAAGTCGTTTTTTACGACTCCTGCGAAAAAAGACAAGTTTCTGTTCGTCGTTTTTTGTTCTCTTTGTTTCCGAGGTGTCCACGACCTGAAGCCTAATCGGAGGTGACAGGAAGTCACTCTGAGCTCCATCGATCAATGAAACACTTTAATCAGTCATGAGAGTCATTTATTGAGCTAAAACAGTGAATATTTGTTCTTCATATGAGTGGAAACTGAAGATTTTTCTGAACATTTCTTGCACAAATTCATCATTTTTAAGCATTTTATGATATTTTATGAACTAAACAATTGACTGATTAATTGAAGTATTAAAATGTAGATTCAAGTTTTATTCTGAAAGCTTTGATTTCTACATGAAGTACTGAACAACTTAATGAGCTTGTTTAAAGCTTTTAAAGACACAAATTATAAATACATAAAAAAAATACTGTAAATACTGTGCTGGATTTTAAATCTTAAGAGACGCAAAAATCCAACATTTGTTTTTATGAGGATATGAAACTCATCACTTCCTGATTTTATCGCCATCGTCAGTTTCTGACTTCAAACATGAAGTCGGCTGAGATCTTCTGAGAAAGAATGAGCGTCAAACATCTTACGGGTGTTAGTTTGATGAGATTTGCTTGTTGTTTTGTGATTTTTGACTGTTAAAGGCAAAAGTTGTGGGAGGTTTTTCTTAAATTTTCACTTAACTGATAGCTGCGAGTGTCTAAGGGTCGAAATAAATCTGTCCGTCCTGGATGTTTTAGAGGATGATTCGCTCAACAGAGATGTTAGTTTGTCTGATAAATTGGAAAACAGTGAACTGAATAATTATTTGTCGGGTTTTGCAGCAGTTTTTAAAGGTGACGTCAACATTTTATTATCATGTGCAATTACATGGAGCAGTCGCTAGCTTTTTCAATCAGTCAGATCAATTTGACTGATTAACATTGTATTTGAGGGTTGTTTTAATTGTTAAAACTGATTTTTAACCACTCGTGTAAAGTGTAAAGTTACCAAAATCAAAACAAATCAAATTTATTCAGATCAGAACTTTTGTTTGATGTATTTGATATTTGACGTTGGTTCATTTAAAACAGTGCAGATTATTTCCCAGATTTGCTGTTTTTTACAGATTATCTGGTGAACATCAGGGGAAGTTCAGTCTTCTGCGTCCCGTCACCTATTGCAGTGCAGCTCTGATGTGACGCTGCGACAGCCTCAGAGATGATTAAATAAAGACTGTTTGGTAATTTATTCCAACGTGTTGTGGTGAACATATGCCGTGAGAAAAATGTTGTTTCTCCTGAGGATGCCTTTTGTTACCGACTCGTTAATATACTTTAAAAATAACAAGTGAGGATGAACAAGCACAAATCGCAACCGTATTCAAGAAATGAGATTCAACAATTTTTAATTCTCTGCAGACGTTTTATTGTTTAAATCAAGTTTGTGAAGCAGTTTATTTTCATGAAGGTTCATAATTTCTGTCACCTGACTTGAAAATTGATGCTGTCGTCTCAAGATCACTAAACACAAATTAATCTGAGCTCTAATGTTTTATTTTACAAATTTACAACAACTGCACACACACACACACACACACACACACTGATTAAAGAGGCGATAAAAAGTAAGTGTGGTCATGTGATTTGCAGTCAGAAAAATAAAAACAGTTTTTGTCAAACACACTTTGTTCAGAGGTCAAAGTTCGAACAGAAAGTGAAGCTGTGACGACTGACTGTTTGTGAATTTCTCTTGGAGATCAATAAAGTATCTATCTATCTATCTATCTATCTATCTATCTATCTATCTATCTATCTATCTATCTATCTATCTATCTATCTGTTTACGAGCTGATTTTTCAGTCTGTCTCTGTCGGTGTTGCTCTGACTGATGTTATTTACACGGAGATTCATTCATGTCGAGGAGATTTCTGCTCTCTTTGTATTTTTTTTATTACAGGCGTTTTATATTAAAACAGCGTCCACATGAAGGAACATCGGTGCACACATGTAGAAAATAAACACGTCAACATAATACATGTGACCCCTGAAGCTTTAAAAAGTGTGAAACGTGCACATCCTGTATGATTCATGTACGTTACATGTTCGTAACATGAAGCTGCTGAAGATCCTGCTGAGAATCATTTAAACACACAGCCCGAAGGCAGACAGACGGCCAGGATTTAAAAATAAAACTCAGTTTTACACTGACAAAATAAAAGACTGTGGGTTTTCTCCAGTTTCCTGTTGACTGTAAAGATGTTGATGTTTTTTTTTCTATAATGAATATTTAACATTTTCACTCGACAACAACAATAAAGAACAAACAGCAGCAGCAGAGTGAAGCTTTAATCAGCCTGTTATGAATGTTGGAGTGATTGTGTTGTGCTTAAGAAACAGACCTCCTACTGGAAAACACACACACACACACACTGCTTGTTTACAGACAAACATTTGAGGGAAACATGATGTAAAATAATCATCTGCTGAAAAACAACACTGGTTTATAATCAAAACAATTCACAAACACACGATTTCTGAATTTGTTTGAATGTGGCTCTCAGAGTGTAATGTGTGTGTGTGTGTGTGTGTGAAAAGGCAGAAGGGAAGGGAAAAAAAACTCTTTTATGATCATATATTGATAAATCAGTGATATAAAGTAATAAACAGTTTAAATGAGCAGGTTAAAGATCAGCTTTATTTTCATGTTATATTTCATTTCTGAACATGCAAACTTCTTATAAAACTTCATGTTGATTTTCAGCTCGTTGTTTATCTGCCTTTCTTTAACTTTACTATTCTTGATGTGGAAATAAACAAACTTTTTCTAACAACACATCAACTTAGATTTGTTCACAACTTATTTCAGCTGAAAACAGGTGAACAAATTATTATTAATATTAAATTATTATTAGTTAATGCAGGTTTTAAAAGGCTTGAAATAAACTTTATATATGTTTATATCTATCTATAATCTACTAATGTTTACATTTACTGCATATAGTACATATGAATGAGACATAATTATGATCACATCAAACACAATGAAATGAGAAAACTAATAACATGTGACCTCTGACTGCAACGTATAGAAATGAATAAAACTTCTGTAAAGAAAGTGAAAGAATATTTATTTTGTTATTGATTTTACTTGATCAGATTTCTGAGTTTTAATCACTTCCACGTTTAGATAAAGAAAAAAAAAAACAGCAGTAAACTTCAACAATAAATCAATAAATGTAATCAATAAAGATTATCTGAGTTCAACTGAGAGAGGCGGAAGCAAATTGAATAACAGCAACAGATGAAACTCACACACACACACACACACACACACACACAGTGTCCATAAACACACAGCGACATCAACAGCAGCAACAAGGCTTTAATTATTTTTCCTCCCTGACAAACAACTTTAATTGGCCGAGTGTGTGTGTGTGTGTGTGTGTCAAGGTAAAGTGTCAAGCTGTGATCATTAGCAAGCTGGGAACAAGCTGCAACTGCCCATTACCTACAACACACACACACACTTACTTAATATTAATGAGGATGACGATGATTTCTGCGTTTTTACTTGATTTTAATGAACAAATAATGAAACTCTGCAGCGTTTTACTTTCTGATGTACACGTGTGTTACCATGGTGACCATAAGATCTGTAAATAGACACAGATACTCACATCTCTCACACAGGTAGCACTCAGATCCTTTACTTCAGGAAAAGTAGAAACACTGCAGTGAAGAAATACTCACTAACTAAAGAAACACTTAAAGTACCAAAAAGTAAAAGTACTCTGAAATACTTAATGTCGTAATAATATTCATGATATTTTTGGATTATAATTACAGTTCTATATTATATATATAATTATATATTATTTTACACACAGTTAAGTATTATTAAATATTACTTTATATACAGTATATTACTTACATACTGTTGGGTAGCTTGTGAATTTCCCGTGGGGTTCAGTGAAGCCTTTTTGATATAATAACATCATTATTTACGTCTTTATTATATTTTGATCTGAATCACCTGCTAAATCTTCTGACCTCAAAATAACATTAATCGTAATAAAAACAGGTTCGACACAGATGTGATTATATTTGTGTAAATATCATATTTAACTTGTGATTCATCTGTATATATGTAACGTATCTGCAGGACGAAAATGAGATTTTATAAATATTTTGATGTGCAGCGTTTGAAAATGTTTGATTTTGGAGCCTTCTGGTGGTGTCGGCTGTCATCGCACTGTAAACAATCATTTTGTTGTTTATTAAAAACGTTTTTTGAACGTTTAACACTCAGAAATATTCCTGCTTTTTCTCCGCTTGTGTGTTTTGAAAAATAAAGTGAGCAACTGAAGAGTCATTGAGGAGGAAGTTTGGCGTCCCATGATGCCGAGCGGCGTGACGTTTGCTCTGAAGGTGGTGTGAACAGAGTGTGTGTGTGTTTTCACTGTGCCACCTTACATGTGTTTTATGATTGTTTACTCACCTCTGCACACACACACACACGTCTGTCAGCCTGTGTACACATATTACTGCATGTTTGCATGAGATCCTGCATGTTTTCTTGCTTGTCAGCGTGTGTGTGTTTGCACGCTGGATACCCAACTCTGTGCCCACAGTGCCCGTGTTGTTTGTGTGTGTGTGTGTGTGTGCTGTATGCAATCAGTCCACGGACCAACACACACAGTAATAGAGGCCACTGAGACACGAGCTAGTCTACAGTTGCTAGCTGCAAATTGACCTGTGTGTGTGTGTGTGTGTGTGTGTGTGTAGGGGGTGTCCTCAGAGAGCAATAATAACTGTTATCTTTCCCACAGGCCCTTATCATTTCACACGCACACACACCTTCATCCAGAGTGACACAGCAGCAGTAATAATTAGAGCTTTAAACCCTCCTCAGGTCGGACAAGCAGACAGACAGACAGACAGACAGAAAAGCAGAATAAATGAAGAATTGATGAATATGATCGATAAAACCTTCGATTATTTAAACTGCTGTCGTCTGTCGGTCACTTTATTTGTCTCCAAACAGGCAACAAGCTGAGCACGAGAGAAAAACAGAAAGGCATCATGTGAACAAGTAAAATCGATAAATTATAAATAACTAGAATAATGATATTTATGAAGAGAAGACTTTGAAGGAATTTAATAAAAAGTAATCAGTGTTTTCAGTGTTTTTTTTTTGGAGAATTGGAAATTATCAATATATTGAGATATTGTTTTTTTCACAGAGGACTGATAGAGAGCGATCACCTGAAGATCAATAAGATGATCGATGAGCTGCTGGAGGAGGCTCCGGGACAGGAAGTGAAATACTCATACAAACACGTGTTCTCAATCTATCAATAATTCAAACACATGGTGATGTCATCAATCCATCATTTATCCAATCAGACATTTGTGTGAAATTTTTATCAGAATTATTGTTTGAATTCTTCAGTTTTGACCTGAAATTTCACAAGAATCAGACAACCTGAAAACATAAAAATATAAAATCATTAAACATACCTGAGTGATTTTACAGTGTCAGCAGCAGAAAATGTGTTTTAATTTGTAAATCCAGTAAAAAGTCTGCATTTGCTCGTCTAAATCTGATATCCAGATACAAAAAATAAAATCAAAATTCCTGAAACTGGCGATCAAGACTCAGAGAAAAGAAAAGAAAAAACTCTGATATTTAAAGACCAAACTGGGTCAAAGCTTATCTTAAAAAGTCTGAGAAAACACTGAATTCAGTTTCCTAAAAAACAAAACATCCTCAGACAGTAAAAACTTTTATGACATTTATCTACTTTCAAGTTGCATCAATTTGATAATCCAATTAGAAATCAGAAGAATAAATGTCGTACACTGCTGGAAAGTGATGAAATGTGACACAGGTGACCTCTTACTTTGGCTGTTAAACAGATATTAAAGTGTGTGTGTGTGTGTGTGTAAAAAGGGTCTTTAACATTTTGAAGTTGTGAGACTTTGAGACTGAGGCTGAGGAGCCGTCCGGTAAATAAAACGACGTCTTTGTTTATCTGATTCTGTTTTCTTCTGCTTTTGAAGCCGCTCATGAGTTCACCAACGAGCCGCTCAACACAAACGAACAGAGAGCAGCACTTTTATTCTGAGGCTCAGCAGAGAGACACAAAACAAACAACACGAGCAGGAGCACGCGGCGCTGACTATTATTTTGACGAGGTGAAGCACTTCCTGGTCCTGCAGCAGTTCCTTCGGCCTTGTTTAGTTTCAGATGCTTTACTTTAATTAACCTGTTTAAGAATAAAAAACTCATCTGACCAGCTGAGAAACAACTTCCTCCTCCTGACACATCACCGTAAATCAAGTGCGTGTGTGTGTGTGTGTTTAATTGCAGCGGCTCTCTGCTGTCCACGTCTGCAGGTTGTTGGTTAATTGGTGCTGGAGGCTCAGCTCGTTAACTCTGCTCTCATCTGCCTCCCAAACAGCCTCACACCAATTACTCCTCTCTCTCTCTCTTCTTGTTTGTGTGTCTCTCTCACATGTTTTTTTCCTTCATATTCAAATTTGACCATCATTTTCATACAGTATCACTAAATGGTGTTTGATTTAAAGTGTGAAACAATAAAAACCACTTAAAGACAAAATTAACGAATCATCTTGTGCAGCTCTGATGAAAACTAATGACAGAAAATGTTGAGAAATGTTTTCACACGTTTTACTTCTATTTTTGTGCTATTTTAGGTTAAAAATCTAAAACACAGAAACTCTTTAATTTCACTCTTTTTATTATAATGTGTTATGAGCTTGATAAATATGTATAAATGTGTTTATAACTGTATATAAATATGTAAAAATGTACATAAAACAGCTTATGAAGGAAAAATAAAACAATACTTTCCTCTTTTTTACCTTCATCTTGATTGACATCTAAACAACCAATTACTATTTTGTTACCATGACAACGCTCTGTTTCCCAACCCCCCCTCCTCCAGTCTCTTTCTCCCGTTTCTCTCTAAACCGTCATAAAACAACATCCTGTTGTTGTTTGTCCCGCTGCTGCTGTGCTTTTGAACAACATCATCACGCCCACTCAGCACATCTATTGGACAAACACGATGCTTTTGTTAACCAATAAGAACCGAGTGTGGGCGCCCTGAAGCCCCGCCCCTTTCAACACAACACCACTCAGGTGTTTCCTGCTCCACCTGACAGCCAATCACAAACCAGCATTTCATCAACTGAAAAATAACAAAAATCCTCACAAATTGCTCATTTAATTGTTTTTGTTTGTTATTTTGCTTCTCAGGCTGCAGCTCACAGACGCCATATTTGACTGATTAAATACACAGAACAGTTCATAATGTACTTTATCACTATAATTATATAAAAATATGTTTTATAACGTGATCAGAACTTTAAACTCCAGTCGTCTCACGAATCGATTATTTAAAGATCCTCGATCATCAGTTTCAGATTTCTCTTCACGGTTTATTTTCCTCCATCAGTGTTTCCAAACAGCGTCTTTTAAAAAAGCCGGCGGTGGTTTGATTTCTTTTGTCTCTTGTCGTGGTGGCGTCTGTTAAACTTCATCTGCTAATCGATCACTGATGCAGAAACATTCAATCGAGATGCATTGATTATTTCCTCCACTCCCACTTCTTACAGGTCATTATTCAACCTTTTTATTTGCATCTGAGAGTTGTTTCAATTGCTAATTAACTGATTTTTAATCAGTTTGATCTGTAAAGTGACTTTTTCAAAGCATCATCTTAAGCAAAGAGCTAAAATAACAAAAAAAGTGAAAGAAATCAAACTGATTTGATAATCGATTATAGACTCATTTAACAAAGCATCGCTGTTCATTATGATTTCATTTTATTTAAACATCCAGTGAAAAGCGTCTCTGTGTCTCAGCTGGCGTCTTTAAAGTTTTTCCTGCTGATCTGAGGACAGACGGCGGCTGGAAGCTGCAGGATGATGATGATGATGTTTTAGTGTCAGAGGAGAAGTGCGACAACACGCCAGCAGGACGACCAAAACTGTCGCTGCATCGCACAAACAGCTCGTACACACTCTGTCTGTCTGTCTGTCTGTGTGGAAGTGTGTTTGCACAGCCCCCCCCACCAACCCGACTCAGAGAGAGATGCTGCTTGTCATCATATTGAAAACACTTTAATATACCCCCCTCTCTCTCTGTCTGTCTGTCATTTTTACCTCTTTGTTGCTCACTGCTTCATAAACAAACGATAAGAGATGAAAATATTAATTCTGGGTAAAATTTATTTTTTAAATCTCTTTTTATCTTTAACTTTCTCTTTAAGCTAAAATTGATTTGGCGGCACCTCTGGTTGCAGGTGTAACTGCAGGTTTGTATAAAGAAATAGTTCACTGAGTCTGTGCATGGTTAGCCTAGCTTAGCATAAACACTGAAAGCAGGGGGAAACAGCTAGCCTGACTCTGTTTCAAGTTCAAAAATACACCTGCAAACAGCTCTGAAGTTCACTGATTAGCATGTTTTATCTCATTTATTTAGTCCAAACTCAAACAGGAATGTAAAAAGGACAGTGTGTGATTTAACAGGGACTTATATGTTAATATTTATTGACTAACAATGCTTTACGTCCACCATTTCCCATAATCCCACAGATTAAATGTTGTTAGTTCACGTCTGTTATAACTGCAGGACAGAGACGAGTGAATGAAGCTTTTAGATTGAAGCTAGAAACTTGTTTCGATCCTCAAATATTAATTTTGTTTTTTTAAATTTGCTCCATCCATCCTCCTTTTTTTGTTTCTTTCCCTTTATGACACAAAATCTTATTGATGAGCGTCCATTTGAGTTTCGCGTCTCTTCTTGTATTTATTCGTTCGATCAATATCTGCCTGTCAAAACGACAAAAATCAGTGCATGTTGGTGGAAATATTCGTTATGTGTGGGCCGTCTGGTCTTCCAAATACCTTCGAGTCTGTTCTCGGCATAACGTGGACTCAAAAACTCAATAGAGAAGCAATTACAGGATGTAAATACGCTGAATGGCCGCCATGAGCAGCGTCTAACACGAGCTGTAACTCTGACATCCATCTGTCTGTCTTTATATCTCCTCTCTTTATCTACATGTTTTCATTTTACATCCACTGTTTTGTTCAGATTCATCTCTCTCTCTCTCTCTCTCTTATTATCCTGCTGGTTGAGAGTCTGTGTGGGCAGATTACAGCCTTTTCAATGAAATCCTCCTCTCAAAAGGAAGGTACAGCTGTGAGTGTGTGTGTGTGTGTGTGTGTGTGTTATTGAGTGTTTGCACGTGTCTTACTGAGTGTGTGTGTGTGTGTGTGTGTCCTCTCCTGTGCATGTGTGTGTGTGTGTGTGAGTCCCATTAGTAGCTTAGCACTTGATTGACAGACTCAAGGACGGTGTGTGCTGCAGCTCGGCTTCATTAGCACAGGTGTTGGTGTGTGTGTGTGTGTGTGTGTGTGTGGAATTGTGTTTGTACAACATGA
Source organism: Scortum barcoo (assembly GCA_023238725.1). Classification (NCBI taxonomy): domain Eukaryota; kingdom Metazoa; phylum Chordata; class Actinopteri; order Centrarchiformes; family Terapontidae; genus Scortum; species Scortum barcoo. Next base: position 1,113,915 of record CM041539.1, read on the forward strand.
GTTGAATCATCAGTGTTCTGCAGAAACTGTCCATGTAATAAAAACGACAGCATCGGTTTCACATGTTGAAGTGACAGCGCCCTCTTGTGGCTGCAGGAACTCCGACTCTTCGTCCATTTGGGAGTTTAAAGACGGAAAAAAGCGAGACGGACTTTGACGTGAGAAGGCGGCTGATTGTTTGTAGCGTTGGTTTCTTTAAAGAATAATTGCGCCTGTTTGTTAACTATTTTAGCGTCACACTTGATGGACGGCTCAAAAAGAAAAATCGTCTTTTTTTTAATTTCACACGTTTGTCTTTGTTGTCAAAACTTGGTGACTATGTTACCCACAATTTTTTTATTTTCTTCAATAACAACATGTTTATCTCATTAAAAAACAAAGCTAAACTCAGGTCTAAACTAGAAAACTCTTCTGTATTTCCCTTTTCACCTGCCTCCAGATCACTTAGATCTTTTGAACGAGGCTTACTGATGGTCCCGTGTGCTCGTATTTACTTTCTTATCTAATCAAACCCAAACAAAGTGTAAGGACTGTAAGGAGTGAGGTTAACCTCAGAGATGAGAAAACTGTGATTTCTAACTGGTATGTGAGTGTCGTATCTCGTTGTTGGTTTGGAGGAATAAAGTTCAGGCCTCAGCTACAAAGAAAACCAGGTTAGATTCGGTCAGGTTAGGTTAGGTCAACTAGACCCTGTTTAATTTACATTAACTACTTTAAATCTGAAGCACACAGTTTATAAAAGGAAAAACTGTGTTCTTCCATCTTTGACTCAAAAGTTTGAGTTTGTTTTTTTCCTGTTTCAGTGTTTTTCCCTGTTTGGTGCCCTGCAGCAGCGTCAACATCTGCAGGAATTACGTGTTAAAAAGTCACACGTGGAGGTAATGTTTGGGCGTCTACGTACTTTTGGCCACCGAGCGTAGTTGTTTTTGATATTTACCACATTTTAAGGTATCACAGCTCTTCCCAGACTCCTTCATGTTGGCCAAATGAGACAGTAATGGCAGCAGACAGGTGTGTGTACCTTCAGGTGGAGTCTGAGTGTAATTAAACAGCTTCTGTTTTGCAGCAACGTCGAAGAAACACGTTCGTGTTTCAGGAGTTTGAAGCGTCATGGAAAAGAAAACAAAAGAAAATCAGAGAGCTGTTTGCAGACTTGTGACATCCAGCGAGCACGCAGACTGACTCGCTGTAATTGTTTTCTTTATCGGTGTGTGTTTTGCTGTGTGTTTTTCGGTGTGTGTTTTCAGCTGCCCTGTGAGAGAAGGTGTTCGCGGCAGCTCCCGGCGGGCTCCACACATACAGCTACTGAAGCCTTGTTAGAGCGTATAATGAGCCATAAAAGTGCTCAGCTGTATCCAACATGCATGTGAATATCACCTGTCTGCACACACACACACGCACTCCCGCAGGAACAAATAAAGCCATATTGTCCCCGGTCTGATTGCTGTGATAATTAATGTAGCATACGACCAGAAAAACACACTGAGACCAATTACACCAGAGAGTGAAAGAGGAAAGAGAAAGAGATGGAAAGAAGAGGAGGGAGGTGGAAAGAGAGCGAGGAGATGGGATGAGACAAAATTAATTTAAAGATTATGAAGATGCTTTATGGAACCAATAAAATATCAATAAATAACAATAAAGCATAAATACATAACATTTCTGTAAGGTTTAAAATCAAATGAAGCCATGCTAGCAGCCGAGGATGATGGGAGTGTTTGTAGTCCTCCAGATATTTGGTCATAAATTAAAATATTGGACACGTCAGAGGATCAATAAACTTCTTATAATTCATCCTGATGCGAAAATGAACATCTGAATCACATTTATCACAATCCATCCATGTTGACCTGCTGGTGGCGCTACGAGAGGAGTCGGAGGATCACTGAAGTCAGAAGGAACACGATTAGTTAATAAAAGAAATAACAATAATCAATGATGATCAGCCACAGTGAAGGAAACTAATGACTCATGTTGTAAAATATAATCCTACATTAATTCTATTTATTATTATTTTTCAAGAGACAGAGCTGCAGATTCATATATGTTTTTTTTTTTTGTCTTTTCACAGTTATTAAAAATAAGAGATAAACGAGTGAAAGCTCTCTCTCTCTCTCTCTCTCTCTCATCATTGGCTATGCTGAGACGTTGGGAGTGACGTCCAGGTGTAATTAAAAGCAGCAGAGCCACTTTCACCTCACAGCCTGGAAACATGTGGCAACTTGTTAATTTACCTCCCCCCTCCTCCTCCCCCCGACTCTCCCTGTGGAGAGGAGACAGATGGGCTGGGAGTCACCTAAAGAGGAGGAAGGAGGCTCGAGACTTTTATTATTTCTTATTCAAAGTTCAGCTTCTTTGCAACAAAACAGGAGCAATAATTTGAAAGAGTGATGGGGATGTTTATTGTTGCTATGACAACAGCATGCACATTTCTGATAGGATGATGACATTTGTTCGTCCAATACTTTTTGGTTTATTCTTTTTCGTTTTATAAGACGAGAACTTGCACTTTTGCATGAAATATGTTCAAATGTAATATGACATTAAACATCCTCATATTCCTCAACATCCTCAACGACTTCTTTGTTTCTGCAAAGAAGTTGTTCCCTTTAAATCTTTACCCTCGAGAGTTAGAAGCAAAACAAGGCGTGTTTTATTTTTACAGCGCGGTGGAAAAGTCTGTGTTTTCAACCTTTAATTGCAAATGTTTTTTGTTCTTTTTCAGAAATTCTGTGTTTCCATGTAATGTAAGCATGGCGATGATCTGAGGTTACACAAAACACAAACTCAAGACTTCATGAAATACTGTTATTGAACGTAAATGTAAATGATGGTCTCAGTAAAAAGTTTATGTTTAGTTTAAGATAATCGCGTATTATCTTCACAATACGACAATGAATCTTGAACATCTTTGTATGACGTGCGCAAGAAGTTTAAGAACTGTGAAAAAAACTGCAAAGTAAAAGATAAAATCTAAAAAGTCTTTATTGCTTTACACCTCCAAATGCAACATTACTAAAGAGGTCAAAGTTCAGAGGTCACAGCAGTTCCTCCTCCATTCATTAATCACGGATGAAGAAATGTTATAAAAATAAATTTTCACATTTTGATTGGTTCTTTTTATTAACTTACACTTACATTAGTCGATTTAAATGTTCATTATCTGCCTCCTTGTACCGTCACAGCTTTACTGTGTATCTTCCAGAGGCTAACACACAGGTTAAATCCATTTCACTAAACCCATTAACAAGCACAGCATTACCCAGAATGCACCTCACCACCTAAATGTTAGGTATCACTCATGTAGTTATTGAGTTTAATTTCCCCTTCATTTAAAAAACATGTCTGTTTTTTAAATGAAACATGACCTGTGACAGTTAAATATCAAAGTGATATAAGAAAATAAGTAAAATAATTACCTAACGCTATTTTTACTCTGGTTTCTATGACAACAGAAGAACGAGATTCAACATTCACTACATAAAATATGACATCTCACAGTAAACATTCATAAAATGGGGATAACTCTATTTAAAATGACACACACAGGTACAAGTAAAATGTTTAATCTCATTTAATGTCATTTTTTAATGCACTTCGACAAAGAGAAATATTTGAAGTTATCTGAAAGTATTTTGTAAAAGTCTCATCAGTGGAAGAAGAAGCAAATTTATTTCGGTATATAGAAAACAGTTTAATCACGAAGACAACTTCACTCCTAAATATTTATTCTTTCATTACACTTTTGCAATCTAATGAGAAATTAGTAAACTATTCCTCTTTTCTTTTATTGTGAAACTAATGAAGATGGCCTATTTTTGGTGAATGTATTCTGTTGAAACAGACCATAGTGTTGATAAAACAGACATTAATAATATTTGCTATTAATTCAAGGTTCACTTTTATTTTCAGCTCTGTCCTTGTGTTGTAGATACTGCTGAGGAAAAAAATTAAACAATCAATCTTCACCAAAATAAGTACTAACAAATTACATTTGTGTAGAAGTTTTACTTTATTAACCTTTATCCATGCAGGAGCCAATTACTGAATTACTGTGTACTTTATATTTGTTCGAACATCTACCGCTGCAACTCACCATTATTTTCAGCAGCCTCTGAACCAAATCTAAAAGTAAAAATTAAAGTTTCTGTTTCCAAAATAAAAGTAAAAAAAAAAGAGCCATGATAATTAGAAAAAATAATTTGCCCTGAAATGAATCAACAACAGAGTCATGATGTTTTTTTTATTGTGTGATTTTTGTTTGATTGGGTGTTAGAAATATAACATAGCCCTATTTTTATTTTAAATAATAAAATAAAGTTGTAATAAAGTTTGTCCCCCCCCAATCTCTTTTTAGTGTAGCTGAAAAGTCTTGAGCTTTGAGTTTGACCAGCAATTGATATTTAGTTCCAGATATTTCACCTCAAAAATGTTTTGGCTATCGGAAAGAGGACATTTTTGGTGGGCATAAACTGCAGTCCATAAGCATAATTTGGACTCTGAGTCCATAAATTGAAATGCTGATAAAGCTCTTGTGGTCCTAAAAAGCTTCCTAAAAAGTGTTCCTGCAGTGTTAAAAGGCTAAATGAATAATCTATGTTGTGGCTTGATAGTAACAAAAGAGTTGAGTGTCGTCTGCATAGAGGAAAACATTATGCCAAAGAAGTGAATTAGGCTGCCAAATTGTAGTGTTTATAGAAAAGTACTGGAACCAGATAGCAGCCTTGAGGGATGCCCGAGTAGTTAGAATAAAAAATTTTGTTTGGTTTGTTTTGATTGTGGGGGTTATTGTTGACTTTGTTATTAGTAGTTATGTTACAGTTGTTCTCGTCTAGGCGGCACACAAATAATCTCTTTCAGGAAATGAGGGAAGTGAGATGCTCTTATTTTCAGGTTTACTTGATGTAAAGTTATTCCTAAACATACAAAATACGTCATCAATATTTTAAACCAGCTTTGCTAACAGGAGTGTTTGCATGTACTTCCCTTGTTACCGTGACAACAGCACTGTGTGTCCATGTTTTTGAAAACTGGTTTGTGGATCGAGTTTTTTTTTTTTGTGAGTTTTAAGTGTGTTTTTGTTTTTAGGGTGTGTGTTTTTACAGCTGCTACCAACATGAGCAAGCATCCAGTCGAGTGCCTTAAAGTGCAGCATCACTAATGACCACCGGATGTTCACTTCATGAAAAGCTGAAACATGTTTCTCAGTTTTAATGTCCATATTTTAAGATAAATGAGCATCAGCAACTGTACAGAACTGCACATTTGAGTAGCTTTGTATAAGAGCCAAGATAAAACGGCTAATGTTTTGTTAGCCATCAACTGAAAAAATTATTAGCATGTTTCTTCATTTTAGCAAAACCAACTTAATAAAAACCTATATGGTAAAACATAGTTGGTCAAATTCTCATCCTAAAATTCTCCTTTTTTCCCCTTTAGTTTGCTTGTAAGATTAGTTGACTTAACCAAACTCTTTAAGTTAACTTTGATCACTAGCATAATGAGTGTCCAAAAAAATGATCATATAGCTGTTCTTCTCTGTGGGTACGTTTTATTCACAAAAATAATGACGATGTAGACGAATGCAGTGCACATTTAGCAGTTTTTGTAGTTGTCTTAGAGGACGTGTTTGTGGAATATTTTCAAAATAGTTGTGAAATAGTGCAGCTACTCGCGTCATCAGTGCAGCGATATAGTAACACCGACATAAAGAGGGAATGTAATTTATGTTAACATGACATTAGAAGCTAAAAAAGTGTTGCTTATAGTACCGAACCCACTGAGAGTCATCACCAACTGCACAGCTCTACATTAAACTAGGCTGAGATTTCTGAATCAGACAGAGAAACAACCGAATACCGTTTTTTATTCAGGATTACAAACGTTGGAGCCAACAACCGAGACACATCTGTGAAAAATAAAGTGTGGATGGAAACGCTGCAGCTGCTTGTTAGTTTACTTCTGTTTCAATAAAACCCCAATGTTAAGATTACTGCTCCTAGCAACAACTACAAAAACGTTCATTATTGTAGTAGCAGTATGACACATACTTGTCATCAAAAATCTTAAAATGGATTCACTGAAGAAGAACGAAAAATGCTGAAAAAAGTTTGATAGTGGATTTTGAGATACGATTGTTTCTTGTCAAACATCCAGTATAATTTAATGGAAAGATTCATGTGTTAAACGTTCAGTAGTTTTACAGATGCAGTTTAATTTATAGTTTATATTCTAACATATAAGACAAAAAAATCTCTATCAGACTCGGCACAAAGTTGGATGTATTTGCACAGTTTTTGTTGTTCAAATTCTTTTTTACAGTGTGTTTTGTTCTCAGCAGTTTGATTTACAGTGTATGTTTTTACAGTGCAGTGTGTAGTGTGTGTTTTATAGTGTGTGTGTGTGTGTGTGTGTGTTGGAGTTGTTGAATCTCTCTCTCTGTGTCAGTAGTTATTATAAATACACTGACATGTTGGCTGGTTAATTAAGGTGTATAATTCTTGTTGTTCAGTGCCGTCACATAAAGAGAGATGATAATAGACTGTGTGTGTGTGTGTGTGTGTGTGTGTGTGTGTGTGTGTGTGTGTGTGTGTGTGTGTGTGTTGGATAATAATTGGATGAAGGTTGGTGCTGTGTAATAATTGGACGTCTGAACTACAAACACAGTGACAGCAGCAGCCTGCGGGCTTCGTTGTGTTTGTTGTAAACGTAAAGGGAACAAACAGCGGCGATGTTTACTCCGACTGACTGTAAACACACAAAATAAACGAAAGAGGAGGACGAAACAGAGATGAACAATACGACACGATGCTTCCCACCAGCCACCGGATCACCGTCTGTCTTCAAAACCAGACACAATAAACCAGACACACATTTCCTCACTCTGCAAAGAAAGATAAGATACTCCTGCTGGGAAATGTGTATGACAAAAAACAGACCTATAAATATATAAGTCTAACAAAATTAACACTCAAACATACAAAATCAAACATTTATATCCATGTTTCAGAAATATGTGCATATGTAATATATAATAAATATGTATTTAGTGCATCACATACATCTAAATATAATGTTTATATGTAAAATTTTAAATGTGATGTATATTAAATATTTAAATGCATTAACATGTATTGTATTCCAAAGTATTTAAATCTCATTTTTAATTTATTGTCCTACAATATATGCAAAATAGCCACATGAAATTATTGTTTATATTACAATTATTATGCAAAATAAAGCATGCATAAAATATAGCGAGTAATAATTAATAATTGAACAAATGCACAGTTTAGTAAGATGTACAGTAAGATATTATATGAACAATAAGATGATGTGTGTAAATAGATTTGTGATTTATATGTACTAATATTTTTATTTTTATGTTTCTGCTCAGTGTTTTATAAAAACATGTCATTGTGATCAGGAATATATTTATGTATGTCTTTTGAATATGTAAATATCATTCTTTATTATATTATATATGGTGTATATATATGGCTGTAGTTCACTGTTGTTGTTGTTTTCACCTTTTTATCTTAAAAATACAGATTCAGTAATTATGTAAAACAAAACAATATAAATATATATATATAAGATGTTTAAATGTTTACAAGCTAAAGTAATTTGTAAATACAAATATAGATTTAAATTATTATTTCACCTGTGTTGGTTTATGTTTTTAATACTATAATTAAAATAAATTTAATTGGAAAAGTAAAAATATTAATTTATTCAAATGAATTCGTGTAATCTTTGCTAATATAAAAAGGTTTTTCTCGGCAGGGTTTGATGAAGGCGGCTCATTCACTGTGATCTGCTGCCATCTACAGGCAGCTGCTGCTACTGCACACACACACACACACACACACACACACACACACACAGTTTTTATTTCATCTTTTGTGTAACCGTGGTGAGAGTCGAGGCTCGGTGTGAAAGAAACAGGGAGGAGAGACGGGAGATTTTCTGCAGAAAAACAAAAAGCTGAAAGCAGCTGATGACCGCCAGCAGCTGCTCACTGAGGCCGACCTGGTTTAAATTTTACCTGAAACAGAGAGAGAGAAGAAAATTAAACACTGAAGGGAGGAGATAAAACTTTACTGATCCGTCTGTCTGCTTTATTTTCACTTCAGTAAATCAATAAAAACACAAACTGGATGTGAAATCTTCTGACTTCAGCATGTTTAAACTCTCCTGAGTGGATTTTAAACTATTTGAATTTACCTGCTCAGGTTTTAAGATTTCTGTCTCATTTCAGTGGAGGTGAATAAAATTTGTGTTGCTGATTAAATTTCAGTGACGTTCAACAGCAGCTTCTCTTCATCCGTCTGCAGAGACAGTTCTGTAAAAGGACGTTTGAAATGTTCACAAATGCTCTGATTGTCCAAAGTGCGACTGCAGGCAGCTTATCAGTACCTCAAACTGTACTTAAGTACTAGAATTGAGTAAATGTATTTAGTTACTTTGATGAACTAGTTTATTATTATTTATTGTTTTCTGAGTGTTTTTTTTCTGCCCACTTGCTGCTGTAACACTGAGTTTCCCCGCCGTGTGACTAATAAAGGAATATTTTATCTTAATTTATATTAAAAAGCAGGTAGACGTACCTGTGTGCTCTGCTGTGGTCGTTTCTCGCCGTCTGTCCACAACATGTAAAACAATACAAGTTTATTCAGTTTGTCTCTGAGACGAAAAGAAATATTTCTGATGTTTTCACAAAGATTTGTTCTCTTCATTTTAATAACAAAAAGTATTAAAAACATCAAAAAGTGAAAAGAAAATGTGGCTGGAAATGTCGTCCATGAGAAGTTCTCATCTTTACTTTTCTGAATGAAACAGATGAAGATTCAGGACGTTTTATATTTTAAATATGATAAACTGTGTGCTTAATGTGAACATCAGTGTACTCTGACTGCAGTATTGTAGTCGTATTGTTTAACCTCCAGCGACGGCATCAGACACCATCTCTTTGGGGTTTGACACTTTGAGTTTTTAGAGACAAGTTGCATTATGGGAAGTGTAGGATCAGAAGCTTGACCCACACTAAGAACTGAAGTCTCCCAAAAGATTCGTAAATGTACGAACAAACAGCAGCTGTACTGTAAAACATGTTGTTCAGTAATCACAGGTGAAAAGTAATTAAGTACATTTACTTAAGCACTTTGGTAAAGTTTTGAAGTACTCGTACTTTACGTGAGAATTTCCATTTTCTTGCACTTTACACGAGTTACTGCAGATACTGTTAAGGTTACTTTAAAAAGACAGATAATAAAATTCAGCCTATTTTTAAAGATTAAATCAGAAAAACAGAGATTTTTCTGTTTTTGGTTTCTTTTCCAGTTTTGTTTCAGCAGTTACATTAAACTGCTGTTTGATATCTGCTAGAGATATCTGCTTATTCAGATATCTGTTTTACTTTGATACTTTAACTACATTTTGCTGATAATACTCGCACTTTTACTTAAGTTGGACTTTGAATGCAGCTTTTTTAATGGAGTGTTTTTCTGCTGTTGTCATTAAGTGAAGGATTGAATTCTTCTTCCACGGCTGACAGGAAGTGAAGAGGGTGGCGAGATATTTCATTTTAAATCTCTCTGCATGATTGAAAGCGTCGACACTTTCTGAGTTTCGGCTCTCGTCTGGTCTGCAGATTGATTTTAACTCGTGTCATCGTCGTCATCGCGGGAATATTCTTTACTGTCGCAGCCAATCACAACCCGACGGCACGAATCGTCTATATGTCGAGGTGTGATGTCGGGGGGATGATGTGTGTTTGTTGAAGCTGTGAAGCGTCCGTCCTCCGTCTCCACATTAACGCTGCGGCTGAACGACATTATCAGCCCTGTCAGCCTCCGTCACGCCGCTTCTTCCTGCGAAACAAACATCTTTGCATTTGTTTAAGTCGCTTTATATCAGAGGTCTGAAGCTGGTTAATTTCTCCGCTGTGTTATTTTCTCCCTCCCTGAAAAGCTTTTGTTGCAGATGCGTGGTTTCCACCTGCCTCCGAGGGTGTCATCCATATGATTATATACCTTATTCTATACGGTCAAAGGTGTCGTGTCAGGTGGGAATTGAACTGGCGTCTCTCTGGAGGGGGCGGAGGGCGAATTTCCATCTGTCATTTACAGGAAAAAAAAAAAGGGGGGAACTTTTTCTCCGTTTCTTTTACAGCTCTGATTAAAGGTGTCGTCACCGTGTCATCATACCTATGATTATGTCTGCTGTCACCGAGTATGTGTGTGTGTGTGTGTGTGACAGGTCAGTGAACACCAGAGGGAACCTGCTCAGTAATGTGACTAATATATTGTGCATCACAGTGCAGTGAAGCTTGACAACATTAATAATAGCTTCATCAGCCTGAAGACAAATTACCTGCCTCCGTGTCGCAGCCTTCTGAGGGTTCGAGGTTCACGCAGAAACCTTGTATGTCCACCTGAGACTAATGAGACGGAAAAATGTGAAACTTCAGAGAAAAATCAAGCTTGTGCTGCTGCAGATATAAAAATAAAGAAAACAGCTGATGAGATAATTAAAATGATGCATGTGTCTGAAAATACGTTGGATGTTGGAAAATACGGATCAGTCTGGTGAACTGAAGGTGGGCGGGGCCACGCTTTGGTTTATGTTTGTGTCTCCGGCTGTAAGTCGTAAACAACACACAAACAACAATGTTGACGTACAAACAACAGCTCAGGAATCACGGCCCAATTAACCGACGTGGCTGCGGATCATTCACTCACAGAGCCGCTGTTGGAGGAGCAGGAGGCGGTGAGTTTGTTCCTCTTTATAATCCACCTGAGAGTTTTACTTCTTTAAAACAAAGCCACAGTCTGTCTGTGTTTTAGTTTTAGTCTGATTACAGACAGAGGAAAGCACAGATAGTGGAGAAAGAAAAGTGAAAGTTTGCTCATCTTCTTTTGGTTGCAGGTGATGAACTAAAGGTACATTTTGGGAAAAAAAACACTTCTCCAGTTTCAGTTAAAAACGTGTCGATTAGTTGTTGAAATGTCGATCAGTGATGTCATCAAATATTTTGTTTTGACTAAAACTCAAAGATATTCAGTTTCATGTCATGAGGATTGACGAAAACAGAAAATATTCACATCTGAGAAGCTGAAATCAGAGAAATCTGGCACTTTTTCTAAAAAAAAACCACCTTAAACGATGAATTGATTATCAGAATCACTGCTGATTAATTCAACAGCTGACAAATAATCGATCAGTCGTATATAAAGCCATTTAAATGAGCTCAACCTGAAACTGAAACTGTGAGGACTTTTACTCCCAGTGCAGTATTTCACTGTGTTAGTTGTACTTTGATTAAAGGATCTGATACTGAATATTGGTTATTGATTTAATCAGACGAGTTAAGAGGAAACACCTGCACGTCTCTTCTCCTCCCTCCTGATTGGCTGAAACAGCTCATTTATCTCTTTAGAGTCACCTGATCTGTAAGTTGGACTGAAATATTTGAACTTTTACTGCTCACCACTCTCTTACTGTACATTTATATTACTTACACACTTTTATGCTTTTAGAGGAGGATAAAACTTTGTGGAGGTCATTTGGATTTATTGGACTGCAGCTCTTTCTCACATGTTAAATCTTTACATGTGTTTCTCACTTTTTTCAGTATCTGCACATTAACTACAGTCTGGTTTAATTTAGGGAGAGTTATGGACACAGTTAAAAAAGTATGGTCAGATAAATCTCGTAAATACAGATAATAAAATGTGAGCACTGAATTTGGATTTGATTTTGATTATTTTCCATTTACCATTTAAGTACAAATGAGACTTTCTGCATCAGGTTTAACTTAAATATGCTTTTTCTTCTCATGTCTGTGACGTTTGTGTGTCTTGACTGCAAATACATACAAATACAAATCTAAAATCAACAGGACCACGTGTTAATCAGCTGTATGTGTGTTATAGAGATTATCTCACCACATTACGCTGCGTTGGTGTTTGATGTAAATCAAACTTGATTGAGCTTGATTTTGTTGGATCTTCTGCTTTCCCACCTTGCATAAATAAAACAGGATGTATAAAAGCGACGTTTCTTGTTTCTACAGATGAATCTGCGTTTATTTACTCATTGTTAGTCACTAAAATCACAGCTCATTTTACACGTGGATCTTGCAAACGGGACTCCTGGAGCTGAAATCTTCACTTGTTTTTGACACAATGAAGGCCAATGAATGCTTCTATTAAAGCTTTTTTTTTATCTTCATGCTCTTTTTAAGGAGGAATAATACAGCTGGGATATTTTTCATGTGAAATAAAGTTCCTGCCGTCTGTTTGACAGGCAAATATGAACAGAAAAATGTCTCAGCAACAGTAAAAAGACACAAAAGAAAAGCTGAAATAAGCCACAGATGAAAAAAATGGATAGATGGAGGGATGGATGGATGCAGCTTGACTTGCCACTGCGCCCTGCTCTGAACCCTCTTTTGTACCAAATTAGGGAGAGCGTGAAAAGACAGAAAGAGAGAAAGTGGCTGCTCTCTCCTTCTGCTTCTTGTTGTGCAGTTTAATTTCCCCCAGCGCCGGTGCTTCAGCCGAAATCTAATTTGAGTGAAAAATGGCAATCCAGCTGTTCGGTTGACAGAGCCCAACCAAAACATGGTTTTCTTTCAGCGCAAAAACATGCGGCGGCCATCTTCATCTGCACATCAATGGCTGCTGAGCGGAGGCTGAGCGCCGCACAGGGTAGTAATTACAAGGTTTTTGCATGTGTGCACGTGTGTGTGTGTGTTTTGTACATGCGTTTGGTGTGTGTGTTGCAGGCGAGGTAATTTGCAGCCCTGCTCCTCCTCTCTCTCTCTCTATGACGAGTGAACGAATACAGAGAAAGAATGAAGGTATTGAGGCTGCAGTGATTGATTGCGATGAGAGGGAGTGGAAATGATTCGGTGGCTGCTATCTCTCTCTCTCTCTCTCTCTCTCTCTCGCCCCTCGTTTGCTTTGTGTTGTCAGGCAGGATGAGATGAACTGGGAGTTAAATACCCCACCTCCCCCTCTCCTCCTCCTCCTCCTTCCCAAATCTATTATGCAAACAGAAGTGGTTAATTGTCCACATATTTGCATGCAGCGGGTAAATGAATTATACAAGGGGCTCGGTCGCTTAGCAACTGTCCAGGGTGAGAGAGGGGACCGGTGGGGGGGTGGTTGTGATTGGAGGGTCGAGGATGACATCAAGGTGTCACGGAGCACGCTCAGAAGACAAAAGGTGCAAGGAGAAGAAGGAGAAGATTCATAGTTTCCCCAAAATGTCTGTCAGAAGAGCAGAAACGATACCTGAGCTGAGGAAGAAAACAGGAAGTGAGCAGAGAGAGCAACACGAAAACAGGAAGAGCACAGGAAGCTGTTGAAGTAAACAACAACAACAACAACAAAATCCTGTATATCCTGAACTCAAGGTCACTCACTGCTGTAGCTTCTTCTGCAGGTTTATTTCTTTTTTATTTATTTGTTTATTTAAGAGTCAGACACGGTTTGTTTACGAGGTCCTGAACAAACAGACAAACAGACAATGAGAAAATAAAGACGTGAAGGTAAAACAATTCAACACCAACATATTCACAATAAACTGTCTCAAAAAGGTGTAAGACAATTAAACTGATGACAAAATATTGGAAATTGTGTTGAATTTAAGAGAATGACAAAGAAAAATAATTAGATTTAGTTCATTTTTCCATTTGATGAGAATATTTCGGGACTTGATGACAAATATGACAAAGGATCTGCTGAACTCTCACATGTTTAAAGTCTGACAACCAGTGAAATCATCACATAACATTTAATATTTTCTGTGAAACAAGAATAATTTATCTGTCGTCACAGAAAGATGTTTTTATGCTGTTTGCAGTTTCATATCTTTAATAACTTTATGAGACATTAGGCCGAACGGATTTACATTAATATCGTATTTAATATGATTTGTGTCAATCTATACTTTTCTCCATTGATCAATTGATTGATTGTTTGCTTTGTAAAATGAGTGAAAATAGTGAGAAATGCCGTCACAGTGATCCAGAGCCCAAAGTGACAACAATCATTCACATTGTTCAGAGCAGAAGAAGAAAACCTGAAACATCTGAGAAGATCAAATGATTTGACAGGAAAAGTAAAAAAACAACAAGAGATACTTCAGCTGTATAAACTGTTGAGTTTATGAAGTTTCATATATTATATGTGCAGCAGAGACTCCTCAAAACACGACAAATAAAGAAAAGTGAAAGAAAAAGACGAGAAACAGAAACACGATTGTTGAATATTATAGAGGCATGATTTTTTTCTCATTCCAGTACAGTTCAACATTAATAAAATACAATAATTCAAAGGAAAAGGAGAAAATATGAAACATTCGAGAAGATTAAATCACTTTAAAAAGCTTCTGATGACTTTTCTATCAATGGACTGATGGTTTCAGCTGTACTTTATCATTTTTTATTAACTTTACATGTGTTTTGTGTAAAAATCTTCATCTTTAAACTAACTAAAGCTGTCAGATAAATGTAGTGGAGCAGAAGAAGTAAGTAGTTTGAAAAGAAAAGAAGTCAAATACATCCAATCTGTACTTGAATACTCGAGTAAATGTACTCGGTTTGTGCAGACACCTGTCAGATCTGCAGCTCGGGCTCTTTACGTCTTCATGTATTTGCAGATGAGCGGCTCAAACTGTGTCTCTGCAGGTCTGCCGGGTTTATGAGCCTCATCACCGTTAATGCCATCAGTCTTCTGCTGCCTCTAATTGGCTCTGCACCCCAATTAGCTCCGGCTGTTAGCACCTGCAGCTCCCCGAAAGAGTTTAAGACCCGACAATTAATCATTATTAGGGAGGAACGACGGCGGCATTGTGGGACTTTAGTTTGAAGTGTAAAATGATTGTCATTGTCGAGAGCGTTTCAGGTGTCAAACAGTGTTGAAATGTGAGTCATTTAACGGTGTGAAATATGAATTACAGAGTCAGACTGACTGTTCGTGGTGAAAACGTTGCTGCTGACAAAAAGGCCCTCGCTGATAAAAACGACGGAGAATCGACTGTAAACGCCGTTTCAGGGTCTGTTTTTGTGCAGTTTTTTTTACTTCTGGACGGACTGAATGATGAAGCACTTAGAACTAAAACACGTAGATCTACTGTTTTTTTAAAGTTGTGATGGAGGATTGAAAAGTGGCTGTGATTAACTCCTCGGTTCAAGTGTGTTGATAAAAAAATTAATTCCCAGCATGCACTGCAGGTGTCAGATGGCTTCCCTGCAAAATAAATTGTCAAGTGACTTTTTAAAGATGAAGTTTTCAAAGATAAGTTAGTTCACTGAGCAGGAGCATGAACAATAAATTAAAACCTCCCAAAATATTTTCTTTAAAACATTTTGTCATTTAGCTGAGACGCACATTGATTTTTAAAAGAAACTTGAATATTATCAGAAATACAAACTTTTCTTCTTATTAATTGTTGTCAGTATAATAAATATAATTTAATTACGACTTCTTGGACCTTTTTGAGAGATTTTGTATAAA
Source organism: Scortum barcoo (assembly GCA_023238725.1). Lineage (NCBI taxonomy): Eukaryota > Metazoa > Chordata > Actinopteri > Centrarchiformes > Terapontidae > Scortum > Scortum barcoo. The sequence continues at coordinate 1,129,442 of CM041539.1, forward strand.
AATACATCAATCACAAATACATCAAATCCATAGTGATGCTGAAAATAATGAAGAATTTAACCACAATACAGAATAACTATTAACTGACATATTAAAAGAGTTATGTAACTAAAACATTTAATTTATTTTTTTGTT
>CM041539.1:1137076-1284576 GCA_023238725.1 Scortum barcoo
CACACACACACACACACAGACTGTAACTTTACATTGCACAGCAGCCACATTAAATTCTGATCTCTGATTGGCTGGGTGGCAGGCAGGTATGTTGTTGTACAGTATATATCAACCTACAAGTAACCATAGCAACAGCATGATGCTTCAGGTCACAAACACTTTAAAACATGAATAAACAGACGTACAAAAGTAAAAGAAGGGTCCTCTTCATGCTGTGGTGTCAGTCGTATCATCATATATTTATCACCATGGCAACAGGGGTGACAGTCGTGGTCCCCAGATGATGAATCGACTCGTCTCTCAGCCTGATGATCAGCCTAAATCCACTCTTTGTTCATTTCTAACACAGAAGCTTAAAAGCATGTTTGTAGTTTAAAACATCACAACTGTTTCATTGATCATAATCAAATCAGTTTCAAGCGTTCACGTTCCTTCTCGGGTCGAAACATTCTGCTTTATGACCAAAAAATCTGCAAAGCCAACAACGTTCCCATCAACCTCTGTTCCTCTGTGTCTGTTAATAAAATGAAATTAATAAAAACTTAATACTTTAACAATATTTAGAGTTTATTGTATTATTTATTATTATTATTTATTTATTTATCAGATGCTCTTAATACTTTGATTTGGATCATTATTTTTATAATCTGGCTCTCGTAACTCCCCCCAATGTCTGTGAAAGTATAATATCAAATTAATACTGTAATAGTTTATTCAAAAGTGACTCGTCTTTGCAATCAAAGCAAATAAAGGTTTAATTGAAGGTAATCAATCAGGTTTCTGATATTAGTTTTTGTTTTAAATTCTGTTAAAGACAAAAACAGGATATTTGGTGATTTTCTAGCAGGAACGTGATTAAATTTGCAAACACTGAGAGAGATTTCAAATTGATCTTTGAACATCCAAAGATTCGTCCGATTCTCCTCCTCCCCAAACCAGACGGGCGCTCCTGCAATGCATTGTGGGAAGACATGTTGTGATGTCATCGATGCTGAAAAAAGGAAGCCGAGTCTGAACCGGGACAAAGAGTCCTGCTCTGTTATTCTAAACATCGACTCTGGCTGGTAAAATAGTGAAATATTCGGATTTGACAGCTGCTCACACACACACACTCTCTCACAAAGACACACACACTCACTCACAAAGACACACACACTCACAGAAGGAGAAAGCAGCCATTGAAACCTTGACATTGTGGCGCCAAAAGAGACTAAATGTTTTTTCTGTCCTGCTGAGACATTATTCCATTTATACCACTGACACACACACACACACACACACTCACACACACTCACACACACACACACACTCACACACTCACACACACACACACACTTACACACACTCACACAGAGTCATTAATGACACAGAGGTCTGAGCTGAGAGCTGAAGAGTGACAGACAGCTCGTTAAGATCGTCATCATGCTGAGGCCTGGACCTTGTTAGTGCAACACACACACACAAGAATACAAAACACACACATACACTCCTACCAACAAAACACACTCACACACTTACAAAACACACTCAGACTGTTTTTTTTTCAGACATGTTGGATTGAGGCCCTGGGCTTTGTTACTCAGCCTGAATAGAGAACCATGAGCGTGTGTGTGTGTGTGTGTGTGAAGTGTGTGTGTGTGTGTGTGTGTAGTCAAGTCCTTTAACTGTAAACCTGAAAATGTTCGTTGTAATATATATTTAAAATATAAATAACATTTCCTGTAATATTCTTTAAAGAACTTTATTTTATTATTTTGTAATATGAATATATATTTTTACTTTTACTTTACTGATAAATATTTTATAAATATATACTTGTACTGTGTATATACATATATTTATATTTATTTATTGTTACGTGTTATGTGTTATATTGCTACATGTGTTTTGTTTATTATTTTTATTGTGTTTGTTGTTGTGTTTGTCTTTAATGGACCAATAATTTGCAGTTCTGTTCTGATTGATTATTTATTTATTTTGTTTCTTTATTGTTTGTGTATTTCATCATAATTTATTTATTCATATTTAATATTAATAATGTTAATTCTATAATTAATTTCACATACATATGTATATATATATTCAGTATTTATATGTCAGATATTTAAATTTATTTTACTTCATAATTTTATTTAATTTTATTTAGCATTAGTCATACAAATATATTTTATTTACTTATTTGTTTATGTTGCAGTAATAAAGAAAACTTTAATTCAGAAGGAAGATATAAAACATATTTCCATAAAAACTTTAATATTGTTATTAAAGCAGTTATTTTCCTGTTCTGCTCTTTATTAAATAAAGTAAATAAAAAAGCAGTAATAAGTAAAAAGTAATAAAAACAGCCTTTGATTGATTTCAAGGAAATTTAGTGAATCATTTTTCCTACAATCGACTGAATGTAAAAAAATACAGAAATAAAATAAAATAGACAGATTGTGACTTTTGTGAAGTCTTTGGTCATTTTTATTTAGTAAATTTCTAAAATAATTAAGTATTGATTGATTATTAAATGAAACTTTCAGTCAATCAATGAATTAATCAACTTTATAAACTGATTGTGTAACTGTATGTGTGTGTGTGTGTGTGTGTGTGTGTGAGGTTGTTCATAGACACACACTTGCATATTATTTGTTCTCACAGTCTGATCACTCACACACACACACACACACACACACACACTTAGTGTACACAAAGGATCTCTCTCTCTCTCTCTCTCTAATTGGATTGAGACATCAGGAGGTGTCAATCAAATGTCTTTACAAACCAACAATCTCTTCAAAAAGCCATTATGTACACCAACGGACCCAGGGGCCATACACACACACACACACACGCACACACACACACACACACACACACACACACACACACACACACACACACACGGTGAGAAAGGAAAGGAAGGTAATAATTAGTTGTTGGTGGTTTGATGGGTGCTCCTGACACCTCGAGGCCACAAGAAAATGTTCTCACAGCTCTCAGCCTGTGTGTGTGTGTGTGTGTGTGACACCCCGTCCTCTCCCGTCTCACTACCCAGAAGCCTCCTCTGACCTCGAGTCAACAGAAAGAATGACGGTTGGTTTCCTGCTCTGCCGGGGAATTGAACCCGTAACCCCGAACGGCTGCTGCTCGACACCCAGTGTGTGTGTGTGTGTGTGTGTGTGTGTGTGTGTGTGTGTGTGTGTATGCATGTTTGTATGTGTATGTAGAAACCATAAAATGATCAGCGACAATAAAATTCATCTGCTCAGTTTTACGTGTTTCGTTAACTTTTTAAATTCTATTTGAGTGAATCGCTTCAATCAGGACACTGAATTTCTGTCAAAGAATGAAGCTAATTTATATATTAACCATCCATATTGATCACTTTAGTAACAGTTTCAAAGTGCTTCAAATGGGGAAATTTCTCTTTATTAGACAACATGACATTTCCCAGACACACAAAGCATATAAATGTTCGAGCTCTGCATCTTTCACAAGTAAATCATCAACATGATGTCTATTTTAATTCATTTTAAGAGCATTTAGCATCTTAAATGAGCACATGCAGTCACAGTATCTGCACAGAAATGAGAAAATAGCTGTTTTAACTAATGGAGCTTCGGTAATAAGTAGTTTTTACTCCACTACATCTGTCAGCTTGATTTACTTTGCAGATTTCAAAACCACGTCATGTTTCTGACAAACTGAGTTGTTCCTTTGATGTCGATGAGTTTGGAGATGAGATTTGACATCTGACTGACATAACAGCTGAGTTTTCCTGAAATAAACGACGTGACCTGCTGAGACTTGTCGCAGTAAAGGGAGTGAAAACAGATTTGTTGTGCGTGTCCCTAAAAATGTAAGCAAGCTAACGTGGAGTGTATTTCCTGTTCAGTCATGCAGACGGTGTGTGATACTGAGACGATGACTTTTAAACCGGATTCAGTCCGGTCCGCGTCCTCGCCGCCCGGAGGAACACTTAGCGTGTTGAAACTAAACATGCCTCCTCGGATCACGCGTCGCAGCCGCCGCTGGAACGTGTGACAGAAACTGCAGCGGCTGCAGGCGAGTTTCTCAGCAGACTGTAAGAAAGCATCTGTTCACCTCCAGAACCGAGAAAGACACCGAGCAACTCCGTCTGAGAGAGAACGTCGAGAGGGAAGAGGAAGATTTTAGTTAATCTGCATCGTTGGAAATGTTGAATTCGCTGCAGCAGTTCCTGTTTTTCACTTTAATCATGGAACAACCTGCTGTGTTTGTGTGATTTCTGGATGCTCCTGTTTGAAGAAAGACTTCAATTTCTGGTGCGAAACAACTCAGTTTGTCACAGTTTGTCTTCCTGTCGCTCATCTCCAACCATGTTTTTGTCACTCTCGCCTCTTTGTCCCTCCTTCCACTCCTTCAGATGCCCTCACACTCTGCAATGACCTGAGCTTCACTTCCCACCTGCACCTCATTTTCTCATCACTCACCTCTTCTACAATCGAATCACTGATCCTCATCACCTGGATCAACATCAGAGTGTCACTCAGACAAGATAAATGTGGTCAGTGGTGTCAGAAGAGGGAAGGTGATCATACCTGAGGCAGCAGAGGAGGAAGAGGAAGCTTCATGGAGGGACATGAAATTTTACCAGCAAGATTGAGAAGAATGAGAACGAACAGTCAGAAAGAAGATCGTGGGTGAGAAGGAGCCAGCTAAAATCCTGCAGGACTTAAAGATCCAAACTGGAAAACTCGAAACCAACTGGACATCGTATTGATCGACAAACTACAGAAGAAGGAAGCAGCAGTGATAAATGCAGAGGGAACACAGAGAAGCTGAAAAAGTTCCTCAAAGACGCGCTAGGAAAGATGTGAGCAGTGGTCCTTATGTCCATTAAACTGCATCACCTCTATCTGGTGTGTCTGTATTTTGGTCCTAACTTTGTAACACCCTGTTCTGTTTCCTGTTTTATTTTGAAAGCACTAACCTCTCCTGCCTTTTCACTTCCTGCCCTCGTGTGTGTTGCTGATTATTGCCCTTATTCTCCCATTTTTATCGCCCCTCGTGTTCTCCTCCTCTTCTCTCTTTTTACTTTGCTTACAATCTTCTGTGTATGACTGCCTGGCTTGTCAAAAGACTTTTACTCTGAAAACTCGAGTATTTTTTCCATCAATCTGCAGATTTTCTACGTCTTTCTTTCTCTTAACACGTCAAACCAGCAGTGAACAGCCTCATCTCTTCTTCCTCTGAGCCATAAAAACTATTAAAACTCATCACTCTTATTCCTTCACACACACTGGAGTTTATTTTAACTCACACAGTCTCACACACACACACACACACACGTCCTGCAGCCACAATGATGATGTGGATTCATCCGCCGCTGAAAGTAGTCCCCAACAAATACATGATTTCTTCCAGTTAGTTTGACATTTTTTAGACTTTTCAAACATGAAATGATATATTTGTGTTTTTAAAGTAAACAGCAGAACAAAATAAGTATTATTTATTATTTATGTTTTATAAATTAATTATTGATCAGCTGAAGGAATACGTGTGTATGTATCTGTATGACAGAGATACGTATGGATATTTGCATCTGTGTGTGTGTGTGTGTGTGCTGCTATGCCTGTATGACGTGTGTATGTATCTGTATGTGTGTGTGTGTGTGTGTGTGTGTGTGTGTTTGGGCCACCTGCTGTGTGTATGCCTGTTCAGCTGCTCTCCCACTGAGTCTGCAGCCAAATAATACTTCATTAAAATACCAATAAATACTCCAAAAAATCACTCAAACACCCACGGAGAAAGAAACTTAATTAAAATACCAATAAGCAATTAACTTAATTTCATCACCCAATAAATAACCAACTTCATCAAAATACCAGGCAGGAGCCAACTTCATTCAAAAACACCCAATCAAACGCAGTCAAAGGAGTGTGTGTTGGTGCGGTTTGTGTTTGTGCAACATCACACTGAATGTGTGTGTGGATGCATGTGTTTAGATGACGTTATGCATGCTGTGTGTGTGTGTGTGTGTGTGTGTGTGTGTATGATTTACATGGTAATAAGCCGAGCTGCTCTGGAAGTTTCTCTCCCCAGAAAGATAAGATCCGTTTTATTCTTCCTCCGTTCATCCCACGTTCATCTCACAGCTGGACTTTTGTCTCTCGCCGTCGCCTCCTCTCTCTCCTCCCTTTCTGTCTTTTCTCTCGTTCACTCTGTCTTTCACACTCATGGCGTCTCTCTCACATGCTAATCCAGGCCATGCGATTGGCTGGTTTGCAGGAAACGGAGAAAAAAATAAAATAAAATGACAAAAGGTTTGAATCTGAAACACAGAGAGGTCTTTAAATGATGAAGACCTTATATGTTTATATGTGTGGATTCATATGATGATAAATTCATATAAATACTTTGAGTTAATAGAGGTGGAAGTAAACAAAAGTAGTTCAAAGCGACAAGTTCACAGTTAAAGTCAGGCCTCATATAACCAGAGCCGTGTTTTCTTTGCTATGAAATGGCTGAATTGTCCACAATCGATTGGAAAAACCTGAATCCTTCACCCCCTAACAGGGGGGTTTAGTCCCCACAGAAAGAAAAGGGACACTGCAAATCAATCCAAAGGGGGCGGGGGGGGCTCTCTTTAGGATGACAATGCCCCCACACATCCATCGTGGGGGGGAGCTTGGTGAAACTTGGAGAATCAATGCGAAGGAGCACTGAAGCTTTTCTGCAGGTGGACCAACACCTCACTGACACACTTTATGGTGATTTTTATTTTATATTTTCACCCATCAGACATTGAATAGAAGAGGCCCGAGGATTGAACCTTGAGAAACTCCACAGGGACCAGGGTCTAAATGAAGTTCAGGGACTTTATTTTACCCCCCAAAAAGTTCCTGCTCGGGTCGTACTTTTCAAAAGTACAGGAACATTTGGCTGAACATTTCTGATTGGTCGAGTATCCTCAGCATTTTATTTTGAAAAGCCCGCATCCTCAAACAAACTGTATTTATTTGTTTCTGTCGGACGTGGACACGGAGCAGAAGAAGGTCTACGACAGACGGAGTGATGACAAAGTCCAGGCCTTACTGAGTATTTATGCTGAGGAGGAAATCCAGCGCAGCAGAAATGACGTGTAAAAACAGCCGTCGCTTTCTCAAACGTCAGCGGACTAATCTGCCTGATCTTCACGGGTCTTTAGACCACGGTGGAGACGCTGAGACAACAACGGGCTGCAGGAAGCTTTTTAGAGAGTGAAGAAGATCCATGGGAGTAAATGTTCAGGTAGTTTGGGTCGAAACACGACTTTACTAACAAACATTATGTTGGTTTTTCCTTTAATTTGTCACCTGTCTGTATATTCTGATTGTAAAACATTTAGTATTTTGAGTCAAAAGGGAGAAATTCTGTTTTTTTGTCCACTTATTTTCAGCAGAAACAAATCTTGAACACAATATTAACAAATCTTTATAAGTTAAGTTAAAGCAGCTTCATGTGGAGTCGTGTTTGTGTCACCTGATGAGTTTAAGATGATTTTAGCTCTGTTTTTGGTCTCTACCACCTCCTGATGGAAATATCTAAAACTCCTTTTAATTGCACCTAATTAATATATTTTCTGCACTTTAAAACTGCACCTCCACTGCTCAACAGTATTATCTATATTCTTTTATAATTGCTTTATATTTCATTTTATATACTTTATTCTATTCCTATATGTTGAACTTTTTGCCTTTTTTACTTTCTTTCAAAGCATCTTTTGAGCATTTTTAGAAAGAGCTTGTGACTTCAAGAATTTCTTTGCCAACAAATGCTTCATGTAATTTTTGGGCATGACAAATAATCTTGAAATCCTGAAATATCCATCTCTTTAGCTGCTAAATGCTCCCCCATGTTCACCAGCTGCTCGAGTACTGTGACGTTTTACAGCTTTTATTTTGAAAATGACACTATAAGAGCATAGAGAAAAATGAAAAATGAAAAAACTATATGAAACTATAAATCTCATTAGAGTAGGTTCATCACCTCCAGAGACACTCAGCTTATTGTTTTTAAATTATTTTTACACAGTCATTATAAAAATATTCATCAAAGTTTCGACAGAATTAGTAAAGTTTGCACTGAATATAATTTGGAGTTCAGAGCAACATTTAAATTTTATATAAATGCAGTTTTCTTTGTCTTCATCAGGCAGGAAAGAAAAAAAATAAGGAGAACAAAACAGCATCATGTCTCTGCAGTGTTTTAATGTTTTTTCATCCACAAAGCTCGAGTGTGTGTTTAGAGTTTAAACTGTATTTAACATTTAACGGCTGAAATAAAGAAAATGACAAGAAAAGAAGGATAAAAGGGACAGAGAGAGAGAAGGAGAGAAAAGTTAGTGATGAAGATAGATGGAGGGAAATAAGGGAATAAATAAGGGAAGATGGAAGGAGAAAACAAGGAAAATCTAGAAAAAGAAAAAAGGATAAGACCAAACTCAGGTGAGGATAAAAAAATGAGATAAAAAGAGATAAAAGAGACAGTGAGAGGAAAAGAGTTAAAGAAAGAGGAATGGAAATGAGTTAGAGTAGAGAAAAGAGAGAAAGGGGGAAGAAATGAACAGGAAACAGAAATAAAGACGAGAGATAAAAACTGATCGAAGGATGAGATGATGAAGTACAAAGATGGAAATGATGTGACACACACACACACACACACAAAGTCATGTTTCCCTCAGAGACACTTCAGAGGACACAACACTGACTTCCTGGAGACTCACTCATCTTCATCCTCATCTTCATCTTAAACTTTCACCCTATAATCTGAAATGATAGTCACGTTATGGGGACCTGTGTTTTCTCCAAAATGTCCCCACAATGTGCCTGCGTAAAAAGATGTATGTCCCCACAACATGAGTAATACATGCACACACACACACACACACACACACAGTCTCTGTTATATTCCCCAGTGTCAGAGGAACATGAACATAGAAAGTGTGTGAGGAAATAACAAGGGACCGAGTCATTTAATTTGACTTCATACAGAGTGTGTGTGTGTGTGTGTGTGTGTGTCAAAGTGTCTGTGTGTGTGTGTGTGTGCAGGTGGGTTCCAGCCAATCACAGCTCGCCGACATGACATGGGCCGATAATCAAGTCCCCACACTTTTTACATGGAGAGAGAGGGAGGAGAGCGGCTCATCGGAGGTGGCAGAAGATAATGAAGCTCGGCTGTCTGGTGTGTTTTTGCAGCGAAGGCCAACAGGTGGAGCTCCACACTCTGAGAGCAGCAGGTTCACCTGAGCGAGGGGGAGGGGGGGTTACCTGTACCTGAGCGAGCGACACCACGAACCAGCAGCACGTCCACAAACACACCAGAACCTGATCAGGCTGTTCATCCTCGACAGGAGACTTCCTTTGGTTCAGCTGAATGAACTGAATCAGGTCTGACTGTGTGGAAAATAAAATATAAAATATAATAAAGTTTAATAAAAATAAAAGCTGTTTCCCTCCCAGAAGAGATTCAGCGGCCAGATGTTTTCAACTAAAACTGAAAGACACACATGCAGTTTTTTTTACATCAGGCATAATCAAGCAGTTCAGGATGACTTCAGATTTCAACATGACTGAATCTGAGAACAGAAGTTGAGTTAATTTGAAATGATTCAAAACTATATAATAATATATAATAATAATAATAATAATAATAATAAACTTGATTTTGATTCAGTTGCACCAAAACTTCATAATCCAGTTTCAAGAAAAGTCTTCGGTTAAGTCAGCAAAATCTTTCAGTTTCTTTTATTCTAAAAATACTTTTAAATCTACCACAAAATCGACTTAACCCAACTCCTAACTTTGTCAACTCTTATTATATATTAGTTATATTTGATTGAACTTTATTATAATTCAGTTCTGCTTAAAATTAAGTTTATATTCTCTTTACTTTGCTCTCTTTACTATTAGACTTCAACTTCAAACTGGTTGTTTGACAGAAGCCAATAACAGTATATTACAGAATATTATGGTGTATTACAGTATATTATGGTGTATTATGGTATATTATAGTATAAAACAGTTACCACATATACCTGCAAGTTTTCATAAAATAAATGTAAAGCAACAACAAATGGTAAATAATTATTCTTATTATTATTCAAAGTAGTGACGACAAGTTGAGCTGGAGGAAGTCAAACCTGAGCTAAAAGACGAAGACTGAACGCACATTTATTAACACGCAATCCCAAATAAATGATCCTGTTTTTCTCTGTCCTTTAGGCATCTTTCTTTTAATTACTGATGAAAAACTTATTGCAGGTTTGAGGTTCAGATGGTGGTTTTGGTTAAATATTGAAAAGATAAACCTGTCTCATCTTTTTCAGTATAAGAATAAATCCACAGTTGTATTTTATCTTTAATTATGTGAAATAAATTGCTTCAACAGAACCATAAAAGTTGAGGATGTTGCAGGAAAACGATTCTCATTAAACACTTTGCAGATACGTTCAGTATTATTGTTTGTGGCTCATTTTCCATGTTAGCTGTAAATAAACATCTTTAGGATTAAACAGGGAATGCTAAAATGGATCAATGGAAGTTCTGCCTAAACTGTTAATACATTTTCTTAAAAATGTTAAAATATTCCCATTAAAAATATAAAGTATAGATGTGTTTTTTGACTTGACTACAATCAAACCATCATCCCTGTTTCAGTCTTCGTTAAGTCTCGAGTGGTTTTATTTCGTCCCTCCACCCTCTCTGAACCCTTTTTCGTGGAGGTGTGGGGTCTCAGCGGGGCTCCAGGACTCGTCGCTGTGTGACAGATAGACTGACAGATCCATCTATGTGAGAATGTAGAATAATACAACCTGTATGGACGGAGTCATCACACGCGCTCCATAGGAAACAGGGACCATGTGCCGGCAGGAATGTAGATAAGGAGGTTATGTGCGAGGACCAATTTATTTTTCTTGGCAGGGTGGGAAGGCCTCTGAGACTCGTGTCCACATGACAGCAGAAGTCTCAATAATGAAATCCTCTCAAAGTGTATTTAGATCACCCGGGTCCAGAAAAAGGTGACATGTAGGATGAAGTGTAGGGTGCCTGGATAATGATCAGCGCTGCCGGTCCGCGAGGAAAAAACAAACCAGAGCTTGTTTTTTTTTCACCTGAACTGTGCAGGTGTCGGTGCTCGAAACAAACACGAATGTTTTCAGGTGAACACGCTTCACAGTCAGCGGCCATTTTTATCAAGTCTTTAATGAGGCTTCTGGAGGAGGAACAAACAGATGTCGAACTGCTGTGACACAAAAGTGATGAGGTGAAGAAGCGACGGAGAGTTCAAAGAATCAGAGTTTGTGTTGTTCAGATGACAGATTTCAGATTGTAAATCCACAAAAAAAAAAACATTTTATTTCTAAAGCAAACTGTTCAGAGGTGATGTGACGTGTTTAAAGACACCCTGCTTTAGTAAAAACACGCTCATCTGAGTTTCTTTGCAGACTTGGAGTTCAAACACTTTTTAAAAAGAAATATTAAATCAATCTATATTTTAATTCAGAATTAACGCTCTGTACTCAAACCCAACCTGCTGTCTTGTTGCTTCAAATGATAAAATAAACAAAAGTAAATCATGATGCTCACTTTTCCTCCTCCTGATTCAACTGGACAAACATCGTCAGAGTTTAGATTTACAACAAATAAAAAATAATAGAAACTGCACAGACCATCTCACACGTATAAACGCTAAAAAGGTGAAGTTATGCTGATGTAACGTGGCATTATTTAAGTTTGTATTTTTACCGGCTGCACTATTTTACCGTTTTAACATTTAATTTAATTTAATCACAGAATATTCTCATTTCTCCTCGTATATCTGTGGTGGTTGGTTTAGTTGGTTTTAGTTTCCATCATCATCAGCACTCAGCAACCTGAACTTTTCATACTTCGTTTGTTTCCTAAAAAACTTCACAATCATCGTTAATAGATCATAAAGGTGCTCAGTAACTATCCTTCATAGTTAAATATATAAACATACCTGGGCCTTCTGCTGTGATGATGAAGATCATGATGATGAATGAAGATGACACCTTGGATCCACTCAGGTATCAGTCATATTGATGCACAGACCTGAGACCTGCAGCGATACAGGACTCACAGACCTCATTAAAAAATATAAACCAGAGCTGAAACAGTCAGTTTATTCATCAGTGAAGTCGATCAATAATCTTTTTGATGATCTCTAGTAAACAATATTGTTTCAGTCAGAAGTTTCTGATTTTTGTCTCGTGAGAGTAAAGTAAATATTTTCAGGCTTTGCAGTGAGATAACTGAGATTAATCAGAAAGACTGAAGTTATAATTGTTGAGTTTTTATCGGTTGTGACCTCACACTCGCTGGTTCGACCTTCACAGGAAAATGATCGATTTGATGTTTTTGTTCGTTGTTGTTCCTAACGCAAACCCAACATCTCCTCCTGCTGCAGCTTCACATTAAAGCAGAGGCAGTATTGTGAAGCTGTATTGTGGATAAAACCATTGTATTTGCTAAAACTGACAGAAACACACTGAGATAAATGTGGAAATAAAATCCGGCTCAGAGAACTCGTCGCTTGTTTCTGAGACTGTGAGCTTCTTTCACTGTCTGAAGGCCTCCGTCTGCTCTGACCATGTTGTGTTTTGTGTTTGAAAATCCTCCTCCCCTCTGCTCACACACACACACACACACACACACACACGGTGACACATCCAACCTCGTCGCCTTCATGACAGCAGCTTCACATAATTATCCCCCCGCACCAAAACTCTGCTTTTTTTTTCTTTTCTTGCAGCAAATTGCCGCGTATCGCTGAAAATCCATTGAAAGCTTCAAACAAAGACGAGAAAAAGCAACTGTGCTGCAGCCTGGATTCCTACACACACACACACACTGTCCATTGTCTTCTCCTCCATTATCAAAGCCAACAGAGTGTGTTTTTTTCCTCCTGTGTGTGTTTTGTGGTGGCGGTGGAGCCGACACCCAGTGGGAGAGCCCGCCTGCTGGCAGGGGGACAGATGGGTGTAATTTCGTTATTTTTACCTCCTCCAGGAGCTGCTGCCAGCTCGGGGAAATTAGCATCACACCTGTGTGTAATTGGCTAAATTAGCTTGTCGAGCGGCAGAGCTGAGACAGAGGTGGTCGGTGAGGTGTGTGTGTGTGTGTGTGTGTGTGTGTGGGAGGCAGGTAAAATCAGAGGAGTTGTTTAGTGTGTCAGAGAAGAGGCTGTCAGGGAATCGAGATGTCACACCTGGAAAATGTCAGCCGGCAGCTGCACACACAAACACACACTCTGACACACAGTCAAACAACAGAAAGACACGTTAAAGGACAAACTGGAGGAAAAAGACACAAAACAAACAGCACACACAGACAGACAAACAAAAACAGAGGAAGACATAAACACACAAACAGAACAGAAACACACACACACTTTCCTACAAATCTAAATTTATCTCATTGTGGTCCAGAAAATCGAGATCTGCATGTAAAAATCTCATCTGGATGAGGAGGAGCTGCTTTAAACACACTGCAGTCTTGAGATCTGGTGCTGATCAGAGGGGTGTTTCCATCAACATAGCTAAAGAAAGCCAGGCTGACTCAAGAAAGCCTCGCTTAAACTAACGTCGTCTCCCAATTAAGCCTCAAGCACATTTCAGCCTCATCTAATCGAGGCTAATTCAAGCGAGGCTTTCACAGTCCGGCTATGTGCGAGAGCCCGAGGAACGTAAGGAAGCCCTGACGAGTCGATGGGAGAAAAGAGGATGGTGCAAGAGGAAAGTAGAGCGAGAACGCCGATGCAGCCTGCGAGCTTCTCCACAGTGTTGTGGCACAGCTTCAGACAGAGCATCCTCAAGCCTTTCTCCTCATCACCACCGGGGATTTTAACCACGCTTCCCTGTCTGCCACTCTCCCCAACTTCCACCAGGTACGTGAACTGCTGCACCAGGGACAATAAAACTCTGGACCTGCTGTCTGCAAACACAGCAGGCGCCCTACAGCTCATCACCACAACCTGGTCCATCTGCGCCCTGTTTACACACCTATGGTGAAGAGACAGCCCCCCAACAAAAGGCGTGTGAAGCAGGTCTGAGGAGGCCAGAGATGCACTGAGGGACTGTTTTGACACCACGGACTGGGAGGTGCTCTGTGGGCCACACGAACAGGACATTGACAGTTTAACGGACTGCATCACAGATTACATAAACTTCTGTGTAGAAACCACCGTGCCCACCAAGAGGAGTACGGTGTTTCTCAAACAACAAGCCCTGGGTGACTCCTGATCTGAGAGCCTTGCTGCAGGAGAAAAGGAGGGCTTTCCAGTCAGGAGACAGAGATGAACTGAGGAGGGTGCAGAGGGATCTTAAACGGAAGATCAAAGAGTGCAAGGCCAGCTACAGGAGGAAAATGGAGGACCACCTGCAGCAAAACAACGCGAGGGAGGTTTGGAGAGGGCTCCAAGCTATCTCAGGACAGGGTAAAAACGAGAGGAGGAACCCTGAGCCTGGAGACAGAGACTGGGCCAACAAGCTAAATCTGTTCTTCAACAGATTTGATACTGGGCCCACCTCCACCCCCCTCAGCCTGAGCACAGACCAGCCCACCTCCAGCTCCCTCTGCCTGCACGCCCCCTCACCACCATCAACACCTCCACCATCTCTGGGGCTCTCACACCATCCCCCCCGCCTTCACCACCATCTCTACAGTGCTCCTCTCCTCCACCCCCTCCCCTCCCTCTCCTAATCTCTTCACACCTACAGTGGATCAGGTGAGAACGCAGCTGAAGAAAATCAAAGCCAGGAAAGCCACGGGTCCTGACGGCATCAGCTCCAGACTCCTCCGGGACTGTGCAGACCAGCTCTGTCAGGTGGTCTGCTACATCTTCAACCTGAGCCTGAGTCTGGAAAGAGTTCCTGTCCTGTGGAAGACTTCTTGTGTGGTTCCAGTCCCTAAAACTTCGCGCCCCAAGGAGCCTCAACCACTTCAGACCCGTGGCCTTAACGTCTCACCTGATGAAGGCACTGGAGAGGATCGTCCTCAGGCACCTCCGCCCCCTGGTGAGCCCAAACATGGATCCCCTGCAGTTTGCATACCAACCCAGCATTGGGGTGGATGATGCCGTCATCTACCTGCTGCAGAGATCCCTGTCTCACCTGGAGGACGCTGGAAACACTGTGAGGATTACCTTTTTTGATTTCTCCAGTGCTTTCAACACAATCCACCCCTCACTGCTCAGGGTGAAGCTGGAGAGAGCGGGGGCCAGTGACCAGCTGGCTGCATGGGTCACCAACTACCTCACTGACAGACCCCAGTTTGTGAGGCTGCAGGACTGTGTGTCCGATGTGGTGGTCTGCAGCACAGGTGCCCCCCAGGGAACAGTCCTCTCACCTTTCCTCTTCACCCTGTACACATCAGGACTTCACGTACTCCACGGACAGTTGCCACCTCCAGAAGTTCTCCGATGACACTGCCATTGTGGGATGTGTGTCAGAGGGGAACGACTGTGAGTACAGGAAGGTCATCATGGACTTTGTCGACTGGTGTGAGCTGAATCACCTTCAAGTCAATGCCAGCAAGACAAAGGAGATGGTGATCGACTTCAGCAGGAAACCCTCATCCAACATTGCACCAGTGAACATCCAGGGACTTGACATCGAGAGAGTGAGGACGTACAAGTACCTGGGTGTCCACTTAAATAACAAACTGGACTGGACTGACAACACTGCATGACTCGCTCTACAAGAAGGGTCAGAGTCGTCTTTACATGCTGAGGAGGCTGGGATCTTTCAGTGGTGTGTGCAGGCCACTGCTGAGGACTTTCTTATGAGACTGTGGTGGCGTCTGTGGTCTCCTATGCAGTGGTCTGCTGGGGGGAGGGGGCTGTTCTGAGCGGGACAAGAAGAGGCTCAACAGACTGATTAAAAGAGCCAGCTCAGTTCTGTGGCTGCCCCCTGGACTCCATCGAGGTGATGGGGGAGAGGAGGGCTCTGGCCAAACTGTCCACCATCATGGACAACACCTCCCACCCTCTGCATCAGACTGTGGGGGCCTTAAGCAGCTCCTTCAGCAACAGACTCAGACACCCAAGGTGTAGGAAGGAGCGCTTCCACAGGTCCTTCAATCCCAAACACTGTCAGACTGTTTAATGCTGCTCTATGAATCTTTGTCATTGTAACAAACACTTTCATACCACAGTAGGACTGATGTTTACTGATGTTCATCAATGCACTGATGTTTACTGAGGTCCTAGCTATGCACTTTATGGTCTTTTTTCATTCCACTTTCATTTCACTCATTATACTGTGAAATCATATCTGTGCAATAACAACATAAACTTCTGTGTAGCAACACCTAGATCCATATTCACCTGTGCAATAACACCTCACCACCACTGCACATCTAACTGGGTGAGGCTGTGTATGTAAATACTGTCTCTTCTTATTATTACCATTACTGTTTACTATTTATTGTGCATATTGTTTTGTGTTTATATTCTCTATATTATTTCGTCTCTGTCTTTAATTTGTTTTTTGAGGTGTTGTAACAGTGTAATTTCCCCACTGTGGGATCAATAAAAGATTATCTTATCTTGTCTTATACAGTGCGACTATATTATCAGTAGTATTAGGCTAGTATTATTAGATTTATATTTAAAATAATGGTGTAGACCAACTTCAGGAAATTGACATAACCACCATGTGTTTAAACATTAATCAGCCCAACTGGGTGAGCTGTGTGAACTCACTGACCTGCTGACTCCTGACAAACATTCATTCTTCACTGTCACATCTCAACAGGAGCAAACAGACAGAACAAACCTGGCAGCAGCTTCAAATTAAACACAAGAACATCTGTCAGAGTGGTCAGCAGCCTGTAAAGAAATGTGAAATGTGTTTGTCCAAAAAGGTGCTGAGCTGTAAATATGTTGCACTGAAGCCACCAAAAAACAGACGGAGGCCTCTGACACTGGAGGGGAACCTCCACCTGAAAATCTCCCACAGCAGAGGAGCTGTGAGCAGCAGGCAGGGACGGACAAAGGAGGAGGGACAGACGGGCGGACCTCCTCAGAATGAATCAGTATGTAGGAGGTTTGTCCTCTGCTCCTCCTGAGTCAGTCTGTCAGCTGTAATAACTAATGATGAGCCTGTATCTGTCAGTGATGGAGACACCAGATACTGAGGACATGCCTAACACATGTGTGAGGAGTTATTTTGATTTTTCTTATTTAAATAAAATATTGTGCATTTCATGCTACTCTGTGTTCTCCTGCTTCAACAACTGCAGTGTTCCTCTGTTTGCAGTTAAATGGCCCCGAACATTTCGAGCCTTTGATGAAGAAACTGAGTCTGCAGACACAGAAACACCAGAGGTCAGGTAAAGGTAAAGAGGTCAGCTCACATGTGAAATGGTTTGGATGTGTCTGCAGTCTATCTATTTACATCTACCTACCTAATTATCACCCAAACAGCCTGCTGCACATTATACTGCACAGTATTAATATTACTGTTACACCTACATACTCAGTTACTCACTGATTCTGACACATTTCCTCTGTCACAGGACATCCTGTGCTGCACACAAACGTAAACTTCATCTGCTGAAAGTGAAAGTTTACGTTTGAAGAGGCTGAAATGAAATACAAGAGGCTGCAAATAAAAAAGGTGAAGCTGGAGATAATGAAACTGGAGAAGGATGTAAGCAGAAGGTCATGAAGTGTATTTAATGTTCTTTGTTTTCTGTCCACAGCTGAACTACATGAGTGAATTCACTAACACTAATTCAACACAACTTTGTCAGACGTGTTCATTAAAATTGCACAATACATGCAAAGTTTTTTTATGAGCACATTTTTATTAGTTTTCCTACAAAAATATGTCACTGAAATATTATGTTGAAATTTAATAACACATCTACCTCTGTACATTGAGGTCAGCATATGTTAGCACACATTTATATTCACATAGTGGGATGCTCTGCCCTCAGGAAGTTTTCAATTGCATTATTTATTATGAATTATATATATATTTTTCTCAGAGCTCTGATTTATTTTTTTAAATCAACCACATTCTTTTTTTATTTAATTCAGTTTTCAGTACCTAGTTGCAATTGATGTGTGAATTGTGCCATATAACTGAGGTTTCATTGACTGATTGATTGTGAAAACAGTGAAAGTGGAGACGTGATTTTTCAGTTTGAGTTTTTCAGTTTCTGTTTACAAGACATAAGCGGCACGAGCGTGGAAATCCACCAGGCGGAACTTTGTTTCTGGAGTCTGTTTCAGCCCGTCACACATTCTTTGACACACAGCTAAACTAAGCTCGACAGTTAGCTTAGCTGCCCGGAGCAGGCTAGTTCTGCGGCATTAGTTACCATGGTTACTCAGCGGGCAGTCAAATAAGCCACAATGATGGAAGCGAGACTCTCTCTTAAATGAGCCAGACTTATCAAAATAAGCCAGGCTTTCCCTTAATCCAGCTTCATGGAGCAGCCCTCTGATGTTGTTGAATGAAACAACACAAACACACTTATTATAAATCTCAATGTGGCCTGATCATGGACGGTTCATCTGTCCATTGTTGACGTGGAGCCGTGAACAGAAGAAATTCAACTCTTAACTACAAAAAATAAACTCACGATGAAGGTATCTGCAGCAGGACTCCTCTTGATGTCGTACGTCGACTATCGGCTGATTAAACGCAGCGTGAACTTGCTTCAACAAACTGTCGTCCAGAAAGAGGCGGCAGTGAGCACTGATCGATTGCTTTGTAATGTGAGTTGTAAAATCTCACAAATCAGTTACTCATAATGCACTTTGTGGATCAAATTTCATGCGTTACTTGCACCTGAAGCAACAAACCAGTTCATGGTATCACTAAAGGACATATGAAACATAAATCTGGTGATACTAACGAGAGACTCTGAACTACAAATCAAAACCTTCATCGGAGGAATCTGCAGCAGGAATCTGGTTTCAGTCGTTTTCCTTGAAGCATTTTCTCGTTCTGCAAATAAAACTGATCTTTTCAAAGTAAAATGTGAGTTCATGCAGCAGTCGGAGTATTTATTGAAGTAAACTGACTTTAGAGAACATTCAAATTAAATTATCAAAGTGTCTTCAGCAGATTTCATTTTTAATACTATTAATCACCTGGAGAACCCCTCAGACTTATCTTGCGACATCTAGAGGGGCCCCGACACTTTTTTACAACAACTCAAAGTGTTTTAAATGAAAAGGAAATGTTACAAAGACAGACATAAACATTTCAAAAGATGCAAAATGAGATCAAACTGATTAAATGGGTGAATATTTCTGAATTATTGCAGCAGCTTCAGTGCAGCACAAAAGATGAATGAACAGCCCCAAATCTAATTTACTAAAAGGAAACATGATGATGATAAAAATAATAGTTCACTTGTTGTTGATTCACAGAAGAATAATTAGAAAACAAAGACTCAGGTGGCTTGTGTCTTTTTTATGTCTTTTTATCATTATTTTATTATTTATTGTCCTTTAGGTTGTTTCCCACAAGTCCACAGTGAAAAAGAAAACTTCCATTGATCTTATTTTACTTTGTTTATTATATAACACGACATTAAATTTGCTTTTAACTCCTCACATGTTTTGTGGATCAGACCTTTAGATGAACTCTCGGCTCCGCTGACCTTTAAGAGGTCGAGCTGTGACATCTCTGATCTGTTGGCTCCACCTGCTGGTCTGTTGGAGCAGCAGCAGTCTGAAGGTGTTTGTTGTTATTTATTTAAAAGAGATGCATGAAATGTCAACAGCTTTACCATCGATCAACAATCTGCAATCTTTGTGTTTGTCAGTCAGCCAGTAACAAGTAGATTAATCAGTCATTTATTTTCCACAAAAACACTTCCCAAGACAACGACACAAAGATTTTTATTCACTGAAGAGAGAGAGAAATATGTGGGAGGTTTTTGTATGTTAAATCAACATATTTTATTTATTTTATCTTTAAAAGCAGAGAAGGAAATATGTGCTAGACTTATTGTATTTGAATATAAAAAATGTTGACTGTCAATTTTAAATTAAAGAAGATTATTCATCTTGTAGAGTTATACTGTTTTGGTTTCTATCTCTGAAAGTGTTTGACGACACTCAACAAATCTGATCCGATCCCGATTCTTTGATAAAATCATGTTTGTTTTGGGCAGATGTTAGCAAACCACAATTTATCCTTTTCATAACCTGGTTTATTTGTTTTGAACTGCAGAGTTTCTATTATTCTATTATATATAAAAACAATTAAAAACTATAAAGACACTAATATTTATTTTATTTATTTTATTTTATTTTATTTTATTTTATTTTATTTTATTTTATTTTATTTTATTTTATTTTATTTTTTTATTTTATTTTATTTCAGTAGATGGCGATAGAGCTTCCTTTCAACGTTTGCCCACTTCCGTTTGTAAAACCAAAGAAGAAGAGTAGTCGGAAGTTCTTCGCAGCATGTTAGCATGTTGCTACCTTTTTAGCAGCATCTTGAACTTTGTGAAACATTTAAAATGAACAAATTGAATAAATCAGAGGAGTTTGACTCGTATGAGATCGAAGAGCCGAGCGACGAAGAGAGAGCGAGCAGCAGGTCGGAAAATAACCAAACTATTTTATTTAAAAACTGTTTAGGTTTGTGAAGCTAACGGATGCTAACTGATGTTAACATGTAAACAAACTGATGCTGACAACAGTCTCTTCTTTTTAATACAATTAATATAAATAGTTTGTATATACGGTTAATGAGATGAATTACTTAGAGCCTTTGCAGTAAAAGTACTAATATTCCACTGTTAAAATACTCAAATAAACAACAAGTAATACAAGTAAATGTAATATGAAATAGCATTTAAAGTATTAAAGGTACTGTGTGTAGTAAAATGTCCCCTGTGCCTGCTGTTGTGTTTTGTTTAAGAATGTCTTTATTTCTAAGTGAAGCTTTCAAATAAATGTAGTAAAATACAAGTATCTCAGAATTATATTTAAGTACAGTATTTAAATACATGCACTTATTTGTATGCTACCACTGAGTAATACAGAAAACTTAATGTGAACAGAAACACAAGTGTTTTACTCTCTATAAAGTGAAACCATCACATTTAGATTTACATGAATAGAACTACATATATTGAGCTTTGAAACTGCGGTGAGGCACTGAGAACTTCAGTATTTATGATTAGATTTAGAGTTAAAAGAGAAAATGTCAGAAAATAATTTCTGTGCGTTGCAGCTCGGAGGATGAGCTGGACATTCTGCTGAATGGGACGCCGGAGCAGAAGAAGAAGCTGATCAGAGAGTATCTGACAGGGGAGAGCGAGTCGTCCAGTGGGGATGAGTTCGAGAAGGAGATGGAGGCTGAGCTCAGCTCCACCATCAGAACTTTGGAGGGAACATGGGGACCTTCAACAGCAGGTAACTCCTCAGAGCCTGGTTACTACATTTATTTTTATATCCTAACACTTAGATAACCTATTTATATTCAAAGTTACATTTTAATTGAGTAATCAGTGTACAGATGTCAGATAAAGTTTGTTGTGAAAGTGTTCCTGATGTTCGTGTGTTTGTTCTCCAGCAGAAACTTCTGGAAGCAGAGGAGGAAGTGTCGGTGGTCCAGGACTTCCTAACCCTCGGATGTATGATGCGGTGTACTTCGACTCTGACTCAGAGGAGGAGGACACGCCAAGTAAGCTTGAATGTTTACCTGCTGCCTGCGACACATAAATACACCACCGCTGTGAATCATCATCATGAATAATGTCGCCTGCCTGCAGCCTGCATGCAGAGGCATGATTGTAGTACATATAAAACCCGCTCAGTTTAGTTAAATCTTTCTGCTTCCTTTGCAGGCAGCTCCACTGGTCGGAGGCGGAAACAGCGGACCATCCCGACCAATGACGAGCTGCTGTACGACCCCGACCAGGACGACAGGGATCAAGCCTGGGTGGACGCCAGGAGGAGAGGGTGAGACACTCGGAGGGGCTTACTGATCTTATTAAACATCTGTTTGTCCAAACAAGATAAAAAAACTCTATTCACTCGCCTTCCTGTCCAGGTACAACAGAAAGCGACCTGCTGCAGGGTCGCGGTCACAGCCTCGTCAGTCTCAAGGTTTACCGAACAGCGACGCCGTCCTCAACTGTCCCGCCTGCATGACGACGCTCTGCCTGGACTGTCAGAGGTGAGCCTGCAAGATTCTGGGTTGTTTGTCGCACACCAAAGCATTTTTAAACATGACAGAGTGTGCAGCTTCTCGACATTTGGCGTCTGGTTAACATTTGCTCCAACTAAGAGAAGGATGTTCT
Organism: Scortum barcoo; assembly: GCA_023238725.1. NCBI lineage: Eukaryota > Metazoa > Chordata > Actinopteri > Centrarchiformes > Terapontidae > Scortum > Scortum barcoo. Next base: position 1,159,387 of record CM041539.1, read on the forward strand.
TATGAATGATTGAGTTGGGTGCGAGTTGATATTGTTTCTTGTGAAACTGATGACTGTTTTTATGTCTCGGTTGTTTCCACTCAGGCATGAAAAGTACCGGACGCAGTATCGAGCTATGTTTGTCATGAACTGCACAGTGAAGAAAGACGAGGTGCTGCGCTACAGAACTCCGCAGGAGAGGAAAAAGAGAAACAGGAAGAGGAGGAAGGGGCAGAAAACAGAAACCCCAGCAGACGAGGCTCCCGACCCGACGCCGGCGGGGATGGACGCTGATGAGATCTACCACCCGGTCCAGTGCTCCGAGTGCTCCACTGAAGTGGCTGTGTTCGATAAAGATGAGGTTTACCACTTCTTCAACATCCTGGCCAGCCACTGCTGAGACAAACGAGCAGACTGTTTTTATTTCATGAGTTTGTCTCTGTGGTTCTTCACCTCACAGCTGCACTCAGCTTCTTCAGCTTCAGCATAAAGAAAAAGAAGCTTCTTTAGCATCCTGGCTGAGAGAAGGGAAAAGAGGTCGAGTGCATCAACCGATCAGGACAAAATCAGCTCATAAACAAGTCGATCACGTCTTCGGTTGTTTCACCTTCCTGATGAGGAGAAGAGAGCTGCAGAAATAAAACATCTTTAAAATATCTGACAGTCTGACACCCAAAGTCCGTGCTGCTGCTGGACTGAATACACAAATTTCAGCCTGATACTGATTATTGATGTTTGAGATTTACAAAAGCTGGATGTTGATATATTGGCCTTCCTAATAACTCTTTACCTTAAACACTCTTGTTCAGCCTTCATAATCAGTATATAACATTGAATAAATGGATTACAACACACTATAATGCTGTTGTAAGTAGATATACATCTTTATTACGTGATTGTCAACAGCTGTGACTCCTCGTGTGAAACTGTTATAAACATGGTTATAATGAAATGAAACATCTTCATAGGAGGACATTAATACTGTTCATTAATAAACACTTAATGTATATCTGCGCTATAACTAGCTATAATCTATAACTACGCTAGTCATTACATGTTTTATTCTGTTTATAAATGCTAAATAGGGTTTGAAAAGGTTTAAATTATACCAATGTTGTTTTTTTCAAAGAAGTTTGTACTGAAAGGAACAATTTACAGTTGCAAATAAACTTGTCAGTGCTTCCTGATGAACAAACTACTAAATGAACATATCTGTGAAGTTTCTATATTCAGGTTTCTTCTTATTTATGTGCCAACATATACTTACATTTTATGATATATCTCTAAGATGCACTATAAGTACTCCGAAGTTGCGTTGAAGAAATTCAACGACCAGTCTGATATGAAGAACTGGGATGTAGTTAAACTTGTGAAAGATTGTACAGACAGAATAAAAATGAAACTTCTTTGTAAAAGTATAAGCGTAACTGGGGATATTTATATTGCACCATCTATTACTGATATAAACTGTTAATAGTTTTGCCTTTCATTTTTCAGTGTTGAATTTAATAAATGTATTGTTATAAGATAGATCAGATAAGATTATCCGTTATTAATCCATCAGTGGGGATTCTTTTTTAATTTGAATATATGCAGAGGTATAATATTATACATTTATAATATGTAAAGAGATATAACATTTTACATATATACAAACATAACAGACATAATTTATTGGAAGGTATAAAATTACAAAATTGCTTCAGACAATTTATTTTGAAGGCAACATTATTTTGAAATCAGGATGTTGGAACTCCCTGCTTTCGTCACCGCTGTACGTTCGAACGCGGACCTGTGATTGGCTGAAAATGAGCACCCTATGCGGTGACGTCACACGCCACCAGAAATCACGCAGCAGGCAGAAGACGGAAAGAAGTTGTTCGTCAAAGAAGTTTGAGATAAAATGGCTCTGGGAGACTGTTGGAAGCAGTTATCGTGGTTTTATTACCAGTACCTCCTGGTGACGGCGCTCTACATGCTGGAGCCGTGGGAGAGGACCGTGTTCAGTATCCTTTTCCCGGTGAAAGAGCTCCGGAACGGTTGAGCTAAGAGGCTAACTCCACCAGACCTAATCTGGCTCTTACAATTTTTACTTTTATTAATGAATCATTTAATTTTAAATTGCGTTTTCAACATCAGTTAATACATTTTACTACTTCCTAAGACCTTAAAGTAAATTCGGCTTGTAAATTATTTGTTTAATTTGAGAGTTTAATTGAATGCCGACATGTTAACGTGTTAAAAAAAAAACAAACAAATTTTTGATTAAACTAAAGCCGTAATAAGTAGCCACGTTTCTAATCTTAGTCATAGTGTGTAGTTTAGTTAAACAATGTGCGTACATTTTCACAAAAGTTAACGATCGTTAAATATGTAGATTTTTAAACAGAGTTCTGCATGAACTTCTCTCTAGTTGTATCTGTTTGGCTGTAGAGACACCTAAAAAACTACTACTTTTAATTTAATTTTAACAGTGCCGAGTTAAAGATGGTTTTATAAAGGACTAGACGGAGTATGAAACGTGTCTTTATTACTCTCACTCTTTTACCATTCAGTCAAAACTCATTGAAATGGAAAATTTGTCAACGCAGTTCTGCACGTGGGCGGCGGCCAGCAGTGTCACACATCACGTGCTCATTTGTATTCGTGTTATGTAATAATAATAAACTTTATATCAGTGAAACTTTAAACCTCGAGAAGCTGGTTCACCTGAGGGGAAGGTCAATACTAAGTGTCACATGAGGTCTGTTTCTGCAGCTGCTGTTTTCCCTCAAGCTGAGGTGTGTCTGTGTGCATTAGTCAGTTTAATGTCTGTATGCTCATAATCTTCATGTCCTTCAGCTGCTAATTTACATAGGTAATATGTTTTTATAGTAATATCAAATACTTGTTGATTACAGCTTCAGAAAGGCTGGAAAAACTGGATTGACATGAAGTTATTTGTATGTGGAGGGGATTCGTTTTTTTGTATTTGAAAGTCTGAAAAAGATCCACTGAAATAACAGTTCATGTTCTTGTCGACGATAATTAATGACAGAGAGCTGAAGTTTTTAAACTCACCTGGTTGAATCAGCAGTACAAAGTATGAACAGCTGTTTCAGAAAATATCTTTAGTCTTTCTGTAGAGATATTAAAGGTATAAGAAGCCTGTGGACATAAAACAGAAGCAGATAAAGTAAACTACGACAACCAAACTGCTTTTATGTGAGAAATGACCAATTAGGAAGCTTAGGCTTCACTTCATAAAAGACTCGGTTCATAAAGTGTCAGAAAAAAGTTAAAAGTCCATCACTATTTTAGATTAACATGACATCTTCAGTGTTCCCAAAGCCTATTTATTCATTTTTTTCTGTAGCATAGAGCAAGAAAAAAACAGTAAATTTTCACATGTATGGACTCTTTATAGCTCCAGTTTAGTCTAGTATATCTGAAATTTGTATGTTTAGAGAGACACAGGTGAGCCTCCCCACAAGATCATATTTACAGCAGCACAACACACCTTCATCTGCTGTATAAACAGACTGACCGTAACCAGGTCGCCACAGAGCAGGTGAACATAAAGGATCACCTGAGTAGTGCTGAGTAATCCTGTCACTTGAGCTCATAAAGATGGATAATAATGATTCACAGACCACAGTTGGTTTTCAGTGGAGCGACTGTAAAAGAACGACCTGCCAGTTAATGGGCAGGACGCGACGTCAGGATCTGAAACAGTCTTCATGATGTAACAACACTTTTATTTTATTACTAATTAAATAAATAATTATATGAAAGATGATAATAAATAGTTCAATTATTTTTATTATTAAATCTCCTCCGTCAGTTCTTCTTTAACGTCTCCTCTTCAGACTCCCTGCTCATCTCCGTGGCCGGCATGGCCGTCTACACCGGCTACGTCTTTATGCCGCAGCACATCATGGCCATCCTGCACTACTTCGAGGTCGTCCAATGACACTACCGCGACTCCGCCGACCGTCCACCTGCAGGCCCCGTCCGTCTCTGGCTTCCCGTCCGTGCCTGCAGCTGCCGGCCTGTCTCTGCGTCTGTCTGTCTGTCGGCCATCAGCTGAGCCCTGGGTGCTGATTTCCGCCGTCACACTGTGCAGTGGTTTTTTTCTCCGGGACTGTTGTTTTTTTTTTTGGTCGGATTCAGAGGCGAGACCGTACTTGAGGGTGTGCTTTATTTTCAACATCTCCTTTTTAAATCAAGCGCACCTTTACGGATTGAAAATGTGTAAATTATTTGGATGTCTGCTCGTGTGGACTGTTTATTATTTTTATTCCATGAAGACATCAAACCTTTGTTGTCTGACAGTTTAATGCTGCGTCCGGAAACTCTGCAGCTGACGGACAAAACACTTTTACTCCATTTTATGAGCAAAATAATGTTATCAGAGCTGGATCAGATCTCTGAGGGAGGCCTGATCTGTTGTAGCAGCTGCTTTTAAAGGACCAACTTTCACCATCATATCCAGCACTTTTAAAACCTACACACACAGTCTGTAAAGAGATGGGATATATTTTGAACGTTCACATTGTTAAATCTGCCTTCAAACATCACAGCTGTCACAACAATGGCTGCTGAATAAGAAAGTGAAAAAATAATTTACGATAAGGCAAAACCATGCTTGAGTCATTCCCTTTTTTGTAGTAAATAATCAAAGCACGAAGTCCCCTCACCTATGAGAGCTTTTAACCACATCCCACAGCCTTCATCAGTGTGAGATGTGCAAATAAATGATGCAAAAAGCTCATCATCCCCTTTTTTTTTTTTTTTCTTAAATTTTTTTTTTATTATTATTTTACCCCGAAAACAATCGGGCGTCTGTGTTTTTTAAAGCTCATTTTAAGGCCAAACAGTCAGCAGGTAACAGATCTGAGAGGTGATATTGAGGCTGTGAAGATGTTTAGAGGAGCTGTTGATGATCTGTTTTGTCCAGAAATCCATAAATTTGGCCTGAGGAATGCACATATTTCATTTTTATGTGATCATATTTAAACCCAGCGCCGCGATCTTAGAGTTTCTCTCGTTATCTATATATTTTCAGCTGCCTGTGCACATGAATCGCTCTTTAAAATGTGATGGAGACAGAAAGATGACTTACCTTTGAAAGCAGCATCAATATGATGAGAAATGATGGTAAACAGGTTGAAAATGACACAGTTGTCCTTTTTTAAATTCCCATTTTTCTTTGAAACCGCACATCACACAATGTTAACGCACATAAGTGACGCTCCGTTTTTAAGTAATCATATTTTATGATATCTCCTGCTACTGGTATCCCTAAGAAAACTGTGATTATTTTCCCCTGCAGAACTGTATTTTTCTCAACTGTGTGTGTATATATTCTTGTATACATATTTGTAAAGTTTTATAGTTGGACATGTCGGCGTATAGAATAAAATATTTGGTTTTTGTGAGCTACTGATGTTAAATACTGTTCTATAACTGAAATCATTAAAGGGGTATTTCACTAAGCTGAAGAGGCGTTTTAACTGGATTTACTCTGATTTATACTTTGTTTTATTTTACCGTAACTGATCAGCTGTGAGTGATTTTATTCATCTTTTTAACACTTTTCTTCATTATGTTTTAAAAATTATAACAACCTGTTAAAGATCATTCATTCATTCATCATTCATTTGTCACTGAACGGAAACGCTGTATTATAGAAAACATCTGCAATAATCCCTAAAATTAGGAAATCCTGCTGATGTACTATTTAAGAGCGTCTTTAATACCTATAAAATGTTTATTTACCTTATTTTTAAATTGGTAATCACAGTAAGAGCTGTAGTTTCCTGTTGGGTTGTTCTTTTGATAACAAGTCATACAAGATAAACCTGCAGTAGGTTTTAATTCTCTGTTTTTTAAGGATAAAATATCTCTTTATTTCCACTTTAACTGAGAGTGAAAAGTCTGTAAAAGTCTTAAATTTCTGCAGATAAACTGTTCAGCTCGTCTCTGTAATCAACATTATGTGTCAGTAGATGGGAGTGTTTCCATGTTCTGATTTGCACAGAAACACTGAAGCAGGAAAATAGCAGCTGTGTGAATGTTTTATTAACGGAACACATAATAAAATAAATTTTTTATTGATCTAGGTAGAATTTAACTGAATGTGTTTCATTTACAGACACAGAAAATATCTTTATTATAAAAAAGACATTTTATGGATCCTTAAAGCCACAAACAGAAAATGGATGAAGAAAATCTGAATAAGAACAAGGGAAGTTTCATCATTTCATCAACATTATTCCATCATAAGTGACAAATAAATGAACCACGTTTTAATAAAAGTACAAGTTATAATCTGTCAACTGATTTGTACTAATTTAGCTGAGAATTAAATATAAAGTGATTTAGAGGACATGCCTGTAATTCACTGTGTCAATGTATTTTCACAATCTTAATTATTTTATTATATTTGTACTAATATGTTGTGTAATCCTAAATTAATTCCTTAAATGGGAGTATTCATGCATAAAAACTACACAGCACACAGTGAGTACATTTACTTATTAGAGTGAAAATTGGCAAAATTTTACTTTAAATCAGAAACTGTGATGAATGAAAAAAAAGTAACACTTCTAATTAAATGAGTATTTCCATTTTCTTTATACTTCTCACAGTTCAGAGGCAAACACTGAACTTTTTAACTTTTACTAATGACCTCACAGATTCAGTATATTAAAGATATACAATATAATCAAGATTGAATCAACAAATAACTCATTATATTATTATAGCAATAAGAATATTAATCCCAAGGAGGAAATCAACAAGCTACTCAGCATTATATGAAATAATGTCGGTCATATATATTCATTTACATGTTTAGATGTATTATCTGCATTATTAAACAATGATGTAAATTCAATAATGAGTCAATAATCACAATCCAATATTATAAAAAATAAATTTATTATAATGAGTACTTTTACTTTTGGTACTTTTAAGTGTATTTTCTTCTGACCCCCTCAGGTAAAGCTCCGGACCGTCTCATCCATCCAGGGCCGTCGGGGGCAGCACGGAGCCGCCGCTGAGCTTCCTCCGCCGGTCAGACACCAACAAGCTCCCGCTGATCCGCGCTGGATGATCCGGGTCTGCTGGAGCAGAGGGAGATTATCGGGTCTGCCGCCTGTCTGCGGTCTGATGTGGATCTAGACTCTGCCGGACTTTCGCTGAGGAATCCGTCCTCCCTCAGGTGGGTTCAGACTCACAGGTAAAACTCACGTGACCCCTCCAGCTTCTCCTATTGGCTCAAACCAGCAGCACAGAAAGATAAAACCTTTACTGAAACATTAAAAATGAATAAAAACTCAGCAGGGACAGAGTGGACATAAATAACTTCGCATAACCTGAGTTTATGGAGGATTACAGTTTATTCCTGCTTTACTATGAGAATAAATATAGTTTCTAAACAGCTGAAACTGAATTTTAATGAACTACAAACACTTTGCTATAAAATAAGAAGAAAAACTACAGTTACATACAGACAGGTGATAAATTAAAGAAAAAAATTGAATAAATGAGAAACATAATAAACGTATTTATTTCCACACAGTCATAAAAATATAAAATCAGATGATTTAGTATGAAGATGCTAAAAGGAAAATATCTGAGTGACTTTGAAAGAGAATTCATTGTTGGATTGCTTCATTCATAAAAAGCTCAGCTGGCTCGAGCAGCGGTGTTAGACAGCGCTCTGCACCTCCATCATCAAACACCTATCAGCTGTGTTATTATTATTATTACATCACTGACACACTTTATCAGGTTTAAACTTTCATGTGTTCATCAAATGTTGAACAGAAGTGGCCCGAGGATGGAGCCTTGAGGAACTTCATGTCTACTTTTGTAGGCTCAGATGTGAATTACAGATTAACACAAAATAATCTCTGGAGCAGTGAAGCAGCAGGTGGACCAACATCTCACTAACACACTTTAATAAGGTTTTCATTTTAATCTATCACCTGTATATGTGAACAAAACAATATAATGATATGAAAAAAAGTCATGTTAAATCTACTTAAATCATCCGAATGAACACTGACTGACTAAAACTTCTACAACAGATCAACTCAGTGTAGAAAACAAACTATATGAAGTATTTAAGGAAACAGTAAAACAAAGCTGTTATTATTATAAAAGAGGTTTTATTTCTTATAAAAATATAAAACTGTGAAACATCTCAATAATTTAAACAGTTTATTTCATCATATTAAAGTTATAAAAGTAACTTAATTTATATGAAATTGTTAAAAAACTAGAGAGTGTTTATGTGCAGAGTTTGTTGTTTGTCTGTTCACACTGGCAAAGATATGAATATAATGGATGTCTGTGATTTTATAATGTTTTATAATAACAAATATACCAAAAGGAAAATTCCCAGCACCATTAAATGACGACTTGTTAGCAAGCAAGCTGAAGAAGGAGATTCATACATATATTTATCTTAAAAACACAAGAAATCACATTAAACAAATGAATTAAATGAATAAAGGAGACCACCAACATTTACAGAGAGGAAGAATAAAAAGAGTGATTAACATCACAAAGTGCAGCCTCCAAAATGAAAACAAAGTTTAATCAAAAAACTGAACTTTAATGTGCAAAGTTTCAGATTTATTTCAGAGCTTCTGTGTTAAACTTCATCAGGTTCACAGATTTGTTGTGATTGTTAATCAGGTGTTCACATTATTTTGTCCTCACTCTGCATGAACTTTAATAAACCGCCCTGCACAAACATCATGTCCCATGATGCTCTTCATAGGCTTCGGTTAATTACTGCTGATTTAACGGGCGTGTCAATGATCAGAAATTGATATCAGCTGATTATCAGTCATCAGTCTGTGTTACTCTTCCAAACCACATCAGAGTCTGAAGTAAACGTCAGGCCGTATTCTTCAGATTACAACACGTACACGCCTGCTTCCTCCTCTGCCTGGCAGCACATCAGAAAGGAAGTGGAGGTCTGGTTATTGGTTAACTTGGACGATGGAGCTGCTCTCACGTACGCACGGCGAGCCGCTGACTGGAGTTTGAACCGCCGTTCCTCTGAAAACACACACACACACACACACACACACACACACACACACACACACACATCAGAGTCAGGTTTCCAAACTCCACTTCTTCTTTTCGACTTTTAACGCCTCTGCAGAATCAGTGAGGACAGTTGTTTTAAAGCCTTTTTGGTTTATTAATCAGGATAAAATCTGTTCAGTGTTCATATTTGGAGTTTTTCTTGTTCTTAAAATACGTTTTTTGCAGCACGTACGAAGCTTATAAAGCTCTGATGTGTCTGTCAGAGAGGAGCTCATTCACTTCGATGGTTGTTTTTGATGGTGGTGTTGCAGGTTTCGAGCTCTTCTTTTATTTTCTATTAATTAACATGCAAGCATTTTGGTTGGCAGTTCAGTTTGCACGGTTCGCTCAGCAGCTGTCACACCTGCACACCTGGCCGAGCGCTGCAGAAAGTCGACAGAGCAGGAAAGTTTAAATTTATTTTTTAGTGAATTTTTGCTAAAGCTGTGTAGGTTTCACGTCTCAGAAAAACTTTTCAAGCCCTAAAGGTGCATGTTAAAGGGTCAGTTCACCCAAATTTCACCTAAATTATGCAGGTAGTTTCAGGAACAGTTAACTCTGAGACATCGACTGATATTTATTTTTGACATCAACATTTTTGGTTAAAAACTCCTCTAATTTGGTTCTTAATCACAGATTCATTTATGCTTAGTGAGGCATAAAAATAAACCTCTCTGCGCTCTCTGTTGGACAAACGCAGTTTCTACGTTAGTTTAAACATATTTTTCATCATTTCTGTTCTGCAGTTTCTCGTTACATATTTTCCAGCACATGTCAATACATCTAATAACTGGCCAGTATTTCAGCCCAGCTCGGTCCAGTTCTGGATTGAACTGAAGACTAAATGTGCCATAAAACCAAAACTTAGAAGCTAAAAGAGACTAATTATCTCAGTAGATATAAAGGAAACTTTTCCATCTTTTAATGTGAAAATATTGATTAGTACCTAAACAGAGGCATGAAAACTGATTGTGCTGCAGCTGTTGATATTATCAGAAAATAAATGAAATGTTTTGCAGATTTGCTCATTAAGAAACTTTGTTATGTGGATTAAAAACTTTCAAATGTGAAAATGTGTTTGTGTTTCAGAAACAAAAAGAGAAACTGAACTCACCCAAATAACTTCACCGTCCGGACTCACTTTGACCTCCTGCTGCCTCCTGAGGTTTGTGTGAGTCAGACTGTTTACACTGAAACTAGTTCACAGCAGGTCCTGATTGGGGGGGGGGGGGCATTCGCGGGTGTCACCGTGCTGATTAATGCCGGCTCTTTGGCAGAGCTGGCACACATGTGGCCGCCGTGTGGAGCCTCACGTATGCACACATTCCTCAGAAATGAAGCGGCGGCGCGATGTGACACGTCTGCAACGGCTGCATCAACACTGATACACTCCGCTTATTAAGGATTTAGGAATCAGATAACGGGCAGGGTTTCTTTTTCCAGATGTCCCTGAACGCAGCGGGCAGGGTCAGAGAGAGAGCTGCTGACAAAGTAACTGATAATAAACTGATAATAAACTGATAACTCTGAAGCGGGCCAAAATATTTACAGAAAGAACTGAAAAAACAGAAGAGGGCTTATTTTAAGTGTCATTCATCTTTTTAATTTCATCAGTAAAAAATGCACTTAAAACCCAAATATTCACTTTATTGTCGTAGAAAAGCAGCAAATCGTCACATTTGATAAGCCAAAAGAAAAACAAAGAATATTTTAAATTTAAGCTTTTTGAAGGGAAATTAATCAATTATCAATATTTGTAATATTTTATTGTCAATATGAAATGAATAATTTCAGCATGTTTTTATCACGTTTCTTACAAATGTTTTTTGTATTTTCTCCTTGAAAAGCTTTTGGCAAAAAACTCTAGGTCCACCAGCTTTCTTGTTCTGAAGCTTTAAGCTTCTTTAGTATGTGGATTTGTTTTTTCACAGACTAATTACTGTTGTAATACTGAGTCATTATTCTCCATCTCCTGAGGAAAACCTTTAAACGTGTTCAAAAGCTGCAGAAAAATCCATTAAGTTTCATGTCTGTGTCCAACCAACAAACATATTCGGTTTATTCATAAAGTATTTTACATTTAAGAGGCAGGAAACAATTGATTTATCTGTTTTTTTAAATTAGAAATGACACAAACAGTTAATCAGTCATCAGAATTATTGACTTTTTTCTGAAGATTGACTAAACCAATCATTTCAGACTGTTTTAATAGATCATAAAGTTAGATTTTATTTATGTCTTTTGAAATTAAATAAATAAAATGGCTCTCTGTATCATAAACTCACTAATATATAAACTATTGATTGTTATATATTAGTGTATAAAGACTGGATCCACCACATTGATCCTTCATACATTAATTAACAATAAAGTGATGGAAGAGTTATTTTCTGCTGACTTGTTAGACACATTTAAACCATCAAAATAAGGAAAATAATAATAAAATGACTTTCTTTTCCAATTTTTAATCCTGTTGTTTTGACACTTGAGTTCATATTTTTGAGCGCGTAGATGGAACATTTACTTTTCTGTGACATTTATGACAGAAAACTTTGGCTTTTTTATCATTTAAACTCATAAAACTGAAGGGTTTTTTAAAGCTCCTATTAAAACTAAATCGGAGTCGAGGAACAAAACAAAACTCTTGGTTGCTTATTCAAAATAAAAGCCTCTGTGATAATAAATGTGTTGTTTTTAGTTTGAATAAAGAAAAGTCTCTTTCGAGCTTCGTTCACGGCGTGTCTGTGTCGTGAGTTAACGTTTGTACGTGCGTCTTTCTGACTGATCTCACTGCTGTTAAAGTGACGCAGGCTTTTATTTTGGAAGCAAACATGCCTGCTCTCCTGGTCCCATTGGTCGGCTCAGCTTCTTATAAACCGCCTGCAGAGAGCAGAAGAGTAAACCTGCTGATGGGAACACATGCAGACATGAGTCCTCTGTCCAAAGGTGTCCCTAAAGAGGACAAAAATGACACCCCTGAATGTGGCGAGCGCCTCCGTCCAGAGGAGCGAACCTGCAGGCTCAGCGGGGCTGACGCCGGGCCCCCGGACAGTTCTGTGGGAGCCAAGTTTGAGCCTCAGGTTGGGGTCGGGGTCAAAGTTCAGTTTGGGACGGGACTTCCTGTCGAGGGTTTCGCTGGAGGCGATTTCAGGGCCGTGAACGTGGGTGAGGCTGCGGTTGCCGTGGGAACCAGAAGTGACAGCGAGGTCGGGAACAGTGGGGTCCAAGTCAGGGACGGACTCAAAACCGGGGCCGAGGTGGACCAGGTCCCGTCCTGTGCCCGACCCCGGTCCGGCCCCCTCAGGTCCAAAGAGCGGCGGCACCGCAGCAGCCACAGGTTGGCGCTGCACTACATCGTCCCCTGCATGAACTCGTACGGCGTTTGCATCGTCGACAACTTCCTCGGGAGCAGAATCGGGGACCGGATCCTGCAGGAGGTCCGGGAGCTCCGCCGGGCCGGGAGGATGCAGGACGGCGAGCTGGCCGGCAGGGGACCGGAGCACGCCAGGAGCGTCCGCAGGGACCAGATCATCTGGGTGGACGGGAAGGAGGCCGACTGCCAGAACATCGGATACCTGCTGTCGAGGATGGACAGACTGATCACCTACGCAGACGGCAGGCTGGGAAACCACAAGATCAGAGGCAGGAACAGCAAGGTGGGTACCCGGGTCAGAACCACACCCAGAACCCACCAACACCCACAAACCAAAACCTGGACCTGCTTTATACTCTGTTTGACCTCTTTGATTGTCTGTCTGAGCAAGTTACTGCATGAGGACCTCAGTACAGTTTTTATTGTTACTACAGATGAGACTTTTATTTGCATTAAAACCGTCTGTGCAATAACAAAAACATTTAAACTTCTAATAATTATAACTTTGGCAGTCTGATAAAGTTTGACAGACTGCAGCAACTGAATCAAAATAAAACCAAATGTAAAACTGTAGAGTCACAAAACAAACCAGAAAGTGATTTACTGCAGAAAACACTTAAAAAGACACTAAATGACCTAAAAGTCTTTTTATCATCAAGGATCCAGTTTTTGTTGTTTCTGTTGTTTATTTCTTTACAAAAACTGCGATGAAAACACAAAAACTGGCCTCAAACATTAGCCACTGCTCAGACACAGAAAATGACACTAACTGAACTCAAGGTGGCGCTGTGATAACGAAGTTTACCTTTTTTTGTAATTATCTGTAAAAACAGGTTTGACCTGGAGATGAAGTTCTTTTCTCTTTTTAATCTCAAAGGTCATCTGCGATTTTTATTCCCGACCGACCGCTGAATAAAGTTTTAGCAGCAAGTAAATAAAATAAAACCAAAAGAAACAAAAAGAAACTGATTTACTGCAGAAAAGTCAAACATGTTCAACATGTGACACAAATCAAATCAAACTAAATGAGCAGATAGTTTGTTATTATTATAGTTACTATTGTAATAGTAACTATAATAATAACATCCTTATCATCATGTTGTTATCCTCTCTCTCTCTCCTCTTATCAGCTGCTCTCAGTCATTTCCTGTCGCGTGGTCAACTTCACGTTCACAGTTAACTTCCTCGCGGGCAGCAGGGAGGGAGCGCGAGCCTACATGCGGCTCGCGGAGTCCTCAATGGCGGCGGAGCGCGAGCCCGAGGGGGGGGGTTAGACCGACCGGTGATCGATGAACAGTGATCGATCAGCACGTGTGGGCCTGATCAGACTGTTCTGTAAAGACGCTCGCGCTCACTGTACATCAGGAATGTTTACAAACACGTGAAGTGTCAGATTATAAGTTTTTATAAATGATGATAAATATTGTTCTTATTATTATTATTATTATTATTATTATTATTATTATTATTATTATAGTTATCTTGACCTCTCTCTCTGTCTCTCTCTCTGTCTCTCTCTCTCTCTCTCTCTCTCTGTCTCTCTCTCTGTCTCTCTCTCTGTCTCTCTCTCTCTCTCTGTCTCTCTCTCTCTCTCTCTCTGTCTCTCTCTCTCTGTCTCTCTCTCTCTCCTGTCTCTCTCTCTCTCTGTCTCTCCTCTCTCTCTCTCTGTCTCTCTCTCTCTCTCTCTCCTGCCCTCTCTCTCTCTCTCTCTCTCTCTGTCTCTCTCTCTCTCTCTCTCTCCCCCCCCTCCCTCTCTCTCTCTCTCTCTCTCTCTCCTGTCTCTCTCTCTCTCTCTCTCTCTCTGTCTCTCTCTCTCAGTGAACATCACATTCAGCACGTCTCACTTTCTCTGGAAAAAAATCCAGAACAGGAAGTTTACAAAAGTACTCTTTCAAAATAAAGGTAAAAGCTCTGCAGTGTTGCTGATGTGCTCAAAGTTGGAGGAGAAACGTTTTATCAGTAGAGAGTAGATGTATAAGAAATAAAAACATATTTACATTATCTATTCATCTTTTATTTATTGATGAATAAATAAAAGATGAAAAAGCACCAGAACTGCAGCGATCAGTCGATTAATCGATTGTCAGCTATTAAATCCACCAACTATTTTGACAGATAGATATTTTTTAAGAAAAAGTGTCCAAATTCTCTGATTTCAGCTTCTCAGATGTGAATATTTCCTGGTTTCTTTTGTCTTCTAAAGACAGTAAAGTGAATTTCTTCTGGTCTTGGACAAAATGAGACATTTCACATCATCACTGAGAGTTTTGGGAAACACTGATCAACATTTTTCACTTTTCTCTGGATGGAAGAACTATAACTATAATAACTCGAGCAAATGATCAACAGATTAACCAATAGTGGAAATAATCAATAGTTGAAGCCCGACAAAAGAAAACAGACCACTTTAACCCACAAACAGTAAAGAGAAGTGTGAAGAGAAATAGAAATGAATAGTCAAGTCATTTTTATTTGTGTGGTTCAAAATCACAAATCACAGTTTAAAGTTAAAACCTTAAAGGTGTTTTACAATCAGAACAACACACGACCCCCCTTTGCTCTTATAGACCAGGAAAAACTTCCCAAAAACACTCGGATGAAGAAAAACCTTAAAATAAAATGGAAGAAAGCATCAAGAAGATCAACAGAGGACGATCCCTCTCTCAGGACTGACAGACAGGATGTGATAAATGTGAATAAATCCACATTAACATCACAGTTTCAGTCTGAAAACGAAGAAACGGGCTGTAAAGAAGCTGAAGATGTTAAATAAAAGAAGAAAGGAAACAAACGAAGGATTTGGCTTTTATTTTGACAGCGCAGGCGGAAGTGTGTTAATTGCACTCGCTCCGGTTTGACTCGGTCTCCGCCTCATTAAGAGCCGGTAACGTGAGTCTGGACACGGAGGACCGACCCGGATCAGCTCAGTCCCCCTGAGAGGGTCAGCAGAGCCGCAGAGTCCGGAGCTGATCAGATCATCACTATCGATCAGATACCCATCGATCACAAGTTCAGCCGTCAGCTGTCTCCATGCCCTTCATCGAGCCCGTCCCGGACCCGGACCTGGAGCGCCTGGCTCTGGAGCGGGTGGTCCCGGCGCTGCTGGACCGGGGCTTCTGCCTGCTGGACGGGCTGCTCGGGGAGGCGGCCGGGGACGCGGTGCTGGAGCAGGTGAAGGAGCTGCACCGGGCCGGCGCGCTGCAGGACGGCCGGCTGGCGGGCTCCGTGCCCGGCGTGCGCAGGAGGAGCGTCCGCGGGGACAAGATCGCCTGGGTGAGCGGCTCCGAGCGGGGCTGCGAGGCCGTCGGCTTCCTGCTCAGCCTGATCGATAAACTGGTGTCCGTCTGCGCCCGGAGGCTGGACGGGAAGGTGATCCGGGAGAGGTCCAAGGTAAAGACCCGGACCGACCCATGAAAGAGCAGCAGTATCACAAAGTATTTTATTGATCTGTCAACATCTAAAAGTAGTTTTAATCAATAATGTGTAAGAATATTTGCCTGTTTTGACTGCAGCATCTACCTGAACATTAATCTGACAGCAAAATCCCAAATATACAAATATATTGATATACAAATATACAAATATCCTGATATACAAATATACAAATATCCTGATATACAAATATACAAATATATTGATATACAAATATACAAATATCCTGATATACAAATATACAAATATATTGATATACAAATATACAAATATCCTGATATACAAATATACAAATATATTGATATACAAATATACAAATATCAAATATACAAATATATTGATATACAAATATACAAATATCCTGATATACAAATATACAAATATCCTGATATACAAATATACAAATATCCTGATATACAAATATACAAATATCCGGCAGCCGTGAACAGGTAATAAATAAATAAATAAATAAATAAATTGTGTTATTATAGAATAAAATAAACAGTAAAGATAAACAGAAATGTTAAAGTGCAACATGAATAATACATAGTTTTGTTTAAAGTTAAATAACTTCAGGTTGTGTGTGGATAATATTTATGTTGACATGATGATATTATAGAATATATATTTTTATATAAAATCTCACAGTGATCTGACTCTTTATGATAAACTGGAAACGATGTGACGTCACTGATAAAACAATAAAACAGTGATTTATTTGACCCGTCTCAAACCAGGTCACTTTTATTTGAGTCACAAATCAAAGTTTACCTCAAGACACTTTGAAGTCTTTAAACTCAGACATGTGATTAAATAAAACTGCAGAAATTCACTAAAAAACACATTTAAAAGGTTTAATAAGTTTCCTGCTGAAGATGTTCCTCCTGATTGAACCATCAAACACCAAACGTCTGAATTATACGTGAACATTTTGAATTATACAGACGTATGAGCTGCACCTTTAACATGTTCATACTGTTGCCTTTGTTTTATATTTATTGATATTTAATGGACTTTTCTCCTGTTTTATCTTTGATTTACGCTGCGATGTAGAGCCTTCACAAACTTTTATTAGATCACAGTTTGATGTTAAGCTTTTTATAACGCTGCAGTTCTAAAAGCTCATTTTCATCTGTGATAAGAATTAGATGTTTTACAGTCTTGCTTTTCAAAATAAAAGCGGTGCAGTGAGCTGGATTTGAGTCAGATTAACGGCTGATTTCAGGTCAGTTTTCTTGATCTGTGACCGCCGTGTCATCGGAGCGTCTCTCTGTGTGTGGTTTTCTCTTGTTAATGTGACGGCCTCCTGGCAGCAGTCCAGCGGCCCCGTCTGGGCCCTGAGCCAGGGTTTGAGAAACCAGAGCGCGCTCCAGGACAAACAGGAAGTGACACCTGTGTTTGTCCTCCGCTGCTGCTGCGTGTTCATGAACACACAGGCAGGCGTGTCGATGGCGCGTTGACCTCTGTAGAAATCCAGAGACCTTTTCTCAGGAAAAACTCTGAGACTGCACGCAGAGAAACATTTAACTGTTTCCAAACTGATTATTGATACCACATTAATGATGTATTGATAGCTAATAAAGGGTTTATAACTCTCTATAATGCAGTTATAAGCAGATTTATGTTGATTAAAGTTTCTGTAACTGTTGGTCTCTCAGAGGTGGAGGCTGCTGTATTTAACATATAATGAATTATAATATCTTAAATAATAAAATAAGGTCTAAATAATATGAAATATGTTTTTATTGTAGAAGTTTTAATTGTTGACAAATACTGGACATTGATTAACACTTAAAATATCCTCATGTGTCTTCAGTGACATGTTGGGGGGTATAATGCTCATAAATGTTAAACAAAGTGTTGTCAGTACAATTCATCAACTTCGAGTGACAGATCAGAGTCCAGATGAGGCAGATGATTGATATCAATAACAACTGATCGATTTGACATCAGACAGTTGAGCTGCAGCTGTTCTGAGTCTTTGGTTGTATTTTTTAGGTGAAGAGAAAAGTTCTGCTTTACCAAAGACTTTAATTTAAATCGTGATGAATTCATTCTTCTTTCATCCGTCATTTACACTGTTTTATTTATTTTTGTTGATTGAGAGATTCAGAATGTAATATATATTTACACACACACACACACACACACTGCACACACTTGTTCATGTGTGAGAAAGATTGCAGACACATCAGTGGACATTCTCACGTACACACTCCACCACAATTGCAATTATTCCTCCCTCACTCCTCCACCACACCTCACACACACACACACACACACACACACACGTGCACGCCTGCTGATTTACAGTATCCTTTCTTCCTTCACACACACACACACACACATACACATTCACATTCCCAGCATGTCCGCCCCAGTCTTCACGTGCCGCAGTGTACAGTGAGCCCTTATCACATGTGTGTCTGCATCGTATCAGATGGGACTTCTTAAAAAAACAAGTCAACCCAGTTACAATGGGAACACACACACACACACACACACACACACACACACACACACACGCGTATCTGGAGATGCTGCAGGAGAATAAACAGATCAGCAGATTAAGAAGCTTTTTGTCTTCTTACAGTTTTTGTTTGGAAACAGTAAAAACCTTTAATAATAAAAAGTTTCAGTGTTTGTCATGAATAAGTTTAATACTTTTTATTTTAAATAGAAAAAAAACAATACAAGTTAATACAAGTTAATGAATCTGATGAGATACCTTTCAGTCCTTCACAGTTTGATGTCTGACACGCAGACACAGACAGATTTTATATATTATTTGTTATATATGATGTATGTTTCATCTTGCACCTGTTCTTTAACAGTCGTAAAGAGACATCTTCAGCTCTTTCCTAACACTCACATGTCAGATTAATGTTGAAACAGCTCTTGTAATCATTTCCTTCTGACGCCACGAAGGTTTACTCATGAACGAATACAGAAACACGTTCATCTTTACCAGATCAGACTCTGTTAAAAAAAATAAACACTTTTTACTCTCAGTGAATGTTGAATTTAAAAATAAATCATCCAAAAAAAAAAAACAAGGAAATCCACCTGAGAGTGTGTCACTTTCACAAATCATTCAAATATTTTCATGTTCTCGCTTCTCAAAACAAAAAGTTCGAAGACGTCACTTTGAGCATTTCATCAGGCCAACGATTGATTTAATCATAAAATAATCAGCAGATTTAAACATCAGTTTCAGGCCGGATTTGGGCCATAAAACAGTGACAGACACAAGGAGGGAGGATCTCTTTATTACGACTTCAGACTGGAGGAATCTGCAGTTTCAGATAAAGAAAGTCTGTATTGGACCTGATATTTTGCACTGATGTGATCTCAGACTCAGATATGTTTTTTTATTATGCAGCATTATTTATTTTTCCGAGTCGAAGCCGTGAGGTGGATGAAACCAGCTGTGGAGCTGCAGAGCGGCTGCAGCCTCACGCTCCTCACGTAGCTCTGCCATTAAACCGTCAGCAGGCTGGAAACCTGCCAAACTACAAACTACACTCCCACAATCCCTCTCTCCTCCTCCTCCTCTTCCTCACTACCACACAGATAAAGTTCAGCAGCTCTCGGAGGCGTTTTGTTTTGTCACAGAGCATCATTTCCTCTGAGCGCCTCCTGAGGTTCGTGTTTCAGCAGCTCAGTTGCACGTTGATGTTGATGATGATGACGTGTGTGTGTGTGTGTACGTGCCTCAACGCGGCGTGTAAACAGTCTTGCGTGATTTCCCAGCCTCCCCCTCGGCTCCGGCCTCCTCTGCTCTCTGCGCAGGTTGGCCTCTCTTTATCAGACCCGACCTACGTGCAGCTCTGGAGCCCCTCTCACGCACCACCAGCCCTCCCCTTTCATAGTAAGAGCGTCCAAAAAGGAAGAAGGGCACGGCGGCGGTGTGGTTGCATGCAGAGCGTGTGTAAACACAGACTCTGACGTCAGCCACGCTGTGTGAAGGCGTGCTGTTGTTGATGTTGCGTACAGGGACCCGTGTGTTTGATGAGGGTTAATCTACACTGTGGCCTTCCTGTATAAAGTGCTTTCTGTATGTGTGTGTGTGTGTTGATGATCCTGAAGAAAAGGAAACACGTAGTGAGGTTTTATGGAGCGTGCAGAGGCATTAGAGCCCCTCGCACGCTTTTGTTTCACAATAAGAGGGTGTGTTTCACAATTTAAGCCCTGAAGGGAAAGAGGCATGTTATTGGTGGTATGGCTGCAGGTGATGCTACTGACATCAGTGAAGACGTAAATGTGTGTGTGTGTGTGTGTGGTTTTAATAAGCCTCCGTGAACACACATAAAAGCGGCGTTCACACAGTCGCATACAGCATACATGTGTCACAATAAAAGCGTTGGACGGCGGGGTTGCGTGCGATCTGTGAGTTGTCATCGGGGTCAGATGAGCGGCTGACGTAAGCTTAGTGTAAATCAGAAGTTTAATCTACACACTGTTTGATAAATCTGATTAAAATGGAAACATAACAGAAAAATCCTGGAATATTTTTGGTTTGATTAGTTCATCATTAAAGTTATACCAGTTCAACCAAACAGTTTTAAAGAGTATTAAGGGTCCTTATTGCAGTCAGTTTTGTGTTTAAATGGACGAGTCCTGCAAAAATAAAACAGCATTTTTTTCTTGAAGCATCCCTCTGATGCGCCGTGAGACTGAACGAACTGTTGTATTATATCAGGTCTTAAGAATGTAAAGAGCAAAAGAAACGTGGTTTACCCCCTAAAATAGTCATAAAATAGTGATGTTTATTATTAATATAAAGGAAGACAATAAAGTAAAATGATGGTTGCCCACAGGGTAAGAGAATGGATTGTAGTTTTAGTTAAAAAATGTACTTATTTGTATAAACATGAACTGTAAATTACAATATTATAAATGTATTCATGAAGCTATTACAGGTCTTAAGACTGTTCTTCTTTCTAATGTAATCATCTTTACACACATTTATATCTAATAACAAGAATGATAAATATTCATATACTATATATATATATATATATTCATTTATAATAAAAGAAAAATGTTCAATCTTAAGGTTTATAAATGATCCTCAGTCTGCATGTAAAAAAATCTGTCTTATCGAGTATTTATCGAGTCTGTCTGATACACTCAATAATTGATCGTATGAAGTATCTGAACCATCCGGAGCCGTATCACTGAAACGACCTGTAGTAACCCTGCGGAGGATGAGCTGTTTGTTTTTCCTGGAAGGAAATCCACAGTTTGAGCCTTTGTTGACTTTGACACAGTTTCATGTCTGATAATCGTCGGCTGCTCTCAGCTTATCAGACGCTTCCTGCTCAGGTCACAAAGTCGCGGCGCTGCAGGGAGGAAATGCTGGGAAACCCCTCCACATCTGGAAGCGTTTGGAAAAACATGAATTAATCCTGAACAACCAACAAAAAGTTTTATAGAAACGTCTCATTTTCTCTCTTTGTAGTTATGTAAGAACAGTTAACATTAATGAGGAACAGAAAGCTGAAGGTTTGTGAGTTTTTAAAACTGAAGACAACCTTTAGACAACCTTTAAACAAAGTTTAAGTTGAACAAATTTAAGTAAATTATGTAAGTGATCATTTAAAGTATATAAATAATCAGAAATGTCAAGCAGAGACATACAGGGATCATTGGTTTGTTTTTAATAGAATAAAAGGTGTATACACACACACACGCACACATTTTACACCTTTTATTTTGTGTGTGTGTGTGTGTGTGTGTGTGTGTGTATATATGTGTATATATGTGTGTAAATATATGTGTGTATATATGTGGCGGTAAAGAAAAGACATCCTACAGGTTTTTATAGATGAGCATCTTAGACTTGAACATGTCTTAAACTTTGTGTAATTATAATAAATCTAATATAATTGATTAATAATTGGCATCCTAGAAGTGTTTTCTATATAGATGATGTGTAATTCCAGCTCACTTTTTAGGAATATAAGAAGATGATTGAGTTTCACAGTAAAAACAGTCTCACCCTTTTAGTTGCTGTTCTGCAGCTTTGAATCATATTTAAAGTTCTTCTTCATCTTCAGATGGAGTTTATTCAGTTTATTTATGGAAATGCAAACATTCAAATGTGTTTTTTTCTGAGCATTTTAAGGACTTCATGTCTGTGCTGCCTTAAAAGTTTTAGCTGATTTTAATTTAAAAAAAGTATATTCAGTAATTAAAAGAGGAAATAAATGAATAATTGACCAATTGATTGTGTTATCACGATCATAAAAAATGCATAAAAGCGTATATAAACTTTTTTTTACAACAGAAATGATTAAACTTACTGAACAAACACTTTTCACTGAGGAAGACCATGAGATGTGAGTGAAAGCTCCTGAAAAAGCTAATAAAAGGACTTGAGTTGACATTTGTTTGTTTCTCAGGTGAAGATTGAACTTTATGCTCAGGTACATTTTATTTTTACTGAAATGTATTCTTAAATATTAGTATCATAAAGATCGTAAACTTGAGATATTTTAATATTTTCCCTCCTCACAGTTTTATTACAATCATCATGATGTAAACGAACCTTTGAGAGCTTCAGGTGTTGTTGTTAGAACACCTGTCAATCATTTTGGGAGTGTCTGCAGGTAGTGGGCAGGGCTTCACTTTGATTGACATCAGGATGAGTCATTGACTCATTAAAATCATTAAAGCTTCGACTGCTCCTTTCAGTTTGCTGATCCATTTTACTCCCAACACTGACCGGCTGCACACACACACACACACACCGGCATGCAGACATGAACACGTATCTGTGCAGTTTGTGTACGTGCAGCTGAAGCCGTAGCCACACACACACCCCTGATGTGCTCAAGAAGTATTAGCTAATCACCCGCCCACACACACACGCAGACAGGAAGTTTCTGTAATCACATCTGTCAACATAAGTGATCTTCAACACATCAGCTTTTATTTTGAAGGTTATTTAAGGTCTCAACAGTGACTGTGTCATCGTACGTTCGTCTTCCTCGTCTTCATCATAACTAAATATGGAAATGTTCTTCATGCTCTCAAGAACAAACTGTGTTTTTCTTTCTCTCAGTGAGAAGAAACCTGCAGGCTGTTGGACACAAACAAACCTGTGTTTCATAAATCAAGACTGAACTTTTTTTTTTTTTTAATTATTTTGTTGGGGGTAGTAGCACCCTTTTTTTTTAACGTAGCAAAGGGACCTGACGGCCGGCCGGGTCGAACCGGGGTCCGCTGCACCGAGACAGCGAGGCCTCTGTGAGCGCACGCTCTACTACTGAGCCACCTGCGCCACGAGACTGAACTTTTTGAAGAAACTTCAGAGGAAAATCATCTTTTTTTCAGAAATGTTTTGTTATTTAACAAAAAAAGTGAGATAATGTCCAAATCATTTATTATTATTTTTATTATTATTATTATTATTATTGTTGTTGTTGTTGTTGTTGTTGTTGTGCTGAATCACATCAGACATGAACAGTGAGAAACATTTTTAGTTTTAGTCACACCTTGAAATATATATTTTTAAATGATTGATGAACATGTACAGGTAGTTAAATATAAGATACCTGATAAAGATTTCCTGAGGAAATAAAGAGATTCATCTCTCTCTTTATTACTTTTATTTTTCATCTTACAGCAGTTTAGGTCTTTTATATTTTATTTTCTCTTCAGGTCTTGTTGCTCTTTGCTTTGTTATGACGAATGTTTTTGTCCCTTTATGAGAAAAATCTTCTTGTTGTTTTTAAATCTCTTCCAAAGATGCAGTTTGTTTTTTTAATATCTCAAACCTCCATCCACATGACTGATCCTGTTTATTGGTTCCTGACTCGTTTTGCTGCTGCACTGTGTGTGAATAAACTGTATTATTGTTTCAGGTGTAATACTCAGGTCTAATGAGTGTGTGTGTGTGTGTGTGTCTTCAGGCCATGGTTGCGTGTTACCCGGGAAACGGGGCCGGTTACGTCAAACACGTGGACAACCCGAACTCCGACGGACGCTGCATCACCTGCATCTACTACCTCAACAAGAACTGGAACGCCAAGGTGCGTTCAGGGACCTCCGTTCATCACTGAACTGACCTTTGACCTCTTTAAAATGGACTCTTTTTATTGAATTTGTCTCGTCAGATTAAGAGACTTCCTGTCTGACATGGAAATAGTTTATTTAAAGAAGATATTGATGTGAAATGTTTGACTCGCCCTGACTTGATAAAATCAGGAGAGCAGATCGGGACTGATGTGAATTTGTCAACACTTTCTGTTGTTGGATGTGCAAGTGTTTTTGTGAAATCATTAATCTTGTTAATCTCGTTAATCTCGTTACAATCAGCTGATCTTGTGACTTTGTCGATCAGGAGCACGGCGGCATCCTCAGGATCTTTCCAGAGGGGAAGTCCTACGTGGCCGACATCAAGCCGCTGTTCGACCGGCTGCTCTTCTTCTGGTCCGACCGCAGGAACCCGCACGAGGTGCAGCAGCCGTCCTACGCCACCAGGTAACCCAGCAACCGATCGATCAGCCAATCAATCAATCAATCAATCAATCACTGATCCCGACTAATGACAGCAGGAGATTCGTTCAGTTCATCATGTTCTCCTCAAATCTGCAGAGACAGAGAGGTTTTCATTTGGTGTCATTTTGAGCATCTTTAGGCGAACTTCCACTTTTTTGTTTTAGGATTATTGATTGTTTGATTGATTGATTGATTCATTCATTCATTCCAAACTTCATCGCAAACATGATTTTTTTTTCAATTTTAAAAATACCCTTCAGATGATCATTTGAGTAAAAGAAACACTATCATATCATTAAAGCATTAAAAATTAAAATTACTAAATGTCTAAATCTAAAATAAAAAACTACATGAGTGAATTTTAAAACTGAATAAACTGTAAAAATACATCTTATTTCAGGAGTTTACAGTAGTGAAGTTATTTCAGCTGTCAGATAAATGTAAGGAGTAAAAAATAAAACAAAATTTGGATACAGTGAAGGAAAAGTAGAGAGTGTAAAGGTAAGACCAAAACAAAGTAAAGTACCAGACTGATAAGAACTCCATTTAATTAAAAAATGACACTTTTTTAAAGTTTGTTTACATCAGTAATCTTTGTAAAAACAAAGAAAGAGGTGTGTATGTTACACACACATACAATGCAGGTGAACCTACACACACAAAGATACAGGTACATTTGAAAAAGTTGTTATGTTTAGTTTTCACCTCTTCAGTGATGCAACAAAAATAATTTAATTGTTGATATAATCTGACAGATTTCCAGGTTAAAAGTTTTTATTTTCATCAAATTCCAAGTAAAGTGTAAACTGAGGACAGAAACATTTATATACTGATAACTGGCGCCATCTGCTGGTATGAATGTGTAATTACATCAAACAGTCTTTAACGTCATTTTATACCAATATTTCAAATGTGAGCTGTAGTAAAGAGCAGCTGTTTGTGTCTCAGGTACGCCATCACAGTTTGGTATTTTGACTCTGAGGAGAGAGCCGAGGCCAAGAGACGCTTCAGAGACTTGACAGGTACAAACACACACACACAAACACATAAACACACACATCATGGACTAACAGGTTACAACAGTTTATTTGCATGTCAGCTACTTCCTCTGCGGCCCACACTGACGAACACTCACAGTATGTACATTCACAATTTCATACACATATTCATACGTTTATATTTTAACACTTTCATTCATACCCTCATATTTACATTTATACATACGCGTACATACATTCATACACTTCTTCATACATACATTTTCACTTTTTGGTACATTCATACTCGTAAATCATACCTCACATACTTTTTCATATATACTTTTATACCTTCATACATTTTGAGTCGTACTTCAACATTTTTCAACAGTTTTTTATATGTACATTCATACATACTCATTCATACATTCACATTGTAATACATGCTTTCATATATACATTTACTCGTATATACATGAAAAAGTATGTATGAGCATATGATTGCTGTATATATGAAAGTAAGTATGAAAATGAATAGTTAAATATGAATGTATTAAAATGTGTTATGTACATATGAAAGTATATATAAAATATGAAAATGATGTGAAGTATATAATACATATATAAATGTATGTATGAGTATGTAGAAATGTGGATATATGAAAAAGGTTTATATGAATGTGTAAATATATGCATGAAAACATTTTTCATACATTTTATTTTTTTTCAATCATTCATACATAAAAACATTTTGACATCAGTCAGCCTCATACAGACATTAATAAACATCTTACCTTCATACATAACTTTTCATACATATATAATCATAGACATATATACATAAACATACACTCATACATTATATTGTAATACGCACCGCCATACATTCATATACTCCTTTTTTGTGTGTATGAAAGTATATATAAATATATAGTATAAATATGAATGTATGAAAATATGAACATGTAAATATCAAACACATAAAAAAGTATGAAATTATGTATGAATGTAAATGTGTATGAAATTATGTATGAGTATATGAATGTATGTATGTTAAAGTATGTATGGATATTTGTGAGAACAAATATACACTCATTCATACTTTCATATGTACATTAATACATAATACTGTCATACATTCATATACTCATTTTTTTTCAGACATACATTCATACTTTTTCATACATTTACATTACATGTACTTTTATATGTGTATATATATATATTTATTTATTATATATATTTACAGTTTTATATATATATATAACATTCATACGTTCATACAAACATTTTCATACATATTCGCACATACGTTCATAATTTCATTCATACCTTTTTATATGTGCATTTGCTCATACATACATATAAACATACGTACCTTTGTGGTTTTTCTTTTGTACTTGTACTTATGTGTTTTAATACATACATCATACATTCATTTACTCACTTTTTCATGCATATATGAAAGTATATATGTCAATTTGTGTAAATACATGAATGTATGACAGCATGTATTATAGAATGTACATGAGTAAATGTAAATATAAAAATATGTATTAACAAGTGTGAAATATATGTATGTATGAGAATATATGATATACATACATACATGAAACTTCATATGAAATTAGGAAAATATGAATGTATGTTAATATGTGTATGAAAAGTTACACAAAACATTCATATACTCACTTTTTCACACATACTTTTACATTGTTTTCATAGACACATTTGCATTCTTAATTTCATATATACATATTTATTTATACATACTCACATTCATATACTTCACATACTTCATACGTGCATTTATATTCTTTTTTTTTCATATGTACATATATAATACACTATTCACATTAACACACATTAATACTGTCATACATTCATATACTTTTTCCACACATATACATTTTCATACACACATTTGCATACTTACATTCATGTTTCATATATACATCTATATTTAATATTTTTAGTTATTCATATAATTCATACACTTTTTCCACACATACTTTCATATTTTCTTACATACTTTTACATATTTTTCGTACACACTAAACATATTTTTCATGACTAAACTTGTGTTCTTATGTACTTCTTCTTTTTTCTGTGTTTCAGCTGGGCAGCAGGGCGGCAGCAGCTCCAGCTGACTCACCTGATGTTCGACACTTTGATCTGCAGGAGAGGGCGGCAGGTTTCCTCCTCACTCTCAAAGCTTCTGGAAAAGCTGAAAGAAAAAGAAAAAAAAGAAATTTTACTCTGGAGGAGTCATGGGTGGCCTAAACTCTTCAGCTTGGCTTCCCCCATCGCTTCGGTCGGCGTCCACGCTGGAAAGAACAACCTGCGCAGGTCACCTGACGAGTTCAGGTGACCTGCAAACTTTTCTGCTTTACGTGATGTTTGTGCAATACTGTCTGCTGAGACGGAGGAAAACTGCACCTTTTAAAGCTTCGCCTTCAGCTCACTTTAGAAAGAAGAGACGGCAAACAGCCTCTAAGTTTACAGACATGAGAGAGGAAGATGGTGAAAACACACAGAGGACTGCTGTGTGTTTAGTGATGGGGGAAGAAAGAGACATTAATGTTTACCAGTAAATAACATCCAAATATCCACCAACCAATGTGGGCTGGGACTTTTGACAATGTTAAGGATAAAAAAAAAGTGACATTTAATCAAATCTACAAATTTATTTGAGTAAAAGTTCACACGTTTGTAAAAATCACCAAACAGACTGCTGGTGATTAAATGATAAGCAGGTTTACTGAGTATGTAAGTACTAAGTTGTTCACTTATAGTCATTTATTTCTGGAAAGTTCAAAGTAAATGTCCTTATTAGCTTTTCTGAAACTTTTTTGCATTGAGAAAAAAAAGCTAATAAGTTGATAAAAAGTTGGTTTGTTTTGAGTTTCTGTCCAATTATTAACACTCAGGTTAAACTGTTTGATTATTTAAGAAATGACAGACACAGAAAATGAAGCACTTTCAAACGATAACCAGTCGTACTCATCACGAGTCGAGAAAGCTCAGTTTTATCAATGTAAAAGAAAAATTGACACCACAAATCAAAGAGAAGATGAAGAGAAGACACGTCTTTTTAACTTTTGGAGATTTTAAAACATTCTGTAGATTTTGGAGCGTAAAAAAACATCCTGAAGTTTTTGGATTTCCACTTTGAATAATTGTTGTTGTTTTGACTTTATGATCTGATCATTTTGGAGAGTTTGGTTTCTGAATCTTAAAATGGCCTCCAGCCTTCAGCTCGCCGTCGGTGGAGGACGAAGAGGAGATGGATTCCTGATGCAGCAGATTTGACGGGCGGCGTGTGAAGCGGTCGTCGCAGTTTGTACGAGAGCCGATGAATAATAGATGCTCTGTTCAAACGGCTCTTTGGAGACGTTATTGAGTCCGAGTTGCCGTCCTGAAAGAAAACGCTCGCCGCCGACTTACAGCGCCTCTCCAGTTGATCCGTCACTCCAACCGCAGCCCGACCGGAGACACCGGAGTCATTTTTCAACACAACAAATGCACTGAGCTGCTGTAAAGTGTCACATGATATTTACAGACGTGTTGAATACAACCTTTGTTTGAACGATGAGTTTGTGTCCGAGTGTTTTCTGTCATAAAAGCACGAAATGATGCATAAAAACAGGAAGTATTAAGCATCAAGTTAAACTTTAAAAATAGTGAATTACTTTGGTTTGTTGCTCCTTAAACTGCAGGAAAGTCTCCATCACAGGTTGTAGTTGCACACAGATTAAGTGTGAATTATTTTCTACTTTTGAGATTATTTCAGCTGAAGGATTTTAAAGGAACAGTTCAACATTTCGGGAAATATTTCTGTCTTTCTGTTAGATGAGAAAATGTAGATAAATGTTGTCTGTGTGTTAAAGAACCTGAAACTTCAAAAAGGACAAAAAAAAATCATTTATTAAATTTCTGTGGTTGTTTTACATCAAATATTTCAGCATTTTCTCATTTTGCTAACGTGGGCGGGTTCTGTTGGAGGCGTCATTTATGAGCAATAATCAGGATTCAGTTACCTAAAACATTTAAATATGATATTTTATATAGTTAAGCTGCATCAACATTGATTATTGATTGTGTGCTACCCTTTTCTCTCTTGATAAAAGAATCAAGCAACATCTGAATCAGAATTTGGTGTTTTTTTCCTGTTAATTGAATCTGATCAAACCACACATTAAAGTTTGTAGTGCTAAACTAAAATGTGATTTTATGCCCATGAATATTGATGCTGTGTGTTCAGGGGCTTAAGACTTAACAGGACCCTTTTAGCCCGATAATGACTATTTATTTCCCCAAAATGTTAAACAAATCCTTTAAGAGTCCAAAGAGAGATGAAAAAATCCAACATTTCACAATAAAAGAGCAAAGAAGAGAGTCAGACAACAAAAACATTATTTTAACTAAAAATATTGAAGTAACTTTTTTACAGCTGTTTTGGTTTGGAAAACTAATTAACTGCTTAATAAATGATGTAAATAATAGTTTAAATAGTTTCTCAAATTGTAATTTAGAGTTACCGGAAATACATCTGTACATCAGATCTGTAGGTCACATCTTTAAATAGTCAAAAAAAGTAAAGATACCCAGTTTATCTTTACTTTTTTGGACTATTTAAAGATGTGATATAAAATAGAGAAAAACCCTCATAATACCAAATCCTCTCTGGTTTCAGCTTCTTTAAAATAATTCATATCAAATAATGAAAAAAGTTAATAAGTCGATCCTGAGTCCAAATTTTTGAGTCAAGTAGGGATTCAAAACAATTTTATGTACTTTTAAAGCAGAAACAACAAGTTGGTCCTTCATTGTAATACCTTCAGAAATCTCAAGACCCTACTGATTCATTTTTTGGCCCAACCAAATATGATAATGATAATTAGATAATTCAACTCTGATCCTTCTGATTGATGAAGGACTTCCTGTTTGGTCTCCAACCTGCTTCAGTGTTTCATTGTTCACCGTCGCTCCGTTCACCCCGCAAAGAAAGAAAAATCATTAAGAGCAAATAAAATCGACTGTGTGAGTTTGTTTTCTAAAGTTCAGAGTAATGAACTTCACCTTTCTGCAACTTCAAGTTTTCTAAACACGGATAAAACAAACACCCCAAAGTTTTTCTGAAATATTTTGTTCTGATCTGAGATTAAAAGCTGAGATTAAAATCGTGTTTACAGATTGTTTCTGCCG
Source organism: Scortum barcoo (assembly GCA_023238725.1). Lineage (NCBI taxonomy): Eukaryota > Metazoa > Chordata > Actinopteri > Centrarchiformes > Terapontidae > Scortum > Scortum barcoo. The sequence continues at coordinate 1,189,957 of CM041539.1, forward strand.
GCTGACCTGCAAAGATTAAAAGGATAAAGATGATGATGATGTTTGTGGTGTTTCAAATGTAAAATGAAAGTGAAGGTGCATTTTTTTTTGTCTGATTTGGTTTCCTACTTGTACACAATAAAGATGTTTAACTGTCAGATTTTGGAGTCAATTAATATTTACAGATGTATTGATCAAATACGAATCTTGAGACATTTTCCTTTTACACATAGTACTTCATCACAGGTAAACATTACTGCATTCAAGAAGAAGTAAGAGTGTAAAAGTACACGTTATCAACAAAATGTACCTTTTCCTTTTTCCTCTAAATGTCATCAAGAAGAAGTTGATCTGAACCGACCTGTAGTTTCTGTGTTCATCCTCTGGGTGTCTCTGTAGCTCCACTTCAGTAAAAACACACTTTGACATTTAGGAGGGTTTTTAACTTTGTGGGAGGAACAGCTGTGTCAGATAAAGATAATCTATCACGATGTTTTAATACACTTACTGTCGAGTCCCGTCTACGTATAAATATATTTTTGTGCCTGATTCTTTTATTTCAAACACAACAGTCTCTCTGTATACAGGAGAGCAGAAACTTGAAGGTGAAGCAGCAGTGGTGACGAGACGCTGCAAAAAATGTGATGTGATCTATAAAAATATCAGTGAAACAGAGAAAGACACATGAATAAAAAGAAAAAAGGGTCTCCAGTGACAAAATATAATGACATATCTCCAAGCTTTCTGTGTGTAAATTAGTTTTCTGTCATTTGATGTATGAGCACACCTCAGTACCAAAGTCCCTTTAAAAATCTGCCACTTTAACAGCAACATGCTCGTTGACTTGTTGTCGTCCTCTACTCTAAAGTTGATCACCTGCATCACCTGTGTTATTCCTTTAAATCTGTTTGTAAGATACGAACAACTTTATTAATCCGGAAGGAAATTGTTTTGCCAGAGTACAGTGGTAAATAATAATAATAATAATAATAATAATTGCCTAAAAGTAAAATAAAAATAATAAAATAAGAAAATACAAATATAAAGTGTCTAAAGTAACAAGATAAGATAAAGTAGATGAAGCTCTACAAACCAAAGTTCACTAAAAAACCTGCAACTTTAAGACTGCTTGTTGATAAATGCATTTTATACATTCCCTTTTTTTGTATGATAATTTGTCTTTCTGTTTGAGGAAGTTAGTAAGTGGACCTTTATCTTATCTGAGTTATATGCTGATGTACGTCATTTTTCTCTTTTATACAAATAAATACTTCTGTTATTCTTAGATTTAATGTCTGATGTGTTTCCAGTAACCGCTGTGTCTTTTCTTTCATTACATTTTATGTCTCATCTGAACTAAACTCAGCCTGGTTTGTTGTTAAAATATCTGACCTCAATGTGTCTCATAAAAAGCCGAGGTGTTCGTTAAATCTGATTCCTTCAGATGTTTCGGTGTAATGACTGACAGGATGAACGTTCAGCCTGATGTTCGTTATTGATGTGATGCTCGATTACTGCTGAGGACCCCAATTATATTTTATTATGAAAAGCATGATGAGTGCTCCAAAATAAATTATAAATCTTGTCTTGAATTTGAAACATCTTTTGGCCTTTGTGAGCAAAACTGTCGTCTACTCTCAAACCTTCATCTCAGGTTGGTGACGAGTTAAACTGAAGCCGCTCTCTTTTCTGACACTTGTTAAATAATTTACAGACGCCTAAAGAAAAAAAAAAAACAAAAGATAAAAACAAAGATTGAAGAAAATAAAAGCACATTTCTTTCTTTCCTGTCCTGTTGATCACGTTGTGACTGTTTCTCTACTCTACGGAGTGAAATGCTCCCTCACAGAGCAACTTAAAACACAGAGAACAAGTTGTAGATAAATATTATAAATTCAATATAAATTGCCTTTAAAGCAGCACAGACAGTCAGACTCCCTGCAGGAACGTCACAGGACCGATTTCTCTTCAGGAACTTAAACGTCACATCATGTCTCCAAAATACTCCAACAGATTTTAGTGATGTTTTGACTTCTGGTGCATGTTGGGAATTAGGGAGATCAGCCTCCCCCTTGTGAAATAAAAAAAAGAAAAAAGAAAAGAAAAAAGGTCGAGTTTTCATCTCTAACGCTTTGTTTCATCATCCGTCCATCACGAGCTGATGATGAAAGGCCGCTCGTTACGCCTCCGGTGGACGACTGACGCTGTCGGATCTAAATTCAACATCAGACCTCCTCGCTGAGACGGACAGCCAGAGGTTATTAGAAGGAGCTTCAGGTCGGAGCACCTCCTCATCACACACACACACAGCGCCGCGTGTGATCTATCATTCATGTGTGCTCATTTAAAATAGTGTGAAATATTTAAAGTTGGCTGGTCGGCCTCAGAGGGTCGACTGACTGACCTCTCCTCTCTTATTACTGCGAGGAGGAGGAGGAGGAGGAGGAGAGATGATACAGGGGGAGAGGAAGATAATAAAAGCAGGAGAGACGAGGACTCAAAGATGGAGAGATGGATGGATAAAGACTTCAGCTGATCTCTTGTTTTTCATTTTCAGAAGCTGCATCGTGACGGAAGATTTTATGACGGTTCACAAAATTTAGGAGATTTCTTCCTCTTTCATAATTTTTGTAACTTGTAACAGATTTCAATATGCTAAGTAGTTAGATGGGGTTGACAGATCCCTAAACTCGATCAGTAATCAATAATTAGTGACTGTTAGCTAACGATCACCTGCTAAAGTTAAAGTTACATCTCCTTCTCAATGTTTCTACTCTACATTCAATTCCTGAAAAAACATCCACTTTTTTCACATCATCGATTAACTAATTAAAATCAAACTGATCAGAAAAACAATCATCAGTGTGATCAGAACTACTATGACAGAAACCATCTTTAGGAAACATTTATTTGATGTTTGATTTCTTTAGTTTGTCCCATCTGCTAACATGGAGGGGGCGGGGCTTATGAGCTGTACTGCAGCCAGCCACCAGGGGGCGATCAGATGATTTGGCTTCAGTCTTTATACTCCGTCTGTGCAGCTTGTGGAACAGCAGGACCTTATAAAATACCTGATCACTGTAGAAAGTGCAGAAAGTGATTGATCAAGACACCCTGTCGGTCACCACGGCAGGTGACGTGTTTTCCCAGGTGACGTGTCCACCTCTCCGCTGCAGAGAAACGTACCTGATTGGCTGTCTGGTGAAGGTTTCCAGGCAGGACAGGAGCTTCATTTGAAACGCCTCGGGGCCTCCTTCCTCTGATCCTCCAACAGAAAATGCTGAGAGGAAGGTCAAAAGAGGAAAAAAAAAAAAAAAAAACGTTTTAAGGAAATATCTATTCTGTCTTTGTCCTCTCAGTTACTGGATTCTGTCTTTCCATCTTAAGGGGAAATGTGCAAAAAAAAAAAGGTGTGCAACGGTAACTATCTTGTGAGCACGAGAAAGTTTCACATGCGTCACGCTCATGAGATCCTCTTTCAGGTAGGCCTGGTTTCAGTTTCAGAGCTGCCTGCAAAAGACCATTAAGCTCATTTTACTAAAGAGAACGACGCTGAAGTTAGCTTCAGATTCGTCAGTTAAGGGGAAAGTTAAAAGAAAAAAGTAACTGAAGATGCTGCTGACTGACTGTTTGTTCATTGACTGTCAGTTTTTGTGCCTCTTATTGATGTAAATCATTTCAGGCAAGTCTGAGAAGTCGACATAAAGTGGTTTCTGATCTGATCCGGTCCAAAGTGGTCTAGATGTGAAAAAAGACAGTGAAATGTGCCTTTTTTGCATTTTCACAAAATACAATAAAGGTTATACAAAACTAATAGTGGGCTCTCAGACAAAGTTAATGTTTGACCTAAAATGCCCAAAATAATTTTACATCAATAAGAGGAACAGAAAACAGACAATCAATGAACAAACAGTCGGTCAGCACGTTCAGTTAATTTCCCCTTAACTTTGCCTTGCTTAACTGTGAATCTGAAGCTAACTTCAGTGTCGTCTAAAGAGAACTGGGTAGAGATAAATATATTCATTTTAACTTTAAAACACGAAATATACCTGATAGTATCAACCAGCTAAAAGATGTTAACTCACTGCATGCTCTGAAGGTAAAATAGAAACTTTCTCGTGAGCACGCGGAAATTTCAGGTGTGCATGAGAATATATTTTGAGGTTTTTTTTTTTTTTTTTTTTTGCACATGTCCCTTTAAGGGCTCTGTAGCATCTATCTAAGATGATGAAATTTTTAAGTAAAATGTTTATTAATCTCACAGGAGGCCCCCGAAAGAAAAGAAAAGGACAGCAGAAAGAAGAAGAAGAGGAGGAAGAAGCAGCTTTGTGGCAGCGTTTGTAATATTTTGGCGAGGGGCGGGATGGCTGAATGTGTCAAACAGAAGAAATGATGCAATCTGGTAACAAATTCGAGAGAAATTTTTATTATGAATATGGCACCTGTAAGATGGTCAAAACCGGGTTACAGAAAGACAACCATGTATGTGACATGTTCCTCTGAACGGATGAGAACCTAGTAAACTTATAAAAGAACAACTGCAATAAAAATGAAGTATGTACATTTTCGGATTTGCAGCATTATTCATGGTAAATGAACTCAAAAAGATGTCTTTGAAAATAATAATAATAATAATAATAATAATAATAATAAAAAAATAAGCCAGGCACTCAAAGTTAGCATCAGTTAGTCATGTGTTTTTCCCTCTTCTGCGAGGAAAAAAAATCGAAACAAAAAAAATAGAAATGTACCATAGTTTTCTCTTTTTTAATATTTTAATTTGTTTGTATTTAGAATTTTATAACACTGTTAACATTGATAATAAGAGATTCCCTCTCTCCCGTATTTCAGCTACTTGGCACCAAGTTCCTCATAAAAGAATCTGTATAATTGTACAAGAAATAGTTAAAAACACAGACACAGTTTCTTCACAGGTAAATGAAGTGATTTTTCAATATTTGTAATTCTTAAACACTATGTATTTTTGACAGCAGCTGTGATTAAGGTTTTTAACGTTTTTAAAATCACCAGCAAAGTTTTCATTTTTCGACATAAAACACAGAAAAAACATTGAAACAGCTTGGACCGGCTGTTTGGTTTTTGTTACATGTGGGTGTATTTCCTGGTTTCGTCTGAGTTATGTGCCCCCTTACCACCCGCCCACCCCTGCACACCCACCTATTCGCCCCCATAATACCCCTTTTTTTCTTTACCAAATGGGGGCCCTGCCATTCGTTTGTGCCCCGCCCTTCCCGTTTTTCCACGCAAAAACCACCACAAGTAGAAAGCACGCTAAAATTCAGAGGAGCGCTGAAACAAAATGCTCCTGAAACGACTTTTTGAATTTAACATTCAACCACGAGCGACCCACCAATCAAGCGACAGATCGAGTCGAGCGGCCCAGATCACATTCCTCTCATCGAACACAAAAATAAATAAATCCATCGTTAAGTTTCGTAATCTGTCTTTTTTTAATTTTTTATTTATTTCCTTGTTGTTTCACATGTTAGTCGCAGTAACAAGACATTGATTCTTCACAGAAAGCACAGACGCTACAGATTGTTTTTCCTGATGTGATGGGGGGAAGATTAGAGGCCCGTTTTGTCGGATTTGACAATACAGACTTTTATTTTTCTTCCAACGGGCCTCCATCGCGTCCCCCATTTGGGCTCGACAGACTTAAAAAACAAACAAACAAAAAAACACAAAAACCGCTGGACCGAAAAATAAAAAAAAACAAAACAAAAAAAAAACGAGGGATCGATCACGTGAAACGCATCGGACGAACTTACTAAACATGCAGTTCAGTTTTCCAAAACACCTATAAAAATAGATTTATAGTGCGAAATATTTTTTTCTTCTTTTAATTTCTTTAGAAATCTTTAAAACCGTTTTTTTTTATTATTATTATTTGTCCTGAAATAGTACTTGTGATTTTTTTTTGTTGTTTTAACTCCCCCCTTGAACCACTTGTGTTAACTTTGTTTGTCCCGTGAGAGAGAAGTTTGCGCAGGAAGTCAACAAGTTCGGTGGGAACCAATGAAATACACCCAATGCACACAGGAAGCCCCAAGGGACTCTGGGAAATGTTTCGCAACTGAGGCTTTTGTGGGGTTTTTTCCAGGACTACGTCTAAAATGCTACTTTAGGCTTTTCCTCGTCATAATTTAATTCTCTATAGCGTACATATTTATTAGTCATTTAATACTTTGTATGCAAGAGCTGGAAACTACAATTCCCAGAATTCCTTAGCGGCAAAAAACATGGCTCCATAAACCTTTGAGCTAGTTAAAGAATCTTTTCATCTCTGAGAGAAAGGACAGCAAGATAAAGAGGTTTGTATAAGACTACACAACAGCAAAAAGCAATAGCAGAGAGAGAGAGAGAGAGAGAGAAAGACAGAAGGATTAGAAAAACTGAAGAAAATAAAATAAAAGAGGTTTTTTTTTACAAAGACGAAAAAGGAAGCAGCGAGAAAAAAAAGGTGGACTCTACAAATTTTTCTTTTTTGCAAAAGGCCACCGAACACGAAATTCCACAAACCTCCACTGGATTCACTAAGACTGCAGATAGAGGGAGACGGAGAAAGAGACGAGGGGGGAGGAGAGAAAGAGGATGGTCGTATTTATTATTATTTTTTTATTCTAAGGAGGGTGTGGCGGATGTTGGATGCGTCAATCATCCAGGTAGACTCCACCCCTCTCCCTCCAAGCCCCGCCCCCATCGCCGCTCCCCCCAAACACTAGAGAGAGCACAGAGAAGACAAAGGACAAAAACAGCTACAGTAGCTCAGTATATACTGCATATAGTCAACACACACAGAGAGAGAAGTCGCCATGAAAGACTTTGACAGCCAGTGACACTAAACACATCGGTAACACGTTTTTACGGCTTAATCACACTGGGTAATAAGGATGACGGGGATGGCGAAACGACGGGCTGTCAGTTAAAAAGATGGATGTCGTGACAGGTTTTTTTTTATTATTATTATTATTTTTTAAATTATTACTTGTCCTCATCTTTTTTTTTGTCTCTTTATACCAAAAAAGTAGTAGAAGAAGAAAAAAAAAGTACAAATGAACAAGAATCACAGTGCTTTTTAAAACACCAAACTTGTGAGATTAACATTTCTTTCTTTTTTTTTTTCATTTTGTTTTTTGGCAACGGAGGCTCGGGAAGAAGAAACACAAAACGAGAAGAACAACGACAAAAGACGACATTGTTTAAAGGAATGTGATTTTTTTCTCTTCCTCAAAGAAATTCATATTTTTTATAGTAATTGGACTGATTGTTTGATAGACTGATTGATTGAAAATGCAAATGTCTTTATTACAATCTCCTTGTTGATATGTGTGTTTTTTTTAAATCACAGGGTTCGGCGATGAGATGGAAGAGAGTGGATTGTTTAGGAAAATCTCGTGGAGGTGATTCTGGTTTAGGAAGAAGACGACGAAGAGGAGGAGGAGGAGGAGGAGGAGGAGGAATAACGAAGACATAAAAGTACTTGTAGTCGTACAAAATTAAACAAAACAGTGATCCAACAGGAGCCGGTCGAGGTTTTCAACATTCATTTTTCAAGTTAGAGATGTATTAGCCTCAGTCTCACTGAGAATTAAAAGTGATTAAGTTAGAAAATACGTAAAAATAAAATTCAACCAATCAGCTCCACGTCGCCGTGCGGAGCTGCCCCTCGTGGCCCAATCAGATTAAGCGTTTCTTTACGACAAAGGAAGGACGTTTGGGGTGAAACGTGGAGATGATGTTGCTGATTTAGAGGTCTTTAGGTTCTTGCTGTGTTTCTGACTTTCCTGAAAGTCAGATGAGAAAAAATAAACTTTAAACTGTTCCCCCTCCGAAACAAACAAACAAAAAAAACGCGATATCAGTCTGTCAACGAGCTGTGGGTTCGTTTACAGCACCCACATCAGCCAGCTGAATCAGGGTTACTGGACGGTCGGTAGCACCATGAATTTGTAGATTTGTAGACAGGTAGAAATGCAGACGGAGAGATTAAAGATCAGGTAGACGAAGCGAAAAGATAAGATTGAGATGAGGAGAGATGTTGCGGAGGTTATGTTTGGTGCGAGACCTGTAGGTAAACTCCTGGGATAAAAGAGGAAGTAGTAACATTCGATAATTCACAGGTCATTACCCGGCTGAAATTGCTTTTTTTTGTTTTTCTTCTTAATGCTTGATTTGTAAGTTAAATCTGAGCTAGAATATTTATAAAAAAAAAAAAAAGACAAAATGAAAGAAAAAACTAGCATTAATTCTCTAAACTATTCCCTCAATCGAGAAACGTCCTCAAAAACCTTTTTTCAAAAGATTATTATTATCTCTGAGACCTTTGAGCTCCCTCTTCTCGGTGTAAAAACTTTCAAGCCTTGATCACATCAAGAAACAGACGGAGGAGCGCCACATAGAGTTTTCTGTCCATTACAAATCCCTGTACGTCCTCCTTTAAATACACACAATCAGCATCTTCATAAAGATGCAACACAAACAAGACAAATAATAAAAATTATCCCGTCAGAGTCCTTTTAGGCAATATGAATTCTCTGTAGGCAAAAAAAGAATTCTTTACAATAAAGAATAGTCTGTTTTTTTTTTGTTTTGTTTGCTTGTTTCGGGAGAAAAAAATGTTGAAACAGGAGCAAAGAGAGAGAGAGAGAGATGAGGAGGAGGAGAGAGAAAAAAGATAGAAAAGGGGGACATGTTTGAGGGTCATTCATGTCTATTACACAAGCTCAGTTGCTCAGATTCAAAGTGCTAGAGTACATTTGTCGTCCTTTCCTGTCCTTTCTCCCCTCTCGGAAACACAGTGCTGTGTTGATAAAAGAAGTAAATCGTTTTTTGTTTGTTTGTTTGTTTACTACTGAGTAGTCTTTTACTTTGACACAGTTGTCGATTCCAGAAACACATGTAATACGGTCTTGAGTGTTTTGCGTTAATCCTCCTTCCTCTCTAGAGTCGTCTGCGTGGTGTGGATCCCGTTGTACACTGTACACGAGGACACCGGGAACGGTAGCGTAGAGAAAAGTCCCTCCGCCGTGGTAAATGGTAAAACGCGTTACGGCCATTGCCGGCATCTGACCCCCGAGGGCGCCGTTTCCGCCCGAGGCTGCCGGAGATCCAACAAACGGGCCGGCGGCTGCGGCGGCGGACATGTTGAGCCTGTGCACGTGGTGGTAGAGCATCTCCATCGGCGTCTTCGGGTCCAGGCTGAACCCCGAGCTGTCGACAAAGTTCATGGCGGCGTTGGGGAGGAGGTTGCCTTGCGCCATGGCCAGGGTGACGTCCGCTGGTGCGTACCTGATAGTCCCGGTGGTGTAGACCCGTGGAGCCGTGGTGTTGGTGGAGGCCAGAGTCCCCGTGACCCGGTGGACCAACGGGAGCACCACGTTACCGGCCTGCAGACGCTGAAGCGCTTCGAGGTCGCCGGAGTACAGCAGCGAGGAGGAAGAGGTCGACGAGGACGAGGAGGAGGACGAGGAAGAGGAAGAAGAGGAGGAGGTGGTGGTGGGAGTGCCTAGTTGCTTGTCCCGCGGGGAGGCGGAGAGAGGAGGAGATAGAGGGTCGGCAGAGGAGGCGCTGGAGGGAGGAGCTAAACTCGCAGCGCTGGAAGCAGAGGAAGGGGCGGAGCTTCCATTGTAGGGAGGCTTCCTGACTCCTCCCGCTCCTCCTTCGGTCCCAGGAGGTGTGAGGACGGAGTCGGGGATGGCGACCTGCAGAGAGCCTCCCTGTGGCGAGGGGAAGGTCTCGTGACTCCCCGGAGCCGCCGGCTTGGAGGTCATGCTGTACGGCGACTCGTTCCTGGAGATCTCCCTGTTGGGCGGGTAGTTCCAGATGCTGCTGTCGTTGTCGAAGTTGATCGGCTCCGCCATCTCCGTCTTGATTTTCAGGACGGAAGACGCCGCGCCGGTGCTGTTTGGGGAGGAGCCGGAGGAGGCGAGGAGGTGGGAGGAGGTGGCGGACGTGGCCTGGGAGGGGTCCACCAGCGGCGTGGCGTCTCCCATGGCGATGGGGCTGGGCGTGGTCGAGGAGAGACGGAGCCTCCTGGTTCGGGATCCGTCCCATTTCTGGACTTTCCTCCTCTTCCGTCTTTTCTGGAGTTTGCTCCCGACGTTGGCACTGTCGCACTCTTGAACGCCTCCGTCCTCCTCCTCATCATCCTCGTCCTCCTCTTCCTCCTCCTCCTCTGATGAAGAAGTTTGCGAGTTGTGCAATTGTACTTCCTCTCCTTCTCCGTAGTGCTCTACTTTAATATGAAGTCCGCCCAGATTACCTAGTCCTCCGATGGCGCCAAGTCCTCCTAAACCTCCCAGTCCTGCTAACCTCCCCAATCTTCCTCCTCCTCCTCCTCCTCCTCCATCTCCTCCTGTGACCTCCTCCTGCTCCTCCCCCTCTCCATCTGAAGGTTCGAGACTATCATCGCTGTCCTGGCTCTCAGGGTTACTCGAGCTGTCTCCTTCTTCCTGGCGCTTCATTTCCTGTTCGGAGGAGCAGTGTGGTTGGCCGGGCTGCTGCTGACGCTTGCTGTCTGCCTCCGGGTCCTCACTGCGCTCTGATTGGTGGCCTGGCTTCCCCTCGGACTTGGCATTCTCGTTGTCTGTTGAGAGGTAAAAAGGTAAGTTGGTTAAAAATCCAGGTACAAACTGGAAAAAAGAAGTTGTTGTTAAATTGTTCATCTAATAATTAATTTATGAAAGATGATTCATTTATGCGAAACACTGTGATCCAACGTCAACGAGCACATTATTTGCCACACTAGGGTGATGTGGGACTGTTGATCGACTTTAGTGAACATGGTCAACATTATACCATCAAATCAAACTTAACATAAAGCAGAATATCTTAAACAAAACCAGACTGTACGGTTCTGATAATGTTTATTACAGTCGACAACACAAAAGAACAAACAACCTACTGATGATTTACTACATGTATGTTATGTACATTTTGTCCTGAAGGTGATGAAAAAAGATCCTGGGGTTATGATGATGTGAGGTATTTGTCCTTTGTGGAGCAGGAATGTGATCATAAATTTGATAGAAATTAATATTATTTCTTGTGCAAGGATCTTTGAAATGTTTTAGGCCTCATCTAATTTTTGTAGAAAGTTTAAACACAACCCAATAGTTGTTGATTGGACGCCGCCATTCTTAAAGAAAATGTTGCTCACTTTTAAAGTTCAGATTATTCTGAAGATTGTGAATAAAACATGAAAATAAAGGCAGCCCTTTTAAAGTCTTCCCTCGCTGACTTATTGAGGATTCAGTTTGTGTGTTTTGGTCTCGTGTGGTGAATCTCAGGTGTTTTGATCCTTTCATTTCCCGGACAGGATTTCCATGTGTTGCGTTGTGTTGCGGACGCACTGATGTGTGTTCAGGATCTGTAGCTGCTGCTGTTCAGGCATGTTGGCTCTGTCCAGCCCATTACACACAACACACACACAACACACACACTTCAAACGCTGCCGCTTTCCAACACACCGAGGCCAGCGGCTGCCCAGCTGGCATCGCGCTGACTCCCTCATGGCGCCTAAAATGTCGACTCAATTGCTTTGTCTGGGGAAAAACCTTGTATCTCCATTAAGCGAGCTTTCGAAGAAAAACAGATTTATTCTCAGGCTGGAATAAAAAAAAAAGAGACCTGTGGTTTTAAGTGTTCCCCAGAGAAAAGTTTGGTTTAGTTTATTGATGAAATGTATAAAATACCACCTATCAGGATTTGTCAGGTATAAAACAGCCTGGATTTATTTCCATTGTTGTACCTGTTTGTGCAATCCAGCAAACTTTGTCAAAATGGAGAAGTTTGTTCGGCTAGTAATTATCATTATTATTATAATAACGTGAACTGAACTACAACTCGGAATATTTTGGCTTCTGCTGCTTAGATTTTTGGACGCCTATATGGATGACTCTTTAATGTGGCTACCAAAAAATAATACCCAAGATGAGGCTAATTGCTCAGTGATGTAGTTAAAAACACCAAGATAGAAATAATCAGTTCACATTTACATCTTCTTAAACTTAAAATGTAACGCTGCAATTTTATATATTTTTGGTATTAAGTAATCTTATGGGACTAAATGTGTTATTCTGCATATCCAAGCCCACAATCAGGTATGAAAGACTTCAATATTTAAAAATATTTCTCAAATATCAAGTTTTATTAAAAATCTTTTTTTTTATTAAAAAAAAAAAAGCTCTGTAGTGCATCTGCTGGGGACTATTTCAAGCGGCGGATGAATCCACATATTTTTGTTCCAGTGAATATTCGTGGGATTGAATGAAAACTCTTTTATTATTGTCTAGATATAATTTTTTTGAAAAACTCTTTGTTTTTGGCATCTCGCGTCCTCTTTGGCTCCGTGTAGATTGCATGCTCACAGAGCAGAAAAAGGTCAAAGGGCAGATCTCCCATTTTTAGAATATGTTGAGGCCGAGCACCTCGGGCCTGTTGGAGCGGCGGCTGAAGCTGGCCGCCTCCTGCAGCAGCTGGCATCCGTTTACAGCCGACCGCCTGCCAGAATCGCTCTCCTCCAGCTAGAATAACAGCTGGCATCGATTCCCATCATGCCAACACAGGCTGCAGGACTTGATAATATTATGCTCAAGGTGGAGGCCCCTGCGTTGGTTTAAATTCAATATATACTGGCAGTGTGTGAGCTTTGTCTTTGGTGTTGGCTGCTTTAAATGTTGGTGAGGCTCAGTAAGTTAATCCTTGATTTGTGTTTCTGGATCTGAATTAAGATGTCAGTATTTTTTCATATCTAATTTATTCTTCTGTATGAACGCTCACATCAGGTGGTGCCCCCCCTGTAGATTTTATGTTTCTAGTGAAATAATTTAGGTTATATGAGATATTTTAAACAATTTATCCAGTAAACAGCTCATAAACAATGATTAGGCGTCAAAGCTTGTTGTTAATAAAGTCTAATTAAACTCTTGATTTTGTCACTTTTTATAACATATGTTTATCTTCTTCTTTGTTCAGGTAATATCACAGGCTGATCACCTGAAGACTTCCCCTTTCTCTTCAGAATAAGACTAATAAGTAAAACAAGAACGCTGCAAAACAGCCTTGAATACTTTTGATGACTTTATTCATGATAACCCACTGAAAAAATAAGGGTTAACATGTACCAGGTGTAAAAAGTACCTTCAGGTGATGATCCATGCTGAGGCAGGTTAGTTAACCTTTTTTTTGTAGAACAGTATTTTAAGGAAAATGATCGATCAGACTGTTTTCTGATTTCTTTCTAATATAACCCTGTTAGGATGTGTATGTAACTACAGGAAAACATACTCAAACGAGCAACATGAAAGTTTGATTTGTGCGTTGTTGTTCATTATTTTAACAGCATGATTCACCGCTAACATTACACAACAAAGGGCTGATCAATGGGTTTGACAAAGGATTAGGGTTAAGAAGTTAAGAAGAAATGAAATAGAAAATAGAGAAATAGAAAACTATTTGTCGCCTCCATGTTGGGAAATTGCAAAATATAATTATGAAATAATGTTGGGGTGATTTCTGATAAATTTTAGGTAAATAATTAGGTAATTTGGAAGTAATTTCAAACTATTTACTTGCTAATTATTGCCTATATACCATAAAATGAAGCGTTACCAAATCACCACATCCCGTTAGCACAGATTAATATATTCATAACATCATCACATAACTATTTAAGTATACTTAGATATGTAAAAATACAAAAAAAAGTCAAGTCAAGTCAAGCTTTATCATGAGCTATAATTATTTTTTAAGCTGATATCATCCCCTTAATATGCATCAAATCTATCTCTTAATTTCTACCGCTGGAATAAACTTGTCAAATCAGTCAGATCAGTCAGTAGATTTGTCGTTAATCGCTTTAAAGTTGTCAGACGCAGCGAGAAAGTCGGTAAATTGGCGTCACCTTCGTTGCTTTTTAGGGCTTCACAGACATAAAATGTGGAGAAGCAGCAGCACGTGTTGGAGTGTAAATGTATAAAGTGGGATTTTGTTGTCATCCGTGTTGTTTTTCTGCAGCTTTTCGAGGAAGATCTTTTCCGTGTCGCCCCCTTTTTTTGAGGCGTTTTCCCTTTTTGTGTCGCCGTGTGAAAGTTGGAGGTGTTTCGTGGTCGCTCTGCAGAGCTTCGCTGTGTTATTTATGTCGTTTCTCGGCGGTTTTGCAGCGCTGCCAGTGAGCGCTCGGTCCCTGCAGCTGTTGGCGTTCATCACCATCCAGCCTGGCACAGACGGCACGCTGGCACCGACTGATAAAATATCTTTGGCTTCTCTCATTCAAGCTGTATTTCTCTCTGCTGGTTATTATACCGCTAACACTTGAGGAGGTGCTTGTAAGGAATCATATAGTTTCTTGAGGATATTGTGAGTGAGTATTCTGAATATTATGTAAAAACACTGCAAACAACAGATTCTTTGTTTCTCTTCTTACTCTCATTTCTTTTGATTACCTCTCCTCTTAAACATTTATTTCTTAGTGATATTTAATTGCTTTTCCATCCGTTCCTTTCCAACCTACCGGAGTTTTCTTTGGACTCGGACTCAGAGTCGGAGGTTTCGGAGGACTCAGAGGTTTTCTCGGGCAGGTTTGGCAGCTGGGCGATGTCCATGGGTGTGTCTTTATACTCTGGATTACTGTGAGGAAACACAGAAAGGTGCTTTAATTTCATTTAGTTAGAAAAAAAAGATTAGCTGATTTATTTCTTCATTTCCATCTGTTATAAACTCTCCAATGAAAGCTGGTGTTCACATTAAAATGGCTCACATGGAAAAATTCAACGAGTTCAAACTTATTTAACACAAATTTTTAAAGTGACATTCAGTGTGAAATATATATAAAGATCACATATAAACATCTTTACCTTCTTTATCTTTAAATGACTTGCAGTGAATGTAAACAGCTCTTTGCAGTATCCTTCTATTTTATGTGTATTTGTGTGATTTTTATAATGTAATACTCTTTAATTTAACTCTTTAATTGAGAGATTGCTTGCTGCAGAGCGAAAGGTCTGACCTTTGGTTCCTGCACAAAAAGCCTCTGAGATCTGCCCTTTAGATTTTGAATTGTTGCAGAAAATAAACTCTGTGGCAAACAAAAGTTTATTGTACTTCATTATTTTATTTATATGTTTTATTAAGCACGATAATCTCTCTCTACAATGCAGTCATAGGAAGAAACAAGCTAACGTTAGGCTATAAACAAACTAGGCCACAGCGTCAACGTCAGTGCGAGTTTGAGACTGTAAAAGGTGAATTAGTGATTGGCGTCATGATGTTTAATATCTCCGACACCCTCTGTAGTTTTATTTAGCCACTTGTTTTTAAGGACACGTTAAAGCTTCAGAAAACTTCAAAATTTACTGACGTTTTATGTCGCAGAACAAAATGTGAAAATATCTTGAGCTCGGTTGCCTTCGTTAATTCGACCCTTATCGTTTGTTTATTCTTGTATTTATGTGCGTCAGTATTTCATTGAAAGTTTGTAGATCTGAGTGTCATCGCAGAGTTGACCCCTGACCTGAGGACGTAGTTGACCCAGATGATGTTCTTCTCGTTGGCGTTCTTGGCGTTGATGGCGATGGTGGCGCTCGACTGGATCCAGATGTAGCCGCCGTTCTTCTGGATCCACCGGTAGTACTTTGTCACACACTGACCCTTATTCATCACTGAGAGAGAGACATAGACATATACAGAGAGAGAGAGAGAGAGAGAGAGAGAGAGGAGGTTTGTTATGTGACGGTGGATTTTGTTTGATATCTGGCTGTTCCACACTGCTGGACGTCACACTGACCGAGCAGAAAAAGAGAAAAAACGGAGGAAGGAGGGACGAGTTGGAGAGAGAGCGAGAAAGTGTGTGTGTGTGTGTGTGTGTGTGAAGGTGTGTGTGAAAGAGAGAGAGGGGGGCAGCCATCAGATGTCATGTGACAGCTGGCTGAGAGCTGCTCTGCTGCTGCCGTCATTAATCAGACCAACACACACCGCCAGCCGCTGTGTGTGTGTGTGTACAGGTGTGTGTGTGAGTGTGTACAGGTGTGTGTATGAGTGTGTACAGGTGTGTGTAGCTGTCTGCTCTTGTTTCTGTGTGTCTCTGATGCTCTGACACAACACACTCGTGCCATGTGATGTGTACGCCGCCACGAGTTTCCTAATACGATGATGTCTCCACGATGTGTTTTCATGCTAATCTGTGAAGAGTGTGTGTGAAGTTTAAAGCTTCATCACGTCGATGGTTAACATGTTAGCGTGTAGAGGAGCACATGCCCACAGTGAGTTGGTTTTCTGCAGGATTTTTGCAAATGTTTTACTCAAACTGACATATTTTAACTCATTCGTTTATATCAGATGTGTCTTTTGTTCTGCTTCTAAAATTCATTTTTAAACTCATAGTTAGAACAACTACCCCACCACCTTTAGTTTCTGTTGATTCGCTTGATAAACTTCAACTTCAGTGCACATTTTCATGTCATCATATATGTGTATGTTGTGCATTAGCATTATGTAATAAAAACAGACTTTAAAAAGAGGAAGGTTTGAAATAATATTGATCTGCAAACCACTCAGTTACTGTTTAAAGAAGCAGGATGAAAAACTTTGCGCAGATTATATATTTAGTCTGTGTTTATTCACATACTCGTTTTGTTTAATCATTAAGTACTGAACATTAATAATAATAAAAATAATCCTTCCCTTTTAAATTAGTCTCTATTTTTTCTTCTTCAACTCATCCAACGCCATTAAAACCTCCAAAAACTGCAGATTGAAGTTTTAACTATTTATCAAATTTCAGTAAATTCTACTCTTCTTCAAAACTAT
Source organism: Scortum barcoo (assembly GCA_023238725.1). NCBI lineage: Eukaryota > Metazoa > Chordata > Actinopteri > Centrarchiformes > Terapontidae > Scortum > Scortum barcoo. The sequence continues at coordinate 1,206,766 of CM041539.1, forward strand.
TTTATTTTTTAAACTTGAGAACAGCAATAATCACTTTCAGTCAGTCAGGCGGAGCTTTTTGCATGTTTTTAGTCGTTTAACTTCACTAAAGGACGATTACAACATCACACCCGACAGAGCTGCAGTACCCTCCCCTCTCCACCAGATAGTGCTGTGTCACTGCGACAGACCCCCGTGGCCTCTGGAGGTGGCAACCATCCCCCATCCCCTTTTACCTCCCCTGCTCCGCCCTGCGACGGCACGCAGGCAATAAATTTGGCTAAATTAACCACTAAATGGTTATCTCAAGCAATATGTATTGGCATTAATCAGGAGCTGCTCAAACAGAAACAGTCAGAGACGAGAAGCGAGGGCCACTAAATTCATATCCCTCGCCTCCATTTAATTACGGACACAAATAGGTTTTTCCATGACAGAGAAGAAAGAGAGAGAAAGTAAGGGGGGTGATTTATATAAAAAGAAGGCCAGTAATTAAAAACTATTAGAAACTAATAGCATTGTTTAAGACGACATCCCTGTAATTGACTTTTCAGCAGGGCCTATTTAGAGAGAGAGCTGGAGCTGAAAATAATTGATTGACTTTGGTCACACGGCCGCCACTCATTCGTTCTCTATTTGCCTATTCAGAGAGAGAGAGAGAGAGAGAGATGGAGGGGAAAATAACTTGTTTGCATGTTAAGGCAGAGATGGTGAGATCACGTCACCTTGATGTGATGTGACCTTGCTTTGTTTGTACGGCAGAGTAAATAACGACACATGCAGCAGAGTAAATAACGACACAATGAATGCACACACACCTCATGCACACACACACTCATGCACACACACACACAGTGCAGCCTGTTTGGATGACTGCAGGTCCTCAGAGAGCAGCTCAGTGTATCAGCATGTCCAATGGAGGAGGACACACACACACACACACACCATGTGCAACCTTCAGCTTCAGCTTCACGCCGACAACGTTCATGATAATCATTCAATAAGCAGAGATCCGCTGATCAATGCTGACGCTGACCTTCCTGTTTGTGGAGCTCTGATTCTGCAGCAGCTCGGGGTCAATAAGAGGAAATCTGCCTTCAAATCTGACGTGCATTTTAATAAATATACATAATTTATTGATCAGAGCTGTGGAGACAAACTCTGAGAAAATCGGTGGAAATTAAAGTTCATTGATGTCGGGTTTTTTTTTTAATTAAAAAGGTTTTTGTTGCTGCTACGTTTGGATTTATTCTCGTGTCCAAATCTTATTTAAAAGATCATCTGTGATGTAATTTGGGTCAGAAAAGTCTTTAGAAGTTAGAAAAGTTTAATTAAAAATAGAAAACCTGCCTTTACGCTGTGTTATTTACTAAAACTGAGAAACAAGGAAACCGCTCAGCATATGACGACGGTCCACAGGTGGGATGCTGGGAAGGGGGCGTGGCCTTTGAAATGAACAACAACGAGCTTCCAGGTGAGCTGCACCTGCGACGTCAACATATCGACCTCTTTTAGATTGAATTTGTTCGCTTATTTCCAGCAGCAGCCGTCAGAAAAGGAGAGAAATTCAACCCAGAGAGACTTTAGGCGTGTCTCTGTCGTACAGGTGAGGTTTTTATGTTAACCCTCCCCTCTTTACTTTACATTAAATCAGCCGCTCTCTGATCGCCCGCTAATGAAGAAGAGGAAGAAGAGAGAGGAAGAGGAGGAGAGAGAGAGAGGGAGTGCTGGAGGCTCGCCCGAGGCTGCAGGAGAGAGACCGATAGATTAAAGGGCTTCTATTCCCTTTTAAAGCCTCCCCACCTCACTTTTTTCTCTTCATTTCCTCCGTCGATCTCTTCTCTCTCTTTCGGTCAATGTCACACTTTTGCACTTTTTGTCTTTCCCTCCGTGTTCTCTTCCTCCATTTTTACATCCATCCTTTCGTTCTGCTGGATTATTCTCTTTGGTCTCGTCTACCTTTCAGATCACCTTTACCTCATTTACCCCGTGTGTGTGTGTGTGTGTGTTATATTAACGTGGAGGTAATTTACAGCTCTGAGACGTCGTTATGGAAACGTCTACCAAAGGGATGGAGGGATGAAAACCTTCTGTTACGTGAGAAAGAAAGAAATAAAGGAAAGTAGATGCTCGCTCTGTCGCTCTCTCCTGGCCTGCTGCTCATTTCAATCACTTGAAGTGTGTGAAGAAGATTTAATGAGTTAAAGATCAATGTTATTGGACCCAGTTGATTATTAAGAGTCATTTCAGAGTATTTGTGATGCTCAAAATATCTTATCCATCATTTTAAAGTTTCTTTTAAAGTAAAGGAAACCTGGTGTCACATTAAATGTAATTCTGACAAAAAAAATCCTTTCACTTGTTCATCTGTGGCTTTTATTTTGACGGGCAGCTTCAGATAACAGGAAGTGACAAGTAATAAGAGTCAGTTTGCTTCCTTTTAGATGTTTTTCCAGATTATTCAGATCCACGTCACAGGTTTGATCTCCATCAGTTCATCCTAAAACTGCTTATTAATAATTATTATGAAGATGTTTGCTCAGTTTCATGAACTCTGACCTGCTGTACTGACTGTATGTACGTGCAATGAGGGATTATTAGGGATTATTCTTCTCAGTTTAACGTGTAAATGAAGTTGTTTACATTGTTGACGATGGTCTGACTGCTCGTGTCTCAGTGATGTTGAATTAAATTTGAAGGATTCTCACAAACAGATTTTATTTTTTCACTTTCAAATTGTAGAAAAATCTCAAAAAAGTCAGCAGGTGACGCTGCATCGCTTTGTCCAGTTTCCTGTGTGTGTGTGTGTGTGTAAATGCGTGTCATTGAGGTTGTTCATGTTTCTCTGTATTTTTCTGTGTGTTTTTACTAACGTACCTGTGTGGATAGGTTCACAGGTGTGTGTGTGTGTTTTGTCTGCAGACAGATAAAAATGCCTTTCAGTGTGTGTGTGTGTGTGTGTGTGTGTGTGTGTGTGGATTCATTAAAGGCGGCGTTAGTCCGGAGAGGCGAGCTCTGCTAAAACGCCTGCAGGCTTAAATCCACCGAGCTTTCACTTCTGTGCTCGTCTCTCGCTCTCTTTTATTTCCCACTGCATTTGAATGTCTCTCGATCTTCTCTCTGTCCAAAACATCACGTCTGTCTCTTTCTCTTTTCTGTTGTCTTCACCTTTTTACAATTTTTTTCCCTCTTTTCTCCAGTTTTGCTCTCAAAATCTCAAAAAATATTTTTATTTGACTTCCTCTTTGTCCTTTTTTGTTATTAAGACAGCATCTCTCGTGTCCTTTGACTTCTTCCTCTCCTCTTTTCCTAAGAAGATGTCACATCTTTTTATTTCCTCATTTTCTTGCTTTTATTCTTTCTACTCTCTCTCATAATCAGCTCGTTCCTTCATCCTTGACGTCCACGTAGATCCCAAATTTTGGCAAAACCTCTCAAATCTGACATAAAAAATCTTGAATTTCCATTTAAAAAAAAAAAAAAAATCCAAATTACATAAATTGGCCAGTGTTAGAAAGTAACTAAGTACATTTACTCAACTACAGCTCTGAGGCACCTGAACTAGTATTTCCATTTTTTGTACCTTTCCTCTTCACCCTGCAAAATGTCACCACACCGAGCCGAGGCCATGTCAGCAACACTGAAAAGAATCTGAATATAATCTGAATATAATCTGGAGCACAGCATGACTCGGATCCTGGTTCAGGTCTCAGGACATCTGTCTTTGATCTCTTTCTTTGCAAATCGTTATCGGACGCTTTGCAAAACTCCGGATTAAATTCAATAAAATATTTTAAATGTCACCTTTTGTAATATGTGTGCAATGAAAAGTAAAAAAAACTTGTCGCTCATCTTGGTAAGAAGTTAGACAAAGGCCACATTCACATGATCACACAAACCAAACAACACCTTCCTTTACTTTTATTGTGAAAAATAACCAGCACATCCTGTCCTCGGTCCTGTTTTGTCTTCACATCTCATTTTCACTCTCCGGTCCTTCTCTCCCTCCAAAAAAACAACGATGGAGTGGACCACATCTCTCTTTTATCTCCATCTAAATTTCTACATAATGTTCCAATGAAGACGAGATATATTTCTTTATTTCTATCAAACCAAGAGATCTTTGTCTCTCTGTAAAACCAGATCTCTCTTTTTAAAAAAGAGCAGCACCTTATTTCTTTCTTCTCTCCACCTTACAGTGAATTTTCTGATCCCTCTCTCTTTGTGAAAAGGTATTTTCCTCCTTTATACTTTCCCTTTGCTCATTCTTGCTGCCTCTTTCTTTCTTCCCTTTCTTATATAAAGAGGAGAACACAGGTGAAACTTCTTCCTCTGTCCTTGAGAAAATCAGCGTTTAGTCCTCTCGTCTCTCTTTTCTCCATCTGCAAATCACTCGTTCCCATTTCTCTCCCTTTTTGTGAGAAAAGACGAATCTCTCTCTTCATCCCCTGTGCCAAGTATTTCTCTCCTCTTCTTTTCCTTTTCCTCTGCCTACAAATCGCTCTTTCCCGCTCCCTCCCTTCCTTTGTGAAGAGTTCAGCCCGTCTTTCTCTTCCTCTCTGTTGTGGGAGTGGAAACGAGGACAGATTGACTTTGAGATCTGACCCGAGCTAAGACCGGCTGTCAGCAGGTAATGATAGAGACTTAGGGAGTGACGCCTTTTCACAGAGAGGGATCACGCCTCGTCCTCCACTTAAAAAGAAGCCTTTTAAAATTTAGATCCCTGTTGAGAGAACAGGCTATGCCTCTAAAATACACCTTGATCGATTCCCTAACTATCCGACTCCTGCAGCAGCGGGGGAACTGAAAGCAGACGTGGAAATAAATCCCACAAAAAAATCAGAGCCCGCGAGCGGCTGCTGTTCTGCAAAAAAACACAATGAGAAAACTTCAGAAATTCTTCTCCTCATTTCGAAATCTGCAGCTGCCGGACAACAAAATGAAAACTCAGAGTTTCCTTTGAGTAAACGGGTTACTTGGGGTCACATGCTCGAGACTAAATTCACCGTGCAACCGCAAAATGTTTCGTTTTTTTCAATCACAGAAACGATTTGGGAAGTTTACCTGCAGTTTGACCAGAACACGTTTACAGATTCAGTTTCTGGGCCGCAAAAAGTCCTGCAGACAGACCCTGATTGGTGGAGTTTAAAGTACGGGGCGTCGCTGATTTGTCAAACTTTCATCGTGCAACTGCAAATTGCAAACAAACAACGTATGAAGACTCCAAGTTGTCGTCTCTTCATGTGCAAAAGTTGTCTTATTTCACAAAAAGAACTTCGAGTTGAAAAAGCAAGAACTATCGAGACGTTTTGTCTTCGTCTTCAACAAAAATGGAATAATTAAGGTGCAGTTTTCACTTCTTTTCCTGCACAAACCTGTAAACTGCTAAATGAAGTGATGACCTAAAATGATCTTAAAGTAGAAACTGAATCCTTACAAACCAAATCAACATGAGGCCGACTGAAAGTTAACCTGAAAATCAACAGACACGTTTAAGTTTAAGACAAACAGATCAGTTTTTTCTCCTCGTACTTGATGTCTGAACCAAAACGGACCTAAAACTCGTCACTGACACAAACCACATTTGTCACCATCCAATTTAGAAATCTTCGCCTCGTCCCCCCGAAACAGTCGCGGCTCATCAGACCGCGGCTTTGAAATCAGCAGCGAATTAAACCGCCCAAAGAAAGGCAGATTTGAGGACAATCTGACTGCGCCGCGTTTGACGGGGGACGGAGAGAGAAAAGACACGGAGCACCTCCCAGCGCCCCGTAGCCATCCATTTCTGAAAGCCCCCCTTTCAGAGAGGAAATTAATTTTGAAAGAGGCAGAATAAAACGAGCGGCCGAGGTGACTGAAGGTGCTGTATTAGACTACGCTCGACTAAAACCGAGTCATTTAAATCGCCGGCTGCCGGCTCGCCTCTCTGACCTCCCATCCTCACAGCAGACAGAGAGGAATAATCTCCCTCCATATTTCACTTCCTTTTTTTCATGTTTTACACATCCTAACCCCCCCGTGCCCCCCTTGTTCCGTCTGACCCCGCCGGGCTGCCGTAGAGTCACTTCCTGATTGCCACTCTGGATGTGCAGAGCTCAGGAACTTTTGGAGAAGGTAATTGAAAAAGTTTCAGGGAGCTTCATGCTTTTTCTTTTTTTTCTGATGAGGTGTGTGACATGTTTTAGTTTTGTCGTGTGTCACGGGAACTGTAGGCGGGAAAAAGGCGGTTTCACTGCAAATGATTCGATAAATAATCTGTTAAGTAGAACAAATGTTTGATATTTATCATGAACACGAGTGTACTTCTGGCACTGCTCACAGACGTATGTACCAACATGATTTTTCTTCTTTTTTTAGGAAATTAAAGCAATTTAATCAACCTCTTTGCAGGATTCAACATTTGGACCCATCATGCAGTAATGTTTGTATTATAGTTAGTAGTCACCTCACGATACGATTATTAAACGATCCTCGATCGTCTCAGTTTCAGATTTCTCTCCATGCTTTATTTTTCTCCATCAGTCAAACAGTGTCCAAACATCGTCTTTTAAAAAAGCAGCAGTGGTTTGATTTCTTTTGTCTCTTGCAGCTGCTCTGCCATCTTGTCGCGATTTTTAAAATGGAAACACGGCGGTGACACGTTCTACGTAGCAGCAGCACCAAACTCCAGAAATGACAGAAAACTGATCTGATAATCGATTATAGACTTTACTGATCGATGAGGAATCATTCAACAAAACATCGAGATGCAGCGTAGAGTCGATTATTTAACTTCCTGCTGTCTCTCTTTCATGGATCCAGATAGTGACGACAATTAAACAAACTCAGATTGTCCTGCAGGTTTAACACTACTGTGTCTGTCCAAAGTGAACCGATAAGCTGAACTGAAATTATTGGTAATTATTTTTAGCACCAATATCTTCACACCAAGAGTCCACAGCTCCTGGAAAACATCAATGCACATCAGATCTTCATTAAAGTTTTGATGAATCCAAACAAAAAACATTTTTCGTTGTTTGGCGTCTGATTTTCCACGTTTCTGCTGCTGGTATTCGAGATGTTTTAAATGATGCTGGTCGCTGACAGATTAGCAGGTTGGTGTCACCTCGAGTTCAAACCTACAGCATCCTCTGAGTCTGAAGGAAAGATCTGACACTGTTCTGCCTGTAAAAACACTGCAGCTGTCACGTGTGTGTGTGTGTGTGTGTGTGTTAAAGGATATTTGTTGAATGTTTCTGTGAATGCAGCTCACTTTAAAGCAGCAGAGCGCTCGCGGCTTTAAAAAATGATCTCATTTGTGTCTGTGTCTGACTGTAATCATCGGCAGGAGACGCCGTTCGATGGGATCTGACTGTGGCGGTCCGAGGTCGGACTCCCGTCAGGCGTGTTGTCCTTGCTGTCTGCTTGTTATTATTTGGCGTTCCGCCCAAACGCCTCCGCCGCCTCCGACACACCGTGAAACGCCGTGAGCCCTGAACGCCTCCTCAGCTTTTACCACCACAGTAAAGATCTGACTGCAGCAACAAACAGCACGCCGCAAATCATCCAGACAGCCACTAAACAGCGACACCGAACCTCTGCCTGCGTGTGTGTGTGTGTGTGTCGGAGAGGCAGAGTGTATTATGTCTCCTGACAAGGGTAATAAGATTGTAGAGTTGCTGCTGTGAGGAAAGTTTTCAAAGATACAGGAGAGCAAAAGATTCACTGAGAGTCCTTTAACTTTAAACTTTAACTTTAAATAAAGAAACACTGCAGCTGTGGTTTGTCCTCTTCAGATACCAGAGAAGTACTTGGATCTTTAACTGAAGTAAAAGTAGAAAAATATCAGCAACAAAAGGCTCTTACAGTATGAAAAGTAAAAGTACACATTAGGCAGCTGTACTATATTATCTATATATATTATCTATATACATAATATGCAATAAGACTCTTTAATTCAACATAACATTACACTGCTGTTTATCATCACCTCCGTCACTTTAATCACTTTATTATGTGCAATTTATTATCTAGTGCAATATCTGTATATATAGAGGATGCTGAGGATGTTTTTGGTGCTTCTTTTTATATTTGTCTTTCTGTTGAGCTTCTGCAAGTGAATTTCTCCAATGTGGGAATAATAAAGTTTTATCTTATTATTTATGTTTTACCTGGTCGAGGTGGAGCTTATTTTGACTACAATACTTTACGTACATTAGCTACTGCAGGTATTTCTATAATTTGACTTTAATTTGCAGAGTATTGCAGTAATATGTACAATATTTCCCTGTGAAATGTTGTAGAATATAGAAGTATAAAGTAAAAGCATGAAGTAGAAATAGTCAAATACATAAAAGTAGTCCTTAAATGCAGTACTTAGTAAATGCACACAGTCTTACTGTTTCTGTAGGACAAAACTTTGTCCAACCAAAGTAATCAATGGTAATTAATAAACAGACCCGACTGTCCAATCAGTGCAGAGTGTGAGGTCAGGTGATCACGGTACTCACAGTCCAGGTGACTCTGTCTGATTCCCTCCACGTCTTCAGCATGAATGAACTGGTAGCATCTCTTGCCCACGATGTCCACTGGAGTCAGGTCCATGTAGTCGCTGATCCTGAGACACAAACGCCTTCGGTCAACATTTCAAACGTTTCACTTTAAAGCTGCTAGGTGAACTTTTCATGTTGATTCTGGCGCCCCCTGTGGACAGAGGCGGTACTGTTTCGCCTCACTTTGGGTCACATGCTTCTGTAGCTCACCTGTAACTAACGTGGGTCGTCTGCATGTGTGTCAGTCATCACCTTTAATCCTACTGCTCATTTATTTATTCTGAATACTTCTTCCATTTCTGTCCTTGTTAAAGGTTTTTGGTGATTTCTTTCAAAATAAAACTTGGCCTTGGCCTTGATTTCAGCATTCAGTAAGAATAAAGTGTCCCTGTTTTTACCTGTAAACTGAGACATTTCCTGTACATGTTCACATATTCGATAAATGAATCTGATCGTGACAGCAGCTCACTCCAACACAGGTAGAAATCTTTAGTCAAATCCAGACTATCAAATCCACTTTAAGACAGACGAAGCAAACAAACTTACAGAGAAACCTTTAAAAAACACGAGAAGGCTGAAGATAATGTAGTTTAAAAACAGATGGGACTCTTCATCCTGTTTGCACATCATTATATATATAAATATTTAATATCTCGTCCAAATCATTTTGTCCCTTAATCTGAAAACTCATTTAATGCTCTCTCACCTCACAGAAGACAGTAGCACCGATATACGACCAAATTCAAAGTCAAATCTAGTCGTTCACACATTTCACTGATCCATGAGCTGTTTCGTTTTTCCGTATTTGCTCTGCGACCGACACCGAAAGAGGAAATGTTGTGATAGTTTGAAATATAAAACTCTTCACCACGGGACCATTTTCTCTGCACTGCCAAAAAAAAAAAAACCCGCCTGATTCAGGGAAGGAAGAATAAAAAAATAAAAAATAAAAAGCTAATAACGCTACAACAGAGACTGAAGCCCGTCCGTCTATTGTACAGGTAACACACATCAGCTTTAAAAGGTTTAATTTGAACAAATTCGCCACAGGATAGACAGAACAATTTCCAAGGTATCATTCAGACGGAGGACGGGCGGGGAGGACTAATGTCTGGCAGGCAGATAACAGCACACTCTGTTCTTCAGAAAAAAATAAAAAACTATCCTCCCATTTTCTCATTCTCTTAGAAACTCATCCTCAAAATGGGGCTGTAATGGCAGCGATGCTCGTCTGTTCGCTTTCTCCGCATTGAAAATCATCATCTGCTGCGCATTGTGTCCCTTTTTTTTTTATTCCACCCACAAAAAAAAGCAATCTGTCTACTATCATTTTTTCCTCCTCTCTCTCTCTTTTTCTTTTTTTTTTTATAATAAAACATGAAGGGTTTTTTTTCGCCCTGATATGAATCTCCCCGGTCGGCCGGTTAACTCCTGAGCGAGATCCTGATGCGTATCTGCTTTATCTGGACGGAGCGAAGGAGCCAGATCCATCAGTGACATATTTCACTGTTAAACCAGGGAGGATTGGGTCAGACGTCCTCATGAATAAGAAGCTCAGACAACCACAACTTTTCCTTTTTTTTTTCCCGAGCAGCAGGTATGAAACATGAATGCAGAAACAGGCGGTAAAATGTTTGACACGATTTTAAAAAGCTTTTATTTTGGCGAAACGTCCCTCCCCCTCCCACCTGTTCTCGCAGTAGACGATCTTGAGGTCCATGTTGACTCGCGTGACGAACATCTGGCAGTCGATGCGGACCTCGTTGATGGTCGGCGGCGGGAGGGCGTGGGCGACCACCACCATGCCCATGATCTGGTTGGGCACCGAGCGGCTGTGCGTCAGAGCCATCCTGATCCGCAGACGCCCCGTGATGTGGATCACCTGGAAAGATAAGAGAAGAAAAAATGGAGGAGATTTAGAGGACAACGAAAGAAGAAAATAGGTTTAGTTTGCCAACAATGGTCCAACAGACCAAACTCTTATATTCCCTCACTTTTTTTAGTTTTGTGGTTAAATTACAGTTTTCAGCTTTAACTTGCAGTTTTATTTTTCAAAACAGTCACATTTTTGTGTTTTCAGAGACGTCGATTGATCGCCGTCGATTTAGTCATCCTGGAGCGAACCATCCAACTTCTGCAGCCCTTTATTGTGGTGCAATTCAAGATTTAGTCATTTAAGATTAATACATTTAGCATGAACCAAATTCATTTTTACATGATGAACTTTGGACTCAGAGTTTAAGATATTTGTGGTTTTGGAGATTTTCCTTTTGGAGTTTTTACTGGACAGTTAAGTCAGTCACAGATCTCATCACAACAACAGAAAATAAAGACTGAAAATGAAGCGAGGCGGAGTTACAGTAGATTGTTGGTTTTTAAAAATATTTTGGGCATTTTGACTTCGTTAAACAGTACAGAGATGACAGGAAATGAAGAGAAACAGAGGAGGAAGGAAAATACTTCAGGTTTTGTAAGAGTATATAAATTACAGTGGTAAAAACAGTTAAAAGCTCAGAAAAAGCTCGTTAAGTTCAGTTGTCCCGAGTTTGGACACCAAAGTTCAACTTACCAAGTTCAAACTCTCGATGATGCAAACTTGATGTGTATTACTAAAATCCTAATATTTATATTTCCACTCTGGACGAGGTCAGACATTTATATATTTCTGGTTATGATTATTGTAAGATTTCTTCTGTTGCAAACTCCCAGAGCTCCTTCATGGGAAGTCTGTGCACAGTTTGTTAGATTTCATATTAAAAAAACAGATGCATAATTACACATTTTACTTTTCATATATATTTTCTTTCTTTATGTTTAATGTGACCTGCAGAGTCGTTTGTGCCATAAAACTAATTTATGACCATGCAGAGCTTGTAAATTCTCTGAAATGGACCACAGCCTTTCTGTTAAGGGCTAATTTTCGAATTTAACTAAAGTAAAGTTTGAAAGACGTCACAGATATCACAGGAGGTCAGCACAGATAAAGGTGAACTGAGAGCAGCTTTTTTAGGAGGGTTTCACCACTTTTATGTGCTTTTTTGTTCTGGAGGGATGAAGTGAATGAGAAAGAAAGACGAGCGGAGGTGGAAACAGACAAGCTGACAGATGGACGGAGAGTGAAGGGTGTAATTATCCGGAGCTTTAAACTCATGCGAAGCTTCAAAAGTCTGTCGGACACGACGGATCTGCGAGAAATGTTAATCAGCTGCCGCCGCTCGCCGGGGAAATGTTTGCTCGTCTTTTAAACGCTGTGTCACTTTTTTAACTTTTTTTTTTACATGTGGTGAATGTGAAAAGTCTAATTTAAAAGTCAAAGATCACAGATGCTTCTTCATTTTTCTGTGTATGTCTGAGTGTTGTTTTTACACTGTTGTTTTATCATCTTGTTTCTTCCTCATTATTCCTCCAGTTGATCGTTTAGCCTGTAAAACATCAGTTAAGATGAAAGCCGACCTCGTTTCAAGCTGCTTTATCTGTTTGAAGGTGGACTTTCTCTCTTTTAATGGAGCTCGGCTGTCTGATCTTTGCACCGGATGCACAAATAAATGAATGCCCTCCATCCTCTTAATGACTCTGGATCAACTGCGTTTATGAAGACATGAACAGTTTGGACTCCGTCTGCAGATTTACATCTTTGTGCTGCAGTTGTTGTTGGTTTGGTTGCAAAGAAAACAGAATGAGTGCTGTTTGGAAATACTTCAAACATTTGAGGCAAATGAGCGAGGAAAGATGAAGGATACGAGCGATGCTACAGAGCAGCGCTAATGAAAGGTGCTAACACATTTAGCAAAGCACCTGAAGGACACATCAACATCTACAAAGAGTTTTTCCACTTGTTAAGAAAAACTTTGGTCAGAAGCACCTGAACTCAGATGCTGCTGTACTTTTAATTTAGCTTATTTTCTAAGATTAGTTCATTAAATTTTTATTTATTCTTGAACAGTTAAATAACGGGCAAAGTATCGATATTTTTTCAAGGTATCGTATTGAAGTTAGAAATTCCAGCATTGTGACTAGAAAACTAGACGTTCGCATCCTGAATCCTGCACATTGTTCGGTTCACACAAGAAAATCTCTGAAGGGAAAGGTTGTGGTTTCATGTAAATGTTAAAAAAGTTCTTTGACTATATTTTTTTTAGTATTTAAAGATTTCTATCTTCTCCAAACCTTAACGAGCAGAAACATAAAAAACATAAGCTCCTACGAGTCGATACTGAAGGAAAATAAGACGTTTGCACGAACATTTCCTCATTATGTTGATAAAAATAAAATGTAAATTAATTAAAATGTGTATTTTAAAGGAGACACGACTGAACAAAGTCAACAAAACTTTGATTTTTTTTGTTGTTGTGAGGAAACAAATACATTTTTGCCGTCTAAAAGTGTGAACAAGCTCACTGGTTTGCTCAAGGGCACCTCCACAGAGAGCGACGAAGAACAAGCTGCTTCCTCCACCTTCAGGTCTCTGCTGCAACACGCCGGCTTTAAAACCACAAACTGTAACGCTGTGTTATGAGTGTGTGTGTGTGTGGCGAGTGCAAGTGTGTGTAGTAATATATGCATGCGTGTGGATGAATATTTATGTGCGTCTCTCCGTCTCCACTGTGATTTGCATGTGATCTGAGTCTGCCAGGTGGAACACAGTATACGACACACACACACACACACACAGCATCAGAGTAAAACATCAATCTTTATTGATTAAGGGTGATTTTATTTTGCTTAAATATGAATATAAAGGCACTTATTGATTATTTATATACACAAGTAAATCTGTTTCTGTATTTTTTTAATATTTATGTCTTAATTTGGTGACTTATTTACAAATTAAAGTGAAAAATTAGTGAATTAAAAATAATTTTATTTCCTTTTTTAAACTTTTTGTTGACGTTTTGTCTTACAGTTACAGCATCTCGCAGACTTTCTGCTGCTGTCCGCTGTCATCCTTGAAGAGAATCGAGTGTATTAGTCAGGGATAAACCATGAGAGACCGCACACACACACACACTCTGCAGCCCTGTGAATCCTCTTTAATCCCGCCTCTCGATCTGCAGGTGGAGAGACGGTCACACAACTTACAGTCCTGTTACACCTGCAGGATCTGCACATCCACACACACACAGGATTTCTTTATGCACAATAAAACAGCATTCACACACACAGAGATCAAACCAAGGTTGTCGTGCTCATTACAGTTTCCAGACGAACATGTTAAACTGTAAATGATCCAACAGAGCTCAGTGACTTTGTTTTAAATAAGTTTATATTAAGCAGTTATTTCTAAACTTCTCTAAATTTATATTTAATCATATTTTAGTAAGAGTTGCTTCCTTCATGTTAACTTGTTGTCTTAATAAATTCAGTGTATTGTCAATTTCTGCAGCACCGATTCCATCAACGAAACAACGGTTATATCACTTTCTATTAATCAACCAATAATTTAAGACGTTTTTTATTTACTGTCAATCAAACTCAACACTTCCTGTACAGATATTTCACATTAAAAGCCTTTAAGTGGCATGTCATTTCTTTGCCTTTCATGGTGTGCTTTTAATGTGAAATATCTACAGGAAGTGTCTCACTGGGAGTAACTTAAAGGCGTCAAAAACTTTTGACTATTTTTTCAGCTTTAAATGATGATCTATAACTATTATTAGAAACTTAAGCTTTGCATTTTGTATTTTACATGAATCGTTCATTAATGTGTTTTTGTAATTAAAAGAAAAAGAGTCAAATACTGAAACCAGAGAACAGTTTTAGAAATACTGTACACACACAGAGAATGAAAACTCAAACTATAAACTATAGACACCACAGATCACACGCATATACACTGAAGAACACACACACACACATACACACAGAGTACCTAATTGTCCACGGTGGGATTACAGATTTCCATATGGATCACTTCATTTGATGACAGATAGTAAGACTATAAGCCAGCGACTGATAATATATTCTTCTTCTTTCTCTAAGGAGAGGCCTTAACGCTGGGCACACACAGCACACACATACACACACACACACATGTGTCAAAACACACACACACACTACACACACACACACACACACACACGTGGTCTCAAACATCAGTTTCATATTATTTTGAGCCACCTGTCCACTTTGAAGAGGTGAGTGTCGTCACGTCTGATTGGCTGCTGAGCACTCGGGTTAAACCATTTGTGTAAGCAGAGGGGTGTCCTACCACTGCTGCTGAGGATCATTTTATTTCTTTGTCCTTTTATTCCTTTTTGTGTGGAGCCTAAGAAATATTATATTTAAAAAAAAATGCAAAATAGGTTATTGACGTGTTGTTTACATGTATGTAACGTGTTGAAAATCATGTGTATTTGGACTTCACGGCTTGCCATAGAAATGAAACACGTCGCCTCTGTCCAAAGACGTTTTAGTTCAACCTTTTAAGATCAGTTTCACTTTCTGTCGAATTCTCATCTTTCTTTATTTCAGTTCAAACTTCTGTCTCGTTGTTGCTCAATTAGTAAAAAAAAATCGAGATTATTTTCACAAACAGAAAATGCAGAATCAGGAGGACAACGCTGAAAAGTTTAATGTGAAAGTCTCAGTGAGGTTGAAATGTTTTCTTTTTAATCAAATAAAGAATCCAGATTCTCGTACGTTGACGCTCTACGTTTTTCCTCAGATAAATTGTGGATGATGTGGGCATCTGGGCATGAAATGTGGAGAAAGACATCTTCCAAATCACTTTATATTAATATTAGATCATCAGGTAACACGTTTTAGCTCTTTTTCATCTCGTTTCTTTCTTCATATCATAATTTACAACATATAAAGTAAAGAATTATCTTTATTTTGATCTCTTATCTGTATTTCTTGGTGTAACATCAGTAAACACATCAGGTTCATTTGCATCTCGGTCTGTATGTGAAAAGCCGAACTGAACATGAATCAGATGAGAAATAAGAACCAACGATGATCTACAGGTGAGAAATCGAATCGTGATCTCACCTTATATCCTGAGGACTTGATGTGCACGCCTCTCTTTGTGAGCGTCGACTTCATCCTGATGAAAAAGGATCTTTCCAGAGTGTTATCAGGAGCCAGAAGACTCGGACTGCTGGACTCCACTGACAAAACAAGACACACAAAGACACACAGACACGAGCGTTTTACTTTAAAGAACATATAAAAACAGGCGAAATCACGGGGGAAATCTGTACGTTTGATTGATTTTCCTCCTGATGCTCTCTTGACAAATTAATCAATGAATACAGACTTTGTTTTAATCATCATGTAAAAACATAAATTCCAACAACAAGTGAAAAAAACGAAGAAAATCAGACATGAAACAGGAGAGCAGCGATCTTAATTAAAACAAATAAAAAAAACATGAATTCTCTCAGCAGGACCAGTCGACCGATTGCGCCCGCCGTCAAACCGTCAATCATCTCGAACGCGGCTCGTAACAATCAAACGGTGAAATGTCAAAACACGTCAGGCGGCGAGACGAGAGAAAAACCAGACAAACGGGACGTTCGGACACAAATTAAAGCTGCGTTAAAGAGCTCGTCTGAAAGCTGTAATCTGCAACCTGACCATCAACGAATCAGCAGAGTGAATCTTTAAAGTATAAAAAAAGCACCACACAGGAAGTACTTTGTTCGGCGCCCCTCCCCCCTCCCCATCATCCTCCTCGCCGCCGCCATCGTCCAGTTCCTGAAGGTGAGACGCTCCATTTGTCAGCAGCCAGAAATCAACTGCATATTCATAACTTCTCCATCCATCAGAGGGAGTGATGGGAGGAGAGACAGCTGGGAAACGTCCCGTCTCATCACACACACACACACACCTTTAAAAAACTACAAACTGGATCGATTTTAAAATAATAATACGTGAATGTGAATAATATTTCAGCAGAGAGGTGACTGTGTGTGTTTTTACAGCTGTTAAAACTGTGTGTGTGTGTGTGTGTGTGTACTGAGTTGCACACACACACACACACACACACACACACTATACACACCTGTAACATACAAGAGGAAGTGAACATCGATCTGTCAAGTCAAAGTCACGCCGACCTCCTACAAGGTTTCAAAATAAGAAAACTGACCTACAAATGACATTTCTTCTTCTTATTATTTCTCCTAATTTGAAGCAGCAAAGACACTTTGAGAAAAAGATTTTTGTTTGTAGAGTAACTAAAGTATGATAAACATGTTTTATGTTTATGTATTATATTTTTTTATGCTTGTGTTTAGAAAAAATGTCTTAATGTCTACGACCGCTAAAGGCTTTTATCACGTTTACATGAACAAATAAAGACGAATGCTTTTCCTCTTGGTAAAAAAAAAATCATCCAGGCAGCAAACATTTCTCCAAAAAACATATTTATGAACAAACGAGCAGAATATAAACGCTAGAAAAGGATTTTTATAAAGTTAAAAAATGATGTTTCACTTTTGTTTCTCCTCGTCTGTTAAATACAAACGTTTTATTTTAAAGATTTGAACAAAAACTCTGAGTTTTTATGTGCAAGTGTGTTTGTGTGCCTGCTGTACTGTGTGTGTGTGTTTTTGTGTTGTGAACACTGAGGCTGGTTATTACACACACACACACACACACACACACACACACACACACACACACACTCAGGTCTCTGGTGGACGCGGCGGTTTGATCAGCGCTGATACGTGTTGACAACGTCTAATCTGAAAAAATTGAAAGAAATGAATTAATATGCAAATTCATCCTTTATAATATAAATGTCCTTGAAGAGAGAGAGAGAGAGAGACGAGGGAGGGAGGGAGAGAATAAAGAGGAGGAGAGAGCGACGAAAGAAAAAAGTGCAGAGGAGAAAAGGAAATAAAGAGATGTAAAGAGATAAAGAAAAAAGTGGGGAGAGATTGAGAGATAAAAGAGAAGAAGAAGAAAAAATAGGAGATAGAAATGTTGGGGAAAAGGAGGAAAAAGAGGAAGAAAGAAAGATGGAGAAGAGGATGAAAGATGAAAAACAGGAAGATGGAAAGATGGAGAGGAAGAAAAAGTGATGGAAACAATGAAAAGTGAGAAAGAAAGGATAAATGAAAGATAAAAATTAAAGAAGCAAAAGATGAAGATGGAAGTGGGAAGTAAGAGCGAGGGAGAGGTGACAAAAAGAGAAGAAACTAAAAATGAAGAGTGAGGGAGGAAAAAGGGTGATGTCAAAAGAAAGAGGATAAGTAAGTAGAAGATGGAGCAAAGAAAGGGTAAAAAAAAAGAAGAACGAAAGGAGTGAAAGAAGCAAAAGATTAAGATGAAAAGGAAGAAAGAGGAAGAGACTAACAAAGAAGAAAACGAAAGGAAGAAAGAGAGTCTGAAAAAGTGATGGAGAGATAAAGATGAAGGAGTAAAAGAAGGAGTACGAGGAAAATAAGGAGAGATGGAGGAGGAAGAAAACAAGGAGAGAGAGGAGGAAGTGGAGAAAGAGAGGAAAGAAGATGAGAAGGAGTAAAAGACGAAAGAGGAGGAGGAGGAGGAGAGGGATGGAAAGATGGAGGGAGGAGGAGCTTCCCAGGAGGAGTTACAGTCTTCCTTCCTCCATCCCTCCGTCAGTCCATCCTCTCTCTCTCTCTTTTCTTTCTCTCTTCTTTCTTTCGGTCCTCCAGGAAATCAGCCGCCATCTGATCTGACGGAGGAATAATGATGATGGAGGGAAGAAACAGGAGAGAGAGGGAGGACAGACGAACGACAGGGGAGCAGGACTCTCTCTCTCTCTCTCTTTGTTATTCACTTTGAATTAATGGGATTAGTTTCCCCACAGAAACACACACACACACACACGAGATATCACTTTCATTGTCACACACACACCAGCCTCCTTCTTTTACACACACACACATTTTTACACACACACACACACACACACACACACACACACACACAGCCTTGGCGAGAAGGTGTTGATGTCTGTGTGTGTGTGTGTGTGTGTGTGTGTTAGGCTCAAGAAGAAACTGAGAAAAGCTGGAAAGGAAAGATGAGGAGGACAAAAACAGATGGATGGGAGGAATGAAAAAGAGGAAGAGAGGAAAAAAGACAAGAAGAAAAAGATGACAAAAAGATGAAAAAGAGGTGATGCAGTTGGAGTAAGAGAAGAAGAAGATGATGAAGAGGAAGAGGAAGAGGTGAAGTAGTAGAATTAGTGAGGAAGAAAAGATGCAGAAAAGAAAGAGAGAAGTGGAGGAAACAAGCAAAAACAGGAAAGAGGAGGAAGAAGAGGGGTGGAAGGACAGAAGAAGAAGAAGGAGAGGAGATGGAGGGTGTGAAAGAGGATGGATGGATCAAAAAGAAGAAGACGACGAAGAAGAAGAAGGATGAGGACGAGTTTCTGCAGAAAAAAGGAGAGGAAGGGGGAGGGAGTGAGAAATAAAGAAAAAGACAAACAGAAGAGGAGGAGGAGGAACAGGAGGGGGAGCGGAGGGATTGTAAAGAAGAAAAAGAAGAAGAAGAGGAGGAGGAGGAGGATCATGTGGGGATTCAGAGGTGTTTTCTCATTCTGCTTGGTCGGCGTGCGTTGCCGCAATGGCGTCTTTGGGGACGACGCTCCTACAAGACAAAGATTAGCGCTACAAAGGCAGCAGGTGGCTGCCGGCTCCGCCGCCGCCCGACTCTGGGACCTAATTATCTACGGCACGGAAACTTTCCCCCGTTTGAAGGACAAATGATTAATTAAAAAGAACAACTCACCTACGCCTGTGATCTTTGGACAATACCCAGAGTGCCGAGGGTTTTTTTTTTTTCCACGTGTGTGTGTGATTGTGGGGAAAGTCTCGGCGGGACGGTGTATCATTGTCAGACAGTCTAATAGCTGCTTGCTTCAGAGAGCTCGTTGTGTCCGACTGATAACTAGCTAACGCGACGCTGGCACGAGACAAAGCGAGCTACAGCAAGGTCAGCGCGACCTCCACGAGACGCCACGAGAGACAGGAAAGACACAAATATATAATTGGCTTAACAAGCGGGACATAACAGAGGAGATCAGAAAAGTCTCATCTAGCACGCCAAGGAGCCGTTTAGCTACTTTAAGTGGCGGCAAACGAACAGAAGAGGAGAGAAAAGTCACAGCGAAAGCATCAGATTTAAAACAACGAACCTGAAATGAGACTAAATAATCTTCTTTTCATCGAGATGAGATGAAAACAAGAAGCTTCGATGACTTTTCTCACATCTTAGCATCCATTTAAGTTAAAGTAAAACAGCTATCGAGAGTCTATCAGGCAGTAAATGTGTATAAAGTCTCTAAAATCGGCTCTGGAGATCACATTTCTTTAACAAACTGGCCTCTCTTTGTTTTGTTAGGCGGACCTGCTGAGAGTTCAGGAGAAACACGTCACCCGGGGCTATCTGACCTTCAGACAATAAACTGTGTTTCAGCTGACTGTCTGTGATTTCTGAATGCTTTAACTATCACGCAGTTTTTTCTGTTTCCTGTCGTCCTGTTGCTCTCTAAGATCCCATCGACTCGACCTGCGACAGGCCGAAACACCTCGAAGGATTCAGGAGACACAAAAACAAACTTCTGCAGATGTAATTTAGCTTTAAATGTGCGATAATGATCAAAAAGGAATTTGTAACTGAGAGAAAAACCTGTTGATTTAGGAGTAATGTGACCAAATAATCAATCTGAATTTAGATTTTGTTTCACTTCCTCAAATGAACCAAGCATGCAGTCACCAAATCACTCAGAAATAAAGATTTTTACTGCAAAGTTAATCATGTTCAGTGTTAACCCTAACCCTCTGATATACCTGCAGGTGTTTTTGTGATAAATACTTTTATACTGAGTTCTTTCCCAAATGAATAAATATAAGGTGGTTTGTGTGTGTGATGTAGTTTGTCTGTCAGTGCAATGCATGATGGGATATAAGGCTTATTTGGAGCCCATTATTATGCTCATGTGATACTCTGAATGCGCAATATGTGGTATAATAATTCTCACTGTACATTCGAACAGCGCAACAAAATCTTTTTAATCTCTGATCCCGTGCAGTGACACCAAACCTGGCAACCTCACTGTGACGACAGGACGAAGAAGAGGACGGTGGTGAGAGATGAAGATGAGGAGGTGGAGTCTTTCTGTGAAGCACTACTTAACAAAATAAAACATCCATTTAAAGTTAAAAGAGTTTGGATTCAGGAAGCTCAACACTTCAAGCGACAGTCAGTAAGAGTAGGCGAAAGTGCTCTTATTTTGAAAATCCGCCTCTGAAGCTCTTTCCTTAAGAGTCGCTTTTTCTTTTTAACTCCTTTTTCTTCATCGCTCTTCTTCTGTTTACTTATCTTTTGTGTTTTCTCTTTGCTTTGTTGTTCTGTTGTTGCTTATCCTCCTTTTTTACGTGGAGCCTGTGCAGAAGCTTTATCAGATCCTCTGCTCTGATTGGTTGTTTTTGACCCCGGACGCTGAAGTTACCTGCTTCCTTAAACTCCTTCTTTAACCCTCCCTTAAAAGCTCAAACTGTCTCTGTTTGTGTTCACATTAAATAAACCAGTTTTCACATGTAGATCAGCGAGTTTCAGAGCTGTTGTGTAGTTTTGAGTTTCGCACACAGCCAGGCTAACAGTTTCCCTCTGATCCCAGCATTTATGCTAAGCTAAGCTAACTACGTCCTAACTCTAGTTTCCTGATCCACCGTCACCTGTCTCCATTTTTTATCACTCCTCCTCCTCCCTCCTGTTTTTTTTATTCCATCATCTCCCTCACCTCTCTCTTTTTCCCATCACTCCTCCCACCTAAACTCCTTTTACCCACAATGCAACAGCAGGAGCCGAGGGACATCAGAGAGATGCAATCATGACAAATGTGCTGTGCACACACAACAACAGCTCGCTTGCATATAAATGTATATATTGCGCTTACACACACACACACACACACACACACACACAAACACATATAAATGTATATATATATGAGCAGACGTAACCTAAATACACACACACACACACACACACACACACACACACACAATACACACACACACACACACACACACACACACACAATCATCACAGATAGAGTATTGTCAGTGAAAGTTTAATTGTGTAAACACTCTGTAGCTGTCCTGTCATATTCCTGCCTCTCCGGCTCACTATCGCCTCCACGGCTGTAATTGAATT
Organism: Scortum barcoo; assembly: GCA_023238725.1. NCBI lineage: Eukaryota > Metazoa > Chordata > Actinopteri > Centrarchiformes > Terapontidae > Scortum > Scortum barcoo. The sequence continues at coordinate 1,228,410 of CM041539.1, forward strand.
GCTACCGTCAAGCGGGGAGATGGTGGGGGAGGTGAGGGAGGGAGGAGGAGGGGGAGAGGGGAGGAGGAGGAGAGACTCACCTTATGAATAAACTGTGTTTCCTATCAAGAAAGATTTGATAAATTGTGTCAGAAAGAAAAGATCAAGTCATTTTTCGGTTTACTGAAGGAGGAGGAGGAGGAGGAGGAGGAGGTGGTGGTACAGGTAGCGAGAGGAAAAGACGGGAGGTAGGGGGATACAAGTGGGAGGAGAAGGATGAAGTAGGCATGGAGGGCGAGGAGAGGAAGGAGGGAAAGATGAGGAGGAAGAGGAGAAAGTAGAGGGAAGAGGAGGAAAGAAAAGCAAGGAGAGGAGGAGAAGGAGGTGAGAATGATGAGGAGGGCAGTGATGAAGAGGAAGGTGTAAAGGGAAGGAGGAAAGGAGGAGGAGGAGGAGAGAGTTAAAAGATAAGGAAGAGAAGAGGGAGGAGACGGGACAACATAAAGATGATGAAGATGAAAAAGAAGGAGGGAAAAGAGAAGGAGAATGAGGAGGATGAAAACAGGAAGAGGAGGTGCAGTCTTTATATGAGGCACAATTTAACAAAATAAAACATCCTTTTAAAGTTACATTACATTAAAAAAAAAGTTCAGACAGGTTTCATCACACACACTCACACACACACACACACACACCTTGTACTTTTTCACACAGATTTGAAAGTACAGAGTGTACAGAGTGTGTGTGTGTGTGTGTGTGATGGCAGATTTCCTCAAAGCCTTTTCCCACAATGTAAAAGCCTGGGAACCAAAGGTAAAGAAAGGTAAAACCGCTCCTCCTCCTCCTCCTCCTCACTTCCTCTCCTCATCCATCACCCCCCTCACCTCCCCCTCTCCTCCTCCCCTCGCGATGATAAAAAAAGACTTTTATTTTGACAGTCTCATCAGGACAATGAGCTCAAATCAAACAGCGCTCTAATAGTCTGGAGATGCCTTGATCCCGGCTTTGTCTTCCTCTCTCTCCTTTTCCTCCCGTCTTTTCCTCCACAGAGACACCTCCTCCTCCTCCTGATGGGACTCTAAAGGCTTTTCTAAGCTGTCTTTAGCTTCTCCTCCTCCTCTGCTGCGAACACATCTACCTGAGAAGAAGGCAGGAGGAGAGAGGAGACGAAGGGAGGATGAGGAGGAAGGAAGAGGAGGAGACGAGGAGGCTGTATAAAGGAAAAACAGAGGGGCACTATACGGCCAAAAGTATGTGGACACTTTGAATTACAGGCCTTTAGAGTTGTGTCTTTTCCAAAGTTTTTGTTGGAACAGCCCAGAAAAACTCTTAAGTTTGTTTAAAGATGTTTTAGATTATTTTCTTTATTTTAATCTCCTCTTAAAAGGCTTAAAAAATCAAATATTTCTGGTACATTTCAGTGTTTTCTGTAATTATGACAGATAGTTAGATTCCACTTTCAACACTGATCAGTCTGTTATCTTTTCTGTGTTGTTCGGTTAGCGAGTTAAAGAAAAAAAAAGTTAAAGATTAAGATTAAGAAAGTTTTGGGATTGAAAACAAGTGGACCAGTTGGCTCTGATATTGATAAATGTTGATTTCTTTCATATCTTTCTGAGAATCGAAGCTTCTTTTCTTACTTTTGATGCTGTCCTGTCCTGTGTTGACACGTTGCCACAAACTACTTGAACTTGCATTTATTATGAAAACAACAAAAGGAAAACCTGAAGAAACTTGACCCTTGACCCCTGACCTCACCTGTACCCATAACCTTCAGGATTAAACACTGTGGTACGCTATGTTCAGGTGTCCACAAACTTTTGGCCACAAAGCGAGGAGGCTACGAAGGTTGGGAGAGAGGACGGAGGATTTGTTTTCTGTGATACAGACAACAAGACTGACAGCTCGTCTTTGTTTTGAGCGAGGTCAGAGGTCACGATGACACACACACACACACACACACACACACACAATAGAGAGATAATAATAATTGTCTTCAACCTAATTACTTTCAGGGAGAGACGTGACTGAAGAAAGAGTGATGGAGGAGGTGTAGAAATGTGAAAAGAAAAAGTTATTATGAAAGAAAAATTAAGAGTCTGCATTACAAACTGCCGCATTAAGTTTGAAAGATTTCAACAGTCACCAAGCTTCAAGGCTCTAATAAAAAAACCACCGGTGGGATGCATTATGGGAAATGTAGGACTTAATCAGGATATCTTGACCTCTGTTGCTTTCAACTCGTGAAGCTCATGACGATGAGAATAATGGAAATGAAAACAGAGAAGGACTGTAAAAACTTGGGCTGTGTCACCTGTAGCATTTATCAAACAAATCATGCATCAAACACCTGCAAGCAAACAAACACACCTTTGAGCAGCTTGTAGTTTTTCCTAATTCTGTTTTCATCACAATCAAAGAAGCGTAGAAAAATTTACTACTGCGGTAAAAACTTCCCAGAATATAAAATCCTCCATAAATGAAATAATTTCATTTCTGATAAACCTTCAAAATGGACCCTTTTATTATAAAAACAACAAACAAAATGAGAAATAAATTGAAAAACAAACTAAATGAAATAAAATACAACAGAGACTCAAATTGAATCACTGACAGGTAAGATGCCGACTAATATCAATAAAATATTGAGCTAAGATAAAAGATGGAAAATCAGAGAAAATGTACTTAAAATGAAAAAAATACAACAGAAAGAAAATAAAGTTAAGAAAACAATAAAGTTAATAATGACAAAAAATACAAACAAAGGAAAATAAAGATTGAAATAAGAAGAAGAAAAATCCAATGAAAAACTAGCAGTGCTGCTCACACACACACACACAGACCCCAGACCCCAATGGAAACATAAATCCACAGCTTTTAGTCTCCGTCATGTCCGAGTAAAAAAAAACAAAACAAACAAAAAACAAAAGCAAATACAAACAAACATCACAAATATCAGATTTCCCATGCAGAGACGGCGGTCGCCTGAACGCAGCGTCCGGCGGCTCCTTTTGTGGCATTTACACTGAAAACACGTCGACCACAGAACAAACAACGAAACCTTCAACTGACGACGCTCGATGCTCCGTTTCTGATTTCACACAAACACAACAGAACCTCTCAGATCACGTTGTAACTCTTCACATCTCTGACCGATGATTTATGATTAAAATTAAGACGTTTAAGTCCTCAAAAAGTCCAACAAATGAGGAAAATGAAGACTGTTAATGAGTCAGTAAGGCCAACAAAGTTTTCATTTTAGTCTGCTGTCAGCTTGAAATGATGCTTTCAGTTTATTCAGTGAGCGACTTTCATTGGGACAGTTTGAATCAAATATTGATTTTAAATCTGAATTATGAGTATTTTTGGATGTTACGGCTGCTCGTCTTCACCTCCTGAGGTTAAATTTCATCTTCATAACTCGCTCTCCTCTTTCTTCCTTTGTGTCCGTCTGTCTTTATTTCCTCCCTCTCTTTTAATTTCTCTCTGTCTATCCTCTCTCGCCTCGCTGTTCGTGTTTGGCCAAACGACAGCGAGCGGCGGCGTCTGCAGATAAAAGACGACCAAACAAGAAAGGGAAGAAAAACAGGAAGAAGAAGAAGAAGAAGAAGAAACGGGGAGGTGAGGATAACAGGACGGAGTGTGTTTGGTGTAATTGAATCCAGGCGGCGGCGCAGAGAGGGACAGATGGACGGACTCAACAGATTAGCATCCGTAATCAGAGGAAAGCGTGAGGAGGAATAGACGACGCGGCGGTCGTGTTCATCGAGCCGCTAACAGAAACGTCTGCCGAGGATGAGGACGCTTCTGATGAACACAAACCGCGACGCCTCCGATCAGACGGAGCAAACTTTACATGATTATTCTTTGACAGGCAGTCTGAAGGAGGTCAGCTGTGATCCAGATAAAACATGAAACTGTTTTATTCAGTACAGTTATTTATTCTTATTTAAATACGACACGCTATGTAAAGAATCAGTGTGCGGGATTTAGTGCCATCTAGTGGTGAGGTTGCAGACTGCAACAACTTGAAGAAATTGCAACAAGTTGAAGATTGTTTTGGTACTTTTAATTTTAAAAACATGTTTAAATTTGTCAAAGTGCTGAAAAATGGGAATATTTTGATGTTTGTACCAAAACTCCTGTGTCGTATCTTCTGTGGGAGATTTTATATTTTACTTGTAAAGAAAAAAGTGTTTTTGAAGGATAAAGATCATTAAAAACACTTTGGATTCTAGTTACCTGTTTATAGTTTAATTAAACTTTAATGTGACTGAACCTGAACTAAAAATAAACTAATAAACAATCAATTCCTGATCAATAAGGGCCAGTCTGATTTATTCTGGATAAAGTTTTAAATTTTACCAACAGGTTTGTTAAATGATAATCATGTTTAATAGTGACTAAGTGAGTGTGTGTGTGTGTGTGTGTGTGACCCCAGACAGCCTCTGTAGAGCTGCGACCTTTGACCTCTTCCTGCTGTGCTGTCTGCCACCAGCAGTTCAGCCCCGAGGACATTCACTCGCTCTTACAATCGTCTCGTCCTCCCTTCCCTCCTTTTCTTTCTTTATTTCTACCTTTCTTTATTTCCAGTTGTTTGTTCCCTTCTTTCGTTCTTTTTTCTTTGTGTCTCTTCTTTCTTTCCTTTCTCTCCTTTTGTTCTTTGTCATTTCTTCCCTTTTTGTTCCAGCGTCTCTCTGACGTCTTGAAACTTGAACACAACTCTTCATCATGTTTAACACACTGTCCGTCTCTATAAACTTAGTTTGACTGAGTACACACACACACACACACCAAATTAAAAGTTGAGTGTTGGACCTTGAGAAGTTCCCGTGTTATCGCCGCGGTGACAGGCAGATATATAGCGGAGAGGAGGCGCTTTATTTGTCGTCCGGCGCTGCCCTGTCCTCTGCCGTCGTTATCTGAGCGGCTCCGGCTCCCCATTGTAAACAGCCCCGTCCTCGTTAAGGAGCCTAATTAGAAAACTCTAATAATAATAGCCTGTGATTGGCTATTGTGTACTCTAAAGATCCCATTTAGCGCGGCGGCAGGCGAAGGCGGCGGTTAAATAAAACTTAACCAAACGGATAATTTTGCTTTAGTAATAATCCTCCGTCTCTGAAAAGTTCTTTGTTTGCTTCAAGTGGTTTTATTGCTTTTCTTTTAAAAAAAAAAAAACACACTCATATGACACTGATTTAATTAATTTGGGCACTTTTATTAAATCCATTGTGACTAATTTGCAGTGTGGAGTTTAGAGGATCTGCTGTGTGGAAATCATTTAGCTGCTGCCTGACAAAAAGGCCGGAAAGCTTTCTGTCACAGAGACACTTCAGAAAAATTCTCCACATGTTAGAGAGCCGCAAACTCCCAAAAACTACACCGCTGAAAGATTCATGTGTTTTCTGAATGTGAGAAGAAAAACATCTTCGTCCATCACTTTCACACTGAAGAGGATCTACAGAAACACAGCAGAAGAAGAAAACAGCTATTTTATGTTTATCTCGTCTTCATGAGTTCATTGATTATCTGAGTATTGGTGTGTTTTGGAAGGAGGAAGAAAAGAAAGTGATCTGTTCCTTTAGACCGATGAGCCATAAGGATCCGTCAAGTCAGAAGGTCATGATTATTTCAGCAGATTTAACAAATGTAAAGTGAAATGAGTCATTATTTGAACACTGATTTGTGTTATCGTGGGGTGCGAGTCAGAGTCTTAATCCTACAAAATAAAATCGTTGTTTTGAAGCCTACAAAGGACCATAGCCTCTAAAAAACGGCCTTTAGCACAAAGCCAGCAAATACCCACAATACGTCATCACAGGCAACAACACACAACACGTCCACATTCAGTATTCCCCACAGTCTATTTTACATACATATAATAATAATGAGAATGCAGAAAAATAAGAAAACAAGAAATATAGCTGTTGCTTCCTCTCGTGTGTCATTCAGCATCACAGAGGTGAAAAACCTGTGAGACGCTGTTTATTTCTGTAATATTTTGATTTTACAAAGCCGAGAACAGGAAAATCCAAATTTAATGTGTCATACATGTCAATGAGGTTACAGAAAAATAGTTATACTTTGCAGAAAATAGCAGCTGATCAACATTTTCGAGTCCCCCAATATTTTACAAATAAAGTATTCAGGGGTGCCGATTATTTCCTGACACTGCTGTAGTTTACTAAGTGATCTGTGATGATTTTATAAAGAACTAAAGATGGATTGGAGGTTTAAAGACTGAAGGACTCAAACTGCTTAAAAGTTTTTTCTTCTTTAAAATCTTTCAGGTATCAGTCAGTCAACAAACTGTGCTCTCTAGATTCAACGTTAAAAAATATATTTGAGGCAAACAAAAGGATTTGATGTTAGAAGGATAAAAGAAGGAGGTGAAAGGCTGCTGCTGCTGAGGCTGTAATACAAGAGAGACGAGAGGTGTGTGTGTGTGTGTGTGTGTGTGAGAGTGTATCCCATGCCAGATTTGACCTTTGCCTTCTGTCCTCGAGTCCAAGTGACATTTCAAATGCAAATACAAACACGCTTCACCACCAACACACACATGCACACACACACACACACACACACACACACACATTTCGTGGAGTTTGTCCTTGGCTGACATGGCCAGCCGATTATGGCCGCTCTAAATGACATTAAGCGTAGGTGACTGTAAACTTGGGTAATTATGATAAATGTGAGCGATTATGACGGATTATTCCCCTCCATTGTGCTAATAGCATAATTAGCAACAATAATCAAAGACTTATGATGTTGAAATAAGGGGACGCCGCGGACAATTAGACCGCGAGGAGCTAATAATGAAGAACTTATGGTGTTTTCCTGGAGGGCAGAATAACTGTTATTTCCAGAAGGACTTTCAGATTTGGGTGTTTTTCTAACTAATTTTTCCCTCTGATGAGAGAAAATTGAAATAAATACTCAATTAACTGAAAGCGTTTGTGTTTGAAGGCGTGAATGAAATGAAAGCGTAGGCGGGTTGTTCACTGCAGGTACGTTTCGTCCTTTAAATCAAACGTCGTCGCTGAAGTTCGGCTGGAGAAAAGTTGGAGAAAGTGTTCAAGGAGGGAGGGAAACACAGATTGTTTTAAAAGGACAAAAAAAAAGAACAAAGCAGCAAAGAACAAGAGTTTATAGTTTATAGTATTAAAGGACAAAAGAAAAGAGTGTAAAAACTAAAAATAATTTCTCCGTCAGTTGTCTGTCACTGGTGTCATCATTGTGTGGTCATGCAGTTTGGAGGAAGGTTTTTGAAATCTCAGCCCCCTCAGTGTGTTCAAAACTCACTTTGACTTCAGAGATTTTACATTTATAAAAACAAACGGACCAAATTCTCCCAGTGATGCTTTTAAGGAGCTTTGTTAAAGATCTTTAATGAGCTTAAATCTGACTTAACATCAACACTGATGGATTATTTATGATTTTAAGGGGGGATATTAATGCACTGGGTCCTGCTGTAACTGAAATTATGACGCAAAACAGGTAAAATATGTGTTTGTCTTTTTTTAACAGCTACAAAGGACGCTGAGGTGCAGTTGATGCAAAGTTTTTCTCTTTTTGGTGCATCTGCTCAGCATGTGTGCAGCTATGAATGAAAAGATATTTTACTTCTTAACAGGAAAAAAGAAAACTTTGGGTTCAGGTGATGGTGAGGAGAGGACGTACGGTTTGTTGGATCATCGTGTTTTATTTGTTTACATCTGTGAATTTACACAAAGACAGCATTTTCCTGCTGTTCACCTTCATCTTCATCTGACGTCTTTGTTGTTGCAGTAATCTCAAACTGAACTGATTCACTAAAGAAGATTTGCCAAATAATATGAGAAAGGCGACAAACTTGCTCTCAATCTTTCATCATTTAAAAGACGGACAGATTTTTTTTAGTTTTGTCTCATTTCGGACGACATCATTTCAGAAAAAAGCAACAAAACACAGATTTTATTTCTCACAAAGTTGCACTCAGTTAAAAATAAGCCGTGCTCGCTTGTGTTTGCACATAAATTCATACTATTATTACTCGTATTATTATGATTAAAAATAATAATATGGGTGTTTGGTGAAAATGTGACGCTGCAGCCGTGTTTCAACATCAGTTTTCAGAAAAACGTTCGTACCTGTTGTTGAGTTTTCAGGTTATTCAGAGCATCTGTTTATCAGTTCATGAGTAAAACTCTTCAGCTCCTTCAAGAACAAAATTACAAGTCACCTCCAGCGAGGAGGCCAAAGGTCAAAGTCGACATCCAGCAGGCAGAATATAAATGCTCCTTTGACCCTGAACTGATGATGAAGTGAGAGAAAATAAGAGTTTTCTTTCCTCTCTGAGTCTCTGAATTACACTCAGGAGTGATAATTTCCAAGCACTCACCCTTCAGAGCGGGTAGAGACGCCTCAGTTTGACTGATATTAGTCAAATTGCGTCATGTGCTTTTAAAGATGACTCTCTTTAAGTGCAAGATGGTGTTGAAAGAAGCGCCGAGCTTCAAAAGGAAGATCTCTCTCCGCCAAGGTCATCTCATATTTTAACTCCAATTTCAATACTTTATGAGCGTGACTGTAATTAAAACGATGAGGTCATCTGTCTGATATATTATGACAGAGCGCCGGCGAGGTAACTCGGTTATTAACTTTTTTTTAGCAATTCAGACTTTATGTGGAGAGAAGAAACTTTTTTTTTTTACACTGTGTGGCGTCTCTGTTGGGTCGAGTTTATCACGCAGGACATCTGAACTGAAATTTGGGCCATTTTTACCTTCTAGATTTTATATTTTATATCTATTTTTGTACTTTTATATCTTGAATCTTATCTCATCTCTTATTTTAATGTTCAGTTTGTGTGTCTGGTTAACTAGCTTAACATTAAAGTAGGGTTACATCCAAGGCTAAAAGTTAGCATGTTATTAGCTGCATTCAATTAATGTTGGAAAACTGACAGACCAAGGAAAACCTCATTATTGTGACGTGACAGGACAGATAAAAGTCGAAATTTGTCCAACTTCTCTTGTTTCCTTTTTTATTTGTAAGAGATCTTTATCAGATAAAAACAAGCTGTGTGTGAGTGCAAAGATTTGAACAAAATCACTATGAAATTAAGTGAACTGAGAGCAGAAGTTAGAAAAACCCCGCTCAAGTAAATCTAAAATCTTGGGACTCATAAGCATAATAAAAAATAAGTGTTTCAAAATAAAGTTATCAAAGCTTTTCCTCATGTTAAAGTTGAAAATCAGCAACAACAAAGCATTAATCTAACCTTTGTGTCACACGTCCTATATATTTTTTAGCGAACATATGAATGAAGTTAATTTATGTTTTTTTGACAGCAGTTTATTTAAAATAAATGAGCATGAACGCTTCACTTTAATGCCTGATCTGAGGCTGAATTTCGCATCCTGTCGCAGGTTTTTCTTAACTTTTTAAAAATAGTGACAGATTTTTAACAGGTGTTAGCTGCCTGTCTTTTGATGCCACTTTGGGGTAATAATTCATTCTGAAATAATAAAACCTAAACCAGTTAATGACTTTATGTCCTCCTGATGAAGTTGTAGCTGAAAAAAAAACCAACCAAACAGCCTTAAAATCAGCCTCTAAAAAACGATTAGCATACGGAGGGATGAAGCAGCGCCCGAGTGTGGAACTTCACAGAGAAACAGAGTCAGCAGCGATCGATGGGAGACTCCCCGGTGCACGCAGGAAGAGGCAGGTGGTGAGGTAAAGGGAGGACGAAAGAAACAAAGACGCCTGAAGGAGGAAGAGGAGGAAAATAGGACAAATGGAAAAGCTCAGCCGGGCACGTTAGCGGGCGTGGCGTTGGCCGGGTATCGACTGGAATGAAAACTAATGATGAAGGCGCCTGTGGAAATGCATTAGTCATTGTCTGGAGCGCAGGCCGCTGTGCATTTAATGTTAAAGAAAAATATATAAATTAACTAACAAACACCCCTCAGAGAGACGCGTCGTTAGAGCAACACAATCTTTACTGTTTTCCACTTTTTTAGAGTTAGTTCATTGAGAGAGGTGAAACCTAAAACCATAAACGTGACACAGAAGGTGTCAAACGTACACAGATTTATAGATTTTATTTGCATAAGTATTTATATTTTGCTTTTTGCTCGAACATGAAGATGAATGCAAAATTCATCGAGAGCAAAAAGACATGTGATAAGTTTACTGCATATTTTATGTTTTTTAAGTATTTTAAGTTTTAAGATTTTAAGATTTCATTTTCATGTGCACAACAATTACGTGGAAGCAGTCGGCAATAAAAAGTCACAAGCTCCCTCTGACAATGCACATATATATATATATATATAATATATGTGTATCTGTGCACATGGTAAATCTTTGGTCCGATGAAATGAAGTTGGTGTTGTGTTGTTTTCATGAAGATGACTAAACTGGAGAGTGACTTTAATGAGATATTTGTGGCTGTACGAGATGAACTAACTCTGCTTCTGCTGAGTTTCATGATTCAGAAATTCAACTTCTGCCTACAAACTTTGAGACAAATGAGACAGAACTTTAGCTTGAAGGTGTTAAATGTGGAAAATGGTGTTGGAAAAACTCTTGTGGCTGAAATTAATTTATTCCAAAGAGCCGTCTGAGTTGACAGCAAACTCTCGTGGCTAAGCAGCTAATGGAAATACTTGAGAAAAAGCAGTTTCATTTATTTGAGTTGATGCAACAGCGTGCAGACCACACGGTTGTCCAGGTAAAAAAGTCAAACCTGTCCTGGTGACTTCAGAGCCACTCGATCCTTCCTCCTGATGTTTTAAACCGCCGTGCAGTGTTTGGGTATCTAATGATTAGCTCGCCCATTGATCTGTGACTCAAACTGGACTTGCAGGGTTGTATTTTATTGACTGAAACAGACTGCAGACCGAACATCAGTGTGAGGAGAACATCGTGCACCACTCCTCTGCAGAAACACTCGACTTTATATATATTTATATCCGCACAATTTTCACCTATTTGCATGCAGATTATAGATAATAGATGATCTCTGTAACAGTCAAAGTCCTCATAAAAGCTGATTCTGATCGAGGGAGAACGAGGCTCCACTGGTTCTCCTGTATCTCATTATACTGACGATTCAATCAGTTTCATGTCGAGTTTAAACAGTCACATGGATAGTTCGCTCACTCCGTCTGCTGGAGAAATGAACTGGACACCTGATATGAGCCCCACCTCCTCCTCCTCTTCCTCCTCTTCCTCCTCCTGGGAAACACTCATACAAATTCATCCCCTCCTTCTCTTTTTCCTCTCTCTTTTTATTCCGCCTCTCTTTCTCCAGACAAATTAACATTAAAGAACACATACATGAATCTTAATCCTCCTCTTCCTCCCTCTCTGCTCACATTATCATCGGGGATCGCTCCTTCACATTCATACATGTCCATCTCAAACCTCTCCTCCCTCCTCTCTCCTCTTTTTTCTGTCTTCGGACAAATTAAATTAACATTGCTAAGCACTCGTGCACATTCAAACACGTCCCTACATCCCCAGCCTCTCTCTCCTCTTTCTCTCTCTCTCTCAGGACAAATTAACATGGGAGAACAAACACCTTTGTCCTCGTTCCCACCTTGTTTCTTTTTCCTCTTTCTCTCTGGTCAAATTAACTTTGGGAATCACTGAAATGTTCATACAAACCTCCGGTTCCCCCTTTTTTTTTTCTCTTTCTTCTTCTTCAGCGTCTTTTATATTTTTCTATCTTTAGAGTAAATTAGCATTGGGGAAACACCCGTCCGTGTTTTAGATCTCCTTTTCTTTCCTTTTCTCTCCAGACAAATTGACATTGATGACCACATATTTCGTCCTCTCATCTTTTTTTTCTCCAGTTTGGTGCGTGGGGAGGCTCAGTTAGAGGTTTTGCAGAAAGTCAAAGAAAAAAAAAAGAAAAAGAACAAAAAAACCTCAAATGTGGAACTCCAATTAATTTAAAGCCCCCCGCCTCCCCCCGAACCTCACCCATCACCAGCACCAATCAGCCAAGAATAAATCCGCAGCAGATCTAATTACCGCGCCGTCTCCGAAGACCCCGGCCGCCGCGAAGCCAATCTTCCCCTCCTTGTTTGAACAGGCTGATGAACTAAGGGACTCGATGGATATCAAGTCATTTTGTTTAATTTATAAATGGATTTTCCCCTAATACTTAAATTATCATCAGCATGAGAGAGAGAGGCACAATGAAAAGCATTTGGAAGGTAAAAAGTCTCGAACATGTGGTGCAGGAGAGGATGGAGGGATAAAAAAAGAAAGGATGGAAGAAGGTAATGCAAAGAATCCCAATGAGGACTGTGTCCTTTCCCAGTTTACGGCAGCATCGGCTTAACTAATTATATTCAAAGCAGGGGATGCTGAGATATTGAGGGGGAACAAGCGAGGGAGGATGGCATGAAGGTTAGAAAGAGAGAAGAAACATCTAAACTCACATGGATTTATTTACAGCAACATTTTGGGAAATACGCTTCATTATTTTTCCACCTCCTAATCTTTATTACCACATTAAATCTGATTTCTTTAATCTGTTCAATGTTTAATCTACAATTTTCAGTCTTTGTGACGAGCGAAGATAAACTGAGCTCTCATCTAACGCTTGGAAAGAAGTGTACTTTCAAAAAGCTGAATTTATTTTGTTACGGAGTTGAAATAAGGAAGTTCTTGTGATATATAAACTCTGAAAAATTGTGCATCCTGCAAGACAAACGGAAAAAAAAAACTAAAACTGGAACAACCGACAAGATTTCAGTCTGTTTGTATTTAGATGTGAGAAGTTTCTGCACATGTGAATGAATCTATCTGCAGGTTAAATCAGCTGAAACTTCCCCGACTCTTCATCCTCATCTTCCTGCCTCTCCTCCTTCACTCCCTCCTGACCTTCTCCTCACATCCCTCCTTTACTTTCGTGACCTTTTCCTTCCTCCTCCACAGCTAAATCTTTCTCCTCCATCTTGCTCTTTTCTCTTCTTCCTTTTTCTGTCCCCTATTTTGTCACCTTCCTAATTTTGTCCTCCAGTATTTCTTCTTTTCCTCCAACCATCCCTCCATCTGTTGGATTTTGATCACGATGCCCTGCATGAAAAAGACAAATTTCCTCCCTCCTCTCCTTCCCTAATCTCCTTCCCTCATCTCCTACCTGGTTCGGGCGTCTCGGAGTGCGACGACGACGAGGCAGACGACGCCCCGTCCTCGTTGACGGCGCCCTGCGACAGAGACATCCCTCGGCCCGGAGGAAGCTTCATGCCGAGCTGCTCCGCCATCTCCACGTGGTCGCCGGGGTGGATGTAGTCGAAGACGCTGCTGCCGGTCAGCTCCACCTGAGGGGAGGAAGAACGAGTCGATTAATGTTCAGCCTCTAATCTGCACTTCCTTCCTCTTTTACTTATCTGTCGCTTTTTTCAGTGTTGTGTTTGACAAAATATAGTTGCAAGATAAGAAGTTTATTTTAACTTTAAGTAAAGTTTTGCAGCGTAAATGGTTGAGTTGTTGTGCTCGAAAAGTTTCAGTTCATGTCGAACATCAACTCCAAATTTTCCAAAGATGTGCTTCCTCCTCTTTTTCCTCCAAGCTTCCTCTGTCCTCTCTCTGACTCCTTCTCCTCCTTTTCCTCTTTGTAAACTCTTCACTGTTTCCTCACACCTCCACTTTCTCTTTATCTTCCTCCTCCTCCTTCTCTAATCCACACTTTCTTCGCCCTCCTCCCTCCTGACTCTTTCCTCCTTTTCCATCCAGCTTCTTCTCCTCCTTTCTTTCCAGCTCTTCCTCCTCCTTCTCCTCCTCATCTAATCCGTCCCTCAGCGAATCAGCGGCGGCTTTTTCTTTCTCATGGAAATGGAATAAATAAGCTTTTTCTTATTAAATAAATACAGAGTCCCTTCACCTTAAAGACTCTCATTAGCAGAGATAGAAGCGGATTTGTCTTCGTTAATTGGGGGATGAGACGAGGGAGCGCCGCCAAAAAAAAACCACGGCATACGCGTTAATTCACGCACGCTGACAGGGCGCCGCAAAATAAGCACACACACACACACACCATGAAACAAACAGGATTCATTTCAAGGTTATAAATACACACAAACACTTCCACTTTTTTTGCGTAATGAGCACACACACTCACACAATTAAGTACAACATTTTCAACGGGATCATGTGACCAGTGTCGTTTAACGTGTGTGTTTTCATTTGCGGCGTATCAAAAACATTGTGCACATTTATTTCCACATGCTAATCTGGTTATGTACTGTAAAAGTGTGTGTGTGCATGCGTGTTTGTGTGTGTGTGTGTTCAGGTTTTTGGGGGTCCACTGGGACTAAGGGGATTACATGGGTGTAATCCCTTTAATAAGAAATCCCTTTAAGGCAATTTAGTCCCCTCATAAAGTCTCATCTGGAGCAGAAAGTGATGATTAAGAAATGAGACTGATCACTGAATCACTCAAAGACACACACACACACACACACACAGACCCCAGTGCACCATGGGAGTTAGTGTTCATGTTTACACGTTACAGTGCTAATTGGATCTACATTGTTCTTCCTTGAAATAACACACCGACTTTTAATCAATTAAAACTTGGCACAACTATTTTACATAAAGTCACTGGTGGAGCTAATTACACAGAGGGAACAACGCAGAGATGGAATTAGACGTTCAGACGGCGACTGCAGAAACACTTTAAGGGAATTATCATACAGTAGACCGAGAAAAAGCTCATTACTGCCGACTAATGTGGACAAATCTGAAGTGTGAGTCCAATCAAGACACAACTTTCAGTGGGACGAATGGAAAATCTTCCACTCAGAAAAAAGTTTCAGTGACATAAACGTTGACTTACACTCCGTTTCCTGAAAGTAAAAGTAAGGTTAAGTTAAAGTTTCTTCAAGCAGAAGAGAGTGCAAGGGCGATTAATCAATAATCACTGAGAGCAAATGAATCTCTTGTTAAGACTGAGATGAAAGAAGCAGAGATGTTAGAAGACAAGTGAAAGATAAAATTAATAAAATCCATAAAAGCGGTGAAATTCGTTGAAGTGGAAGTGCCAAAGATAGTTGAAATGTGTGCAGATGAAATATCAGATAAAGAATAAAAAGTTCAAACGTCGTCAGATGAAGACAGCTGAAGTGAAACTGAAAGTAAAAACACTTCAAATTTAACTTTACATTCATAAATTCACTCAAAATGAATTATTCTGTGAAAGAGAGGATATATTTTTAACATTTAGGTGATATGAAGTGAGGAAACTGTGTTGAAAGAATTTGATAAACTTTATTTAAAAAAGAAAAGTGAAGCTCTTCTTTTATATAAGTGATTGATCAGCGAGCTCCTCACTTTACATCACTTAACGCTGTTTCCCGTCATGAGAAACAGCACAAAGTTTCTGTCTCCGTAACAAAGTGAAATATGTTTACTTGGCAAATAAAGTGACTCTGATTGAACACACACAGTTTGTGTCTGTTTTCCACCCAAACACATGTTGAAGATGTATGGCGACCTGAGATTTTTAATCAGCCGGAAACCTTGGCAACTGCCGCCTCCATACATCAAGTTATCCTTCCAGCCTTTTACACAGAGGTTGGCCAAGTGATTTAATACCATTATAATGTTTTTTTCTCTCTCTGGAGTCTTTTGTCTTTATGGGGCAGCAGACACTGGAGGAGACGAAACACAGGATGCAGAGAGAGGACACGCCGAAGGCTTCAGCTTTGAAAAGTACTCGTAGGACACGTTCAGAGTTTTCTGGGGGTCTTGATCGTAGATTTACAGCCGTAAACATTCACCTCTATAAATCACGTTTGAGGCAGAAAGGACAAACTGAGTCACGCTAGGTAAACTGAGACGGATTACACTTTAAACATTTAGGCTGATTTGGAGGCAAATTAGATGGATGCAGAAGATCCCCCAGTAATCTATTACTTTCAGTTAAAATGGTAAATTATGTGCAAGTTAAAAAAGAAAATACAGGTAAATTGATGCTGGTTCAGGTGGATTGTGTTATAACTGGCCAGATCTGCAGTGCTGGAGAAACTAATCAGATGTTTTTAACTCACATAAAAGTAGAAATACTGCAAAACAGAGGCACTCAGAGTATTCAAAGCTTTCATACTTGTGTGTTATATTACTATATGACTTTATTAGATTAATTGCTGATGTTTTATCACGTAAACGTACAATTTATTGATGCAGCTGAGTTGCAGGTTGAGCTCATTTTAAAAGGGCACTGTTCCTGTTTTAAAAATAAAGATGAGTTTTCTGGTCAAAGCTCGACAGTCAGTCTGTTGTGTAATGTCTTCAGATTGACTCCGGTGATGTCATAGTGATGTCATCAGGGTTATCTTGTGATAAATTTATAACTGAAACTCTGAGTTACAAACTGGAGGTGCAGAGCTTGAAAGACGTGGGTATGTACCCAGCATGGAGGCGCTAATGAAAGACTCCATTCTGTAGCATTATGGGAAATGTAGGAATGTGCATTTTTGGAGCTCAGTTCATTTTGACGGTTTTTCTTTCTCTTGCAAGTCTCCCAGTTTTAAGAAAGTGCAAAGCTAAATTTCTGCACTGTTGGATAGTTTCATCTTTAACAATGTGAAAAATTGTGGAACAGACGCAAACAGTGACGTAAAATTAAAGTATGAATTAACGTGACACACATATGTAACACAACACACCTGTCACTCAAACTATCGTGGGACAGTTGGTGTGTTCGTTTATCCCAAAGGTGTTGGACTGAGGTCTGAACTTCTATACCAAACTGTCCAGAGTGTGAACTTCGTCACAACAACAACCACCTGAAATGATTAATAAATGCAGAACAGCGAGGACAATTAAAGGCAGCGCTGATACGGCAGCTGCAAAAACGCCCCGACGACCTCGGATCAGAAAGCTCGACACTCCCATCAGGCTCAGTTTGAGTTTGTTTGTCTGTTTAGAGACTGCAGATAAAACTTATTAAAACACAACAGAGACGGTGGCTTTATCGCTTCGCTCACCCTCCGAGACAAGGACATCAAGTGACGAAAGACAATAAGAGTGGCAGCGATCACCACTTCAACAACCGCAGAGAGAGTGTTTGGTGAATGGGACTAAATGTTAAGTGAGTGTGCAAAGCAAAAGTGTGTGTGTGTTTACATCTGTCCTTCCTCTCTTATCTCCGTATTTTAGGACGTGTGTGTGTGTGTGTGTGTGATGGAGGAGGCTGCTGTCAGCTGTAATTACTGCGGTGTAAGTGTTACATCACTGCCACTGTTCAGCCGTATATAACCTTTATTTAAAACAGTCGACAGAGACAACAAAGTCCAACATCTGTAGCTCAGCACCAGAAGAAGAAAACACCAGAACAGTCAAAGAGGCGCTCTCACCTTCTTTCTTTCTCTTTAGCTTCAATGACAATAACGGAAAATCAGTTTATATTCTGCAGAAAAACCCTTGTTTAGCCGACGAGTGAAAATGGACATTTTTGCACAAAGATTCATGTTGAGTGATGTCATCTCTTCATCTGTCCACTAGTTTATTATTTATCGTTTTTCTGAGTGTTTTTCTTCTTTTCTACCCACTTCCTGCTGTAACACTGTGAATTTCCCCACTGTGGGACTAATAAAGGAATATCTTATCTTATCTGTTTTTAGGGCTGAGAGATCAGTAGAGTTTGAGCCATCGTTCATAACAAGACAGACCTCAAAAGAAAAAACAGCATTTGTATTTTATTCAAATATCTAAAGGACCTTTTGTTTCCTTCCCTCGTGATCGTGATCTGTCTTGCAGCTTAAACAAGCTGAAGTATCACATCAGATGTTTTAGACGTTGATATCTACTAACTTGTCAATTACAACATTAAGGACTTGTACGTACAGCTGTCGTGACTCTTCACTACTTCTGGATGTCCTCAGGGAGACTGTGGCCAAACTAAACCTAAATAAACGCTTTGAATCAGGTCAGTAACTGTGGCTATTATTGTGGATTTAACATCCTTTCAATGAGAGTAAAATTCATAAAAAGGTCCAAAAAGATAGAAGTGGAATAAACACAGTGTTTAAAATAGTCCGTTTGATCACTGACCCTGCTGATTCATTTTGTTCGTTCACCTCTACAGGTCAGTACAGGAAGGTCACAGTCGGAGGATGAATGATGCATACTGACGTATTATTTTGTTTTTCATAACTGTCTTCTTCTCTCCCACAATGAATAAATGTGAAATAAAAACCTCTTTTGTTTTCTTGCAAAGAGGGAAAACAACCAAGTCCTGAAAAACAAAACACAAGCAAATAAAAAGACATGAAAACTGAAGCGTTGAATTCCCATTAATCAGCTTCTCACTCTCTGGATCACACTTTAATTAATATGGAAACATTTTAAAGGGACACACACACACACACACACACACACACAAATAACAGCTACACACACACACACACACACACCTCAAAACAGTAAAAAACCTCTGTGTGACTTTGCAAAGTACTAATCAAATAAATTGATGTTGGCTCGCAGGGTTCAGAATTAATTACAGCATTAAACATTAGCTAAGTGGGGTAATATTCCAAGTTTGATAGTGCATAATTACTCTGCTGTTAATGATTCATGGGGCGTCGGCCTCCGTTAGAGCCGAGGAGAAACGATGGACACGAGCAAAAAAAAAAAAAACTGAGGAGGAACTTTATTGCCTCTTTGATGATGAACGTCAGAAACACTTCCTGAAGTCTTCATTTTCTGCACTTGAAGTTTGCATATATATTTTTTTTCAATGGCAAATAAGCTGCGATGCTAAATTCATATCAAACGAAATATAACATTGCAGAGCAGCTCAGACAGTGAAAGCGAACCTTGGGACTG
The DNA here is from genome assembly GCA_023238725.1 of Scortum barcoo. Classification (NCBI taxonomy): domain Eukaryota; kingdom Metazoa; phylum Chordata; class Actinopteri; order Centrarchiformes; family Terapontidae; genus Scortum; species Scortum barcoo. The sequence continues at coordinate 1,247,226 of CM041539.1, forward strand.
AAACGAATATTCACAAGCTTAAGATTTGACTTTTAAGTTATCCTTGCACCATAATATAAATGAGATTGTTGGAGTTTCTGTACTTTTATCTCTCCCATCCATTAAAATTAAGATCAACTTTATTAAGTCCAGCAGCAGAAGTTAGGGTAACAACAAATGCAAAGAAGAACCTTAAATAACTCAAATAACATGCACATTATAAGAAACCAAAATAAAGTACTAAATCATAAAAGTGCACAGAAACAAAAGGAGAACTTTAAAATAAGTAAAGGCAAATAAACATGTACTGTAACCAGGTGGAAAGCAAACTGCACATTTCCATGAACTGTTATAAGCATTTTTTTTTTTTTTAACATAAAAAGTCAGTCAATACGCAGATGACACCACTTTGTGCTGTGGTGCCTCATGTCCTGTGGGAATTTTCAGCTTTCAGTCAGGTAACAAGATAATGTTTATTAGTTTGTTTTTTAAATTAAAATCAAGTCAAAGAAAATTTAAAGGGACCACTGACTTATACAATTAAAAGCCTTCAGTCTGAAGACATGTTAAAAAAATAAAAGCCCACATAAAACAAAACAGAGAAATACAGATGTTTATTTGTCTGAATTTCAGCTCTTAATATTTCTTAACATGTGTGTTTTTTGTTTGTGTGTACATAAGTCCAACTGAGTGTGAGTGCAAAAATTTTATGTGTGTGTGTATGTTTGTTATGTGTGTGTATATTTGTGTGTGTGAGGATAGAGCTAGTCTCCAGTTGACAGGACTAGTGTGTTATCAGTCAGATGAATGGGGACCAATCTCTATTGTCAGTAGAATAGCATGAACACACACACACACACACACACACACACACACAGTGGCCATATCCAGGACACTTTCCTTGTCAACAGCTCAGAGGATGACAAATGAACAGTCCATTATGAACTGTTTGCCACAGAGTGTGTGTGTGTGTGTGTTTGTGTGTGTGTGTCAGTCAGCCGGGGCCCTGATAGATGGTGATTTATTAGGCAAAACAAAACACAGAACACTGAAAGCAATCACATCATCTGGACGAGAGAGAGAGAGAGAGGGGGTATGAGAGATGAACTAATATATCATTTATATTATTAATTTACTTTATGCTTTCAATATTTAAATTTGTTTTTAGCCACTGTGCGTATTTATAAGTGTGGTTTTGACATTGGAAAACTTTCACATGATGATTTGGGCTTTTTGGATGTGTTTTTCTTAAATGTATTATGTTTAATGTGCACGCTGACACTTTGGTTCAACTTCCAACAAAAACTTTGTGCAATTTTCCAAACCGAAAGATACAAACAAACTGCTGGAATCTGCAAAACTTGACTGAAAAATCTCGCAGGATCGGAGAAGACTCAGTCAAGACACAGTCAGACGGGTTAAAATAAGTAAAAGAGTCGCTCATTTTCTGAGACACTGAGAAACAGCAGAGGTATGAGGAAATGCACAGAAATGATGCTGCCATGTGCACGAAGAAAAATACACACAGAACTAAAATAATAAACTTAGTAATAAAATAAAATATAGATCTAAAATGAGAATAAAACAACTAAATTAAATATATAACAAAGGATAGTCATATTTAATTTACTACTAATACTTTGAACTTGAAGTATTTTGCTTTCACTCTTATATTTTTCTACCTACTATGTGTTGTTACACGTACATAGTACGTTACGTTTATTTTTCTACTTTTTGAGCTGCTGTTATTTTATTTTATTTATATTTTTCTATCATTTGAGCTGCTGTCTGTTCTTTTGTATTCTGCGTACGTACGGAGTGAGTGCTGTAAAACCGGAGTCAAATTCCTTGTATGTGTTTTTTATATTCTGACACATTCCTTTTATACGAAAACCTTCGTTTGAAGCATGTCGCACACTCGCTGTTAGTCGTACAGGTTCACAAACGGCAGCTTGTTCATCTGCATCCAGGTTAAATGCTAAATAGCTGCGTTTATATAATGCTCTCATTCACAGAGGGTCATCATCACTTCGACATGTGGAAAATAAAATCTGGAGATCGTATCGACTCTTCGATAATTTGACGAGCTGCTCTGACTCCTGAGCCACAGCGCCCCCTGGATGACTTTATATGTAACCGTACCTTTAGTTTGATGCAGGTGATCATGTTGTTGGATATTTTTATTGATCTTATTCAGAAATGCACCTTTGGATGTAAACAGAGACACTGATGAGAGAGTTTCCGTCTGTCCGTCTGTCTCTGAGTCGTACTGACAGAAGGATCGTCATCGGTGGGATCAACATCTCAGAGTGTGTGTGTGTGTGTGTGTGTGTGTGTGTGTGTGTGTGTGTGTGTGTGTGTGTGTGTGTGAAGGGATAAACAGGCCTTTTCAAAGCTGTCATAAATCACTGGACACTGAAGAGCTTCTGAGTGTGTGTGTGTGTGTGTGTGTGTGTGTGTGTGGTTTTAACCCCCAGAGAGGGACAGAAAGTAAGAGATCCTTCACCATGAATCATCACACACACACACACACACACACACACACACACACACACACACACACCTTCTGTCTCAGTGTCCCAAATCACTAAAGCTTCTTCAACCTGCTGACTTGTTAAAGCAAAACCTAAAACACACACACCTGACACCATAGTGGTGTGTGTGTGTTTTGTCGTTCATCATCTTTCACTTTTTTTGCACAAATCATCCCTCCTCTCTCTCGCCCTTTTTTTTTCTCTCTCTCCCTCAGGAGTGATGCTGTGGAGCGATGAGTGTAGGTGAGGTGCATTCTGGGTACTTTACAGAGTCATGAGACACACACACACACACAAGGTTGAAACACCAAATCACACACTTAAGCCTGTGGAGGGTGGAGGGTGGGAGGGTGGGACATGTATGTTTTTAAACACACACACACACACACAGGATTAAGTTCATGTGCTGGTTTCGTGTCAATGTGTTGGTTCAGCGGAAATTTACAGCGAGACTGCAAACAAGGTTTCCAGACACACACACACACACACAGACACACAACACATACACACAGACACACACACACACACACAGTCATCTGTTTGTGTTCGATCTGTTGGACAAAGGTCACAACTTTTTGCTCTTTTGTCTTTTGTTTGAATTTGTGACTTGTGACCATTTATTTTGTCCACAACAAGCCACCGTAGACTCTCCCTGCTGGTCACCACTAGAGGGCGAAAACCTCCACACATATTACCGTCACTTTCTATCTATCAAGAAATGTTCAGTGTTTTTCTCCTTTTGCTAATTCTGACTCACGTTAATGAAGCTCAACACTTTCTGCAGATGTTTCAAATTAAAATCTGTCCACAAAAAAGAGAGATTTTATTTTTTTAGCTGCAGGGGAGCTTTTAATATGACACATCTTGCACAGGAAGTATTGAGTTTCAAGTTGAAAACAGTGTTGTTGTGAATGACGTGTTAGTGATGTATTAAAGTCATCTAACTGGTGGAGTGCTCGTCTTGTCTAAAGCTGAACAAAAATCTACAAAAATAAACAAAAATAAACAGCTATAATGTCAATGATGAACAAACTAATTAACCTTCAGCAGCAGCAAACACAACACTATGTTCATGTTTGAAGCACACACTTTATATCAGATCAAGTTAAATAAAGTATGTGTCTATTGACGGCGTGAATAAACATTATACATCTAAAGGTTGTTTTTTTTTTTTTAATTTACCTAACCAAGTCAACATCACAGCAGCTAGCTGAGGCTACTATGTGGCTCAGTCACAGAAATATTGTTTTAATTCGTTAATTATTTACAGTGTTTAACCACAGCTGTGTTTGACCTTTCTATTTACAGCAGCAGTTAGTGATAAAACTTCAATTTTGAGCCTTTATTGAGCCTTCGATTCAGGCATCAAACACCATGATAAGACATTTACACTTTATGTAGTGTACGTTTTTTGTGCATATAATCATGTCATTGGCACAAAAAAGTCTCTATAACTACTATTATTTGCACTTACTACCACAGAATATTTAACATAAACTAACTACTGATGGTAGAATAATAATAAGAGGCATGATTCATTCTCAGTGAAACAAATATAGTCAGAGTTTTGTCTGTTTTCTCTGCTGTTGAGCAACAATTGCTCATCATTTAATGACAAAAAGAGGTGCAGAACAAAAGCAAACGTCTCTCCAAGCTAACTAGCTCGTTAGTCTGAGCTTGGTGAGTCTGCAGTTTCTTCAAGAGACATATTCGTACCACTGACCTCTCATAACTGCATATTAGCAGTTTATACTTGGACAGTGAACGCAGCACAAATAAACATTCAGGGGATCTGAAAAAAACTGACAGACAACAAAAAGGAAAGACGACGCTGAGAAAGAGAAAACTGTCTTTTCGTGGTTTTGTTTTGTTTGCACACACTCACACACACACACCAGCATGAACACACACACAGATTTAGGCGAGCAGCTGATTTGTCGGTCGTCTTTCTGTTTTTATCTGCCCGATCAGTCGTCTCTCTCTCATTCTCACAATCCACTGAGTGCGCTAAAAAAACCCGAAAATCTCTCCTCTGTTCTCCCCAAATCTCACAACAATGGCGGTCTTTGAGCGTTTGCGTTTAGAGCGAGGGCCCCAGACACGATAAGCTTGGTGTCGAACGTCCAAACGCTGAGGCCAATCCCTGCCTCCCAGTGCATTATGGGACTGTGATAAGGACACAATGGAGGAGCGCTTTTATCACGTCGCTCATGCTAATACGTCCACCGCTGCTTATTCCTTTTTAACTGAGAAGATTTCATTTGTTTAGCGTGTTAATGACTCACACACACCTTCAAGAGGAGAGCGAGTGTGTGTGTGTGCTCGAGGCGAAGTCTCATCCATCAGGCGAAAAGGTCCTAAGGGCACACACACACACACACACTTATGGCCCTTGAGGTTATACAAAGTGTGTGTGTGTCAGTCTCGAGGCCACTTTTCTTTATAAATGTGTGTGACAGGCGCTTAAAGGTGTGCGTGTGGTTTTTCAAAAATAAGTGAATAAAACGATTCATATATAGAAAGCAGAAGAAACAGATTAAAATATGCAGAACATTTTGCAGAAACATAACGCCGCCATGATTGTTTATAGTTCATTAATTGTCTGCTAACTGTCTGCAGATTTGATTTGTTCCTTCAACATTTGTGCTCGTGGCTCTTTGGACAGAGATGTTCCTCCACTTTGGATCAAACTAAAATATCCCAACAGTTATGGTTTCCTGTACTTTATGCACAAACACCTGTAGAACTACAAACACTCCCATCATCCTCGGCTGTTTTTCGTTCTTATTAATAAATTACTTTTCATCATCATCAAGTGTCTGTATAAGACACTTGGTGAAGGAAAATTAAAGAGCCTAGGGAGGCGTCCAGGGGGCATCCAAAACAGATGCCCAAGCCACCTCAGCTGACTCCTCTCGATGTGAAGGAGCAGCGGCTCTACTCCGAGCTCCTCCCGAAAGTGACCGAGCTTCTCACCCTATCTCTAAGGGAGCGCCCAGCCACCCTGCGGAGGAAACTCATTTCGGCCGCTTGTATCAATTTCTTGATCTTGTCCTTTCGGTCATTACCCAAAGTTCATGACCATAGGTGAGGGTGGGAGCGTAGATTGACCGGTGATAAATTAAGACCTTCGCCTTTCGGCTCAGCTCCTTCTTCACCACGACGGTCTGATACACCGACAGCATAACTGCGGACGCTGCACCAATCAACGCCTGTCAATCTCACGCTCCATCTTTCCCTCACTCGTGAACAAGAGATACTTGAACTCCTCCACTTGAGGTCGAGAACCATGGCCTCGGATTTGGAGGTGCTGATTCTCATCCCAGCCGCTTCACACTCGGCTGCAAACCGCTCCAGTACATGCTGAAGGTCCTGGCTTGATAAAGCCATCAGGACAACATCATCCGCAAAAAGCAGAGATGAAATCCTGTGGTTCCCAAACCGGACTCCCTCCGGCCCCTGGCTACGCTACGCCTAGAAATCCTGTCCATAAAGATTATGAACATGACCGGTGACAAAGGGCAGCCCTGCCGGAGTCCAACATGCACTGGGAACAGGCTCTGACTTACTGCCGGCAATGCGAACCAAGCTCCTGCTCCGGTCGTACAGAGACCGAACAGCCCTTAGCAAAGGCCCCCGGACCCCATACTCACGGAGCACTCCCCACAGAATACCACGAGGGACACAGTCGAATGCCTTCAAGGACCTTGCGAACTATCTCAGTGACTTCAGCTCGGGTGATGGACGAGTCCACTTCAGAGTCCTCAGCCACTTCCTGGAAGGCAAGTCGGTGGGATTGAAGAGATCCTCAAATTATTTCTTCCACCGTCCGACAATGTCCCCAGTTGAGGTCAACAGCTCCCCACCTGCACTGTAAACAGTGTTGGCAGAGTACTGCTTCCCCCTTCTGAGGCGCCGGACGGTTTGCCAGAATCTCTTCGAGGCCTGACCAATAGTCCTCCTCCATAGCCTCACCGAACTCCTCCCAGACCCGAAGTTTTTGCCTCCTAGGACCGTCCCGGGCTGCTGTGGCTTGCTTGGCCTGCTGGTACCTGTCAACTGCATCTCAGGAGTCCCACAGGCCAACATGGCATGGCCTGATAGGACTCCTTCTTCAGCCTGACAGCATCCCTTACTTCCGGTGTCCACCACCACCGGGTTCGGGGGATTGCCACCACACGACAGGCACCAGAGACCTTGCGTCCACAGCTTCGAACTGCCTGCGTCGACAATGGAGGCAGAGAACATGGTCCACTCGGACTTAATGTCCCCAGCCTCCCTCGGAATCTGTGAGAAGTTTCCTGGAGGTGGGAGTTGAAGACCTCCCTGACAGAGAGCTTGGCCAGACGTTCCCAACAGACCCTCACAAAAGAACACATCCGCTTGGGTTCAGATCGGGGAGGCTGTTCCTCTGCCGATCACGCCCCTCCAGGTATCACTGTCGTTGCCCACGTGAGCGTTGAAGTCCCCCAGTAGAACAATGGAGTCCCCAGTCGGAGCACTATCAAGTACCCCTCCCAGGGACTCCAAGAAGGCCGGGATACTCTGTACTGCTGTTCGGCCCGTAGGCACAAACAACAGCAAGAGACCTATCCCCAACCTGAAGGTGCAGGGAAGCGACCCTCTCGTTCACCGGGGTGAACTCCAACACATGGCGGCTGAGCTGGGGAGCTATAAGCAAGCCCACACCAGCCCGCCGCCGCTCACCCTGGGCAACTCCAGAGTAGTGGAGGGTCCAGCCCCTCTCAAGGAGCTGGGTTCCAAGAGACCCTAAGCCATGCGTGGAGGTGAGCCCGACTGTCTCTAGCCGGTACCTCTCAACCTCCCGCACGAGCTCAGGCTCCTTCCCCCCCAGCAAGGTGACATCCCATGTCCCTATGGCTGAGCCAGAGTTTTGTCCAGTCCAGGGATTGGGTCGTCGAGGTGGGTGAGGCCCCGACCACGACTGCTACCCAAACCACATTGCACCGGCCCCTCATGGACCTTCCTGCGGGTGGTGAGCCTACTGGCCTACTGGCCCACGCGTCACCATTTCGGGCTGAGCCTGGCCGGCCAGGTCCCGTGGGCAAAGACCCGGCCACCAGGCGCTCGCTTGCGAGCCCCAACCCCAGGCCTGGCTCTCATCACATCCTTTTGACCTGGTGCGCTCAACTTTCTTTATTTTTAGGTTGAAGTTTCTGTCAGTATCAATTATCTGTATTATATTTGTAAAAGATGCTTTGATGAGAAGCTTTGGTGTATTTTTTAAATCTGAATTTGAACGAATGGATGAAAAAGAGACGAGAGAGGCGAACAGTGGAGGAGGAGGGAGAGATGGGGGAAGGGACAGGATCCTCTCTCCACTAAACACTAATATACGAGCCTGCAGCCATAATAAAAGTATATTTATTATAAATATCCTCCATTCATTTTTCCAGCAGCGTTTACAGCCGGCAGTAAGCAGCCATTTTAATACGGCGGCTCCACTCTGAACATTTCTCAGCTGAAGGACCCTGCTCACTCCGAGCTGGTTTCAAGTGTGTCTGCTGGAAAAGAGGCAAATAAAAATCATCTTTGTTGTTTTATCGTCCACCAACACGCCCGAGGATAAAACGTCTGCAGAGCTCCTCCTCCGTTTGGATTAAACTTCATTTTAAACGTGACGTCTCTTCAAAAACATGAGAATTAATGTCGTAATTCTCGTCAGTTTTGAGGGGAAATTTAAGACAAACAACAATGCAAACGTGCAAAAGTAAAAGTGAAAAGCTAAACATGAAACTGAAATTAAGTTCGGGGTGTGAGATCGAAAGTTTTTAGGTAAATCCTCTGTGATGTCTGATGAGCGAATAATCAAAGAAGAAGAAGAAGAAGAAGAGAGGAAAACAAGCTGTTGTAATAGACTGCAGAGGGATCGATATTAATTCAACATCAAGACGTCCTGATTAAAAAACACGAGACTGACAACTTTCAACACACTGCAGCAGACAGAGTGTGTGTGTGTGTGTGTGTGTGTGTGTGTGTGTGTGTGTGTGTGTGAGCATATACGTCAAATAATTCATTAAAACATCTCCAGCATCAAAGATGAGAGAAGTCAGAACATCGTCATCAATACACAGTGAACAACAAGAAACAGTGTGTGTGTGTGTGTGTGTGTGTGTGTGTGTTTGCAGCAGGACTCAGCTCAGTCCTTTTTTTTTTATTTGTCTTTAATTTTCTATAAATGGGAATGTGTGTGTTTGTCTGCTACTCACGTGTTGATACTGTTCTCAGTGGACAACCGTGTGTGTGTGTGTGTCTACAGGGCAATTAATTGAGCAGCGATTGAAATGCGTCGCTGCAGCCCGTTGCCATGAGCCCCTACAAGGCTTTAAATGCAGACAAACACACACACACACATAGAAATGCTAGAATACAATACATAGAAAAACATCGAGCCATGTCACAACACACACACACACACACACACACACACACACACACTCGCTGGTGTTCCCTCAGGATCTCCACATTCAGCTGCTGTGACCTTGACGAGAGAACACAAACTGCTGCTCGCTCTCTCTCTCTCTCTCTGTGTGTTTTTCTACCTTGATCGTCCTCTCTGTTTTGTATCTTATATTATCATCTCTTCTTTCTCCTCTTCAGTCTCTTTGCTTATTTTCATTTCTGTCTCCAACTTCATCTCACTCTCTTTGCTTCCATTTTGACTCTTTTGTTTCTGTTTCACTATTTTGAGCATTTCCTTCTGTCTTTCCCTCTTTCCTTCTCTTTCCATCCTTTCCGTCTTTCTTTCTCTCTTCCTTCTTCTTTCTTGTTTCTCTTAAATATAAATGTATATATTTCTATGCCTATCTAGTTGTTTCTTTCTTGTTTTTATTTTTGCGTTAGTTTTGTATTTTTTCATTTGAAAGTAAAAATAAATATTTTTGTATTATTTATTATGTAATTAAGTATGCAAGTAAAAGACTGACTTAAGATAGAGAGTTGAAGAATATTTATGTCTCTTCCTTTTGATTTCCATCCTTCTTTCCTTCGTTCCTTCTGTCTCTCTTCTTTCTTTCTTTCTTTCTTTTTTACTGTAGTATCCATCCCTCCGTTAATCCATCTTTCTTCCCGTCTCCCTCCTTCTTTAATGAACGACATGAAAGTGTTGAACAGAACAAACGTGTTGATGATTCAGTGATTCTTAGAGGAGGATTTTATGTTTTATGTTCTGTGAGCGGACAAAACAAACATCACGGCCTCCCAGCTGCTAACATGCATGGGGGGGGCGGGGCTTATGAGCTGTACTGCAGCCAGCCATCCACCAGGGGGCGATCCAGATGTTTTAGCTGTCATCCATCTTTATAAACAGTCTGTGGGAGATACTGTGACGTCCTCTGCACTGATTCACCTCCCTGTCTGTTCGTCTTTTAGGTGGATTCGGTGCCATCTCGTGTTTTTGGCCATTTTCTTACGTACTCGGTCGCTTTAGCTTAATAAATTGCTTTGTGTAACCTTTGAAAGTGTGTGTCTCATTTTCATCGTGACCCTCTGAGCCGGGCTGTGACACCATCAGAGGGTGAAATCTGACGCTGATGTATAAATCAAAACTGTGTGTAAAATACCAAAGCCATTGCAGCACACACACGCACACACACGCACACACACACACACAATGAGATTTACAAAATGTCACACTGTTCCTTTAAGTACAGTGCTTAACTTCCTGTTCCTTTACACCTCTGCAGTCAACACACACACACACACACACACACACACACAGGTGACAGCAGCTCCCTCAGTGGAGTTTTCAAGGACTCAACAGCTACTGTCTTTCACCTTTTCTCGCATGCACACACACACACACACACACACACACACACACACTATCTAGTAACAAAAGTACACAAACACACAGAGAAGAAAAGCACAAATACACACTTTTGTGGGAGAGTTGTACACATTATTACAGAGACACGCCAACATACACAAAAACCCCCCCACAAAATCTACAAGTGAATAAACACACTTTAATGCACACACACACACACACACACACAGTGACACAGTGCTGTCAGAGAGCAGAGTGAAGTCTCAGCGCTGCGACTCGTCTGTCTGTTCACGTTAGCGAGTTTTAATATTCAAAACCTCTCAGGGAGCCTCAGGAGCCTCCAAACTGAACATGAAACAGGCAGTAAAACACAGCTTTTATACACACACACACACACACACACAGTGCAGAGAGGTTTTTTCAAAAAGTACTTTCCCTTTCAAGACGACACAACACGATGCCAGAAATCTCCAGAAACCTGAAGACAGGCGTGTTTTTAACAGATGTGACTTCTGAAAAATGAACCTTTGTCTTTTTACAGGAGAGTCAACCTTACTGCTGCTCAGAGTCAAACCTGGTTTAAAACGAGACAGAAACACAGCTGGACAGAAAATAAAATATTTTTCTACTCAAATTTTTTAATTGATTTTAAGTAAAAGCAGCAATAAAAGTCCTGCATTCAAGATTTTAGCACCAGAATCAAAACGTAAAACATTAATCAAAACTTAAAGTACCAAAGTAAAAGTCATCATTATGCTGACTGACTCATTTTAGGTGATATATATTATTACATCATAATTACTGATGCATTAATGTGTTCATGCATTTTAATGGGATCAATATCTTAATATGTAATATAATAATCATAATTTATTAGCTGATTATATTTGGCATCATGAATCTGAATCTGCAAAGTAACTTAAGTTGTGAAATAAAGTGAAAAGTAAAATTTTTGCCTTTAAAATGTAGTTGAGTATGAGTATAAAGGAGTCTAAAGGAGCATAAAATGACAAATAAAGCACAAATATATCAAAACTATATTTGAGTAAATGTACTTAGTTACTTTTCACCACTAATGTGTGCTGCCTCCAGGAAATAGTCCTGTGCTCTTATTTTGAAGTCCAACATAATAAAAGCTCTTGTTAGCATGCGTATATACAATAAATACTGTATCTATATTCTTTATTTCACATTGCTGAATTTTTAATATGTGATTTAAAAAAGTAAAACATAAATAAATGTTGAAGTTTTACAGAAGTGAAGTGTTGTCTCGCCTCTCTCACTGAGGAGAAGTTTTGGACAACACGTTTTTTTTTTCTCCCCGACGGCATCGATAGCTGCTTCTCGGTATCTGCAGAACAACCGGGGAGCCCCCGCTGCCGTCGCCTTTTGGGCTGCGTCTGATTATGTATGAGTTGTCTATTAGATAGGGATTTAGGGAACATGAGCTATACTGTATATCTGGATATGATCTGAGGACAATCTGTGGGCTTCAAACAGAGACGGAGACGCCGGCTGACGGAGAGGCTTCACTATCTGAAATGACTGTTTGTTTTCAATTTCACATTCCAGCTGATTTCGTCTGGATCGGGGCACAGAGAGGTTATTACTGACGCAGACGAGCCCGCAGGACCGGAGAGAGAGAGTGTGTGAATGTGTGGATAGGTAAGTGAGTGTGTGTTTGTGTGCAGTGTTTTATGTACCACATCGCTGAAACGAAGGTGTGCAACATACGAATCCTCCAAGAATGGACTCTGTGTTTGTGTCAAAGGGTGCAGGTGCACAGGTGTGTGTATATATATATATATATATATATATGTATTGTGTCTCCAAATATATGAAAGATGTATACGAGCAATTTATTATTTACATTTCCATAAATCCAGGGAGGTTGTGGAAGTCTGAGAAAAAAACAGAAAAGACTTGTTCCTGCTCAGGAAGAAGCTCCAACACTGCAGCTCTTTTTTAATCAGACCTAACCTGCCTGGAGAACAATCACATCTTTCACACTTTTACTGATTTTTAACAAGTCTTCTCTGTTAAAACTTTAATAATCCTGAAATGAAAATAAATCTTAAGGCTCCTCTAGAGTTGACAATGACGAGCCAACTAAGCTTCATGTGTAAAATTGGTGAAATCTGCCTTTCAATCTGAGCACTGCTGAAAATATGAACACTCAACAGTCTCTCTTCTTCTCTCAATTCCTACATTTTTCTTCTCTAACATGCATCCACAACAAATATATATATATTTGTATTGGCCAACAGGTTGAATGAATGCAGCTTTAAATATTAAAATAGCAATTTTAAAAATGTAAAATCTGTCCTGTGGGTGGCGATAGAGGAGAAGTCATAAGGTTAAAAATCAAAATAATATTCTCTCTGGACTGCAGACGTTCATCTTTACTGTTAAATAAGATGAAATAAAAACATTTTTACTGTGTCGAGTGTATTTTTAGGTGAAAATCTGTAATAACTAAAAAACAAAGAACATGAAATATACTGTGGTGCATCTGCAAAGAGCAAGCCTGAATGTGTTTGTTGATGTTGTGTCTGTTATATTTGAAGCTGTATGTGTGTGTGTGTTTGTGTATAAAAGCCTGAGTATATCTATATGTGTGTGTGTGTGTGTCTCCTATCAGTTAGACAAGCCATTATTCTTGGCTGACAGCGCTCAGCTCCTGCTCCTCTGCCAGGTAATGAATTCTCCTCCAGATAAAGAAAATAAAAATCATCTTTAATTTCTCCGCCTCGCTGTTGTGTAAACTCTGATTCTTTCCGCCCGGGTGCGTTGGATTCGCCGCCCCGCTGCTCCCTGCCTGCCCGTCGCCTCACTCAGCCTGCCTACAAGCGAGGAGAGATGATGATGATGATGACGACGGCGGCGAAGCAGACGATCGGCCGTGGATAAAAGAGCCGATGTGGAATATGATGGATAAACGGACGCCGCAGTGAAGAGTGTGCAGATAGAAATAAAGACATAAACACAGACAGGTGGAGACATTTTCTGCAAGCACAAATATTCACACGATAGACAGCCTTTATTTTGGACATAAACTGTGAGGTGAGCCATCATTAAATGTTGACTCAGATCACGTGCTGCTTAAAGAAAGATGAAATCACAACATGTTTCACCTGATGTGTGTAAGTGAAACTGAACTCGGTCGCTGGATTCAACCAACCAAACGATGCATTTGCTGCACGACCTTGTCAAAATAAAAGTTATCTCCCAGCTTCAAGCCCTTCAAAATCTCTGTGAGCTTTGACTTTTAATCTTCCCTCTCTGACACCAGAAACAAATATTCCATTCATGTTGAAATAAAAGACATTTTGCAGCATGCAGCAAGAGTTGGGCCTTTTGAAATGGATCCTGCTCACTTGATGACACAGCTGCCTGAAAGTCTTGGCCACATGATTCAACCCTGCTTCCTAAAAATTTTATTTTTATTCTGCTTCTTTACAACAGAAAATTAGTTTTTAAAGAAACATAATTCTGCTGAGACTACAACATATTGAGGAAACATTAATAAAGATATACACAGTGGACAAAATTGTTGGTAACCCTCCATTAAGATGTAGATGATTATAATAAAAGAAATGCATGTCTAAATTTAGTTGATTTGCATCATTTGAGAACAAGAAGGAACAGAAGAGGACCGAGGACCTAACCTTGAGGAACTCCATGTGATTTATATTCCCAACTGTAACTACAAACACACTGAAAACAAAGAGAGACTTTTAGATTGTGAATCTATTTCCACATCAGACTCAAACAACGAGCCCGAAGACTGATAAGACACACACACACACACTCGTCCCTACAGTGTGCTGCGTTTGTTTTACACCCCATCTGCTCGCCCTCCCTGCCATCCCATTACAGTTAAACTACAGCTGAGCTCTACGGGCGCAGACGGGGAACAAAAAGGACGTTCACCAGCAGCAGACTGACACCTTTTTAACTCAGACAGCTGCAGCACCGAGAGCAGGTAGGAAAAAAGTGATTTTTATATAAATATACAATCTTTATGAACACTATAACTCCAACAAACATTTTTCCTACATCAAATAACCTAAAGAAAAGAGGTTTTAAAAATACAAGTAAATTCTTTCAATACTTGCATTACGTCATGTTTTTAGAAATATTAGACAAAAAATTTAACTTTTCTGTGTCTGCATTTAGATCTTCTGAGACACACTGCTCAGTTTTTGCGACAATAAATGTCTATAAAATCTCCAAAAATAACTAAAACATAATGAACCACCATGATGTAAACCCTCTGAGCTGCTATAAGAACAATAATAAACTATTCCAGCTTAGAAAAAGTAAAAACTGCTTTAAAGAAAGTAAACTTATTGCTGTGTTCCTCCTTGATAACCTGTTCAGCGTTCGTCTGTGAACTCATTCTGAGTTTGAACTTTTAAATCCAAACAGGTGTTGTTTTTTTATGACAGCGCTGATATCGACTCTGCAGCAGAAAATGCTTCCTGATCTCTGGAAAATCACCTCCGGCCTCTCGCAGTCACATCCGCTGTGTTTTCCTGCTCTTCCTCCATAGGCTCTGTGACATTAGAGATTAATGTTCGAGTCGTCTCCTCTGCAGCTCGTCGTGGCGAACAGAAGAAGCTCGGCGACACCGAACGAGTTTCCCGCTGCTGAACAAACACTCAGAAATAAAGAGTCGAGTTTCGTTCTCGCTCTGTTGTTTCTGTCGCCGCTGCATCGCTCTCCAGGAAGCAGCTGCTGATGAGGTTTGAGACATTTTCCCTCCGAGGCAGCTCATTGTGGAGAAAATGTCAACAGGTTCAAACACTACAGACGCCTCAGTCTAATAAATATCGGCTCACTCACGGCGGCTCGACAGACGAACCCCCAACGTTCAGGTGGGGCTCAAGTCTACATCCATTTACATCTTACTCCGAACTAAGAAGGACATCAGTAATAACAGACTGAAAATTTAGATAAAACATATTTATTCTTACTTTCAGGAGGAGTTAAAACATTTTAGGAACTTTCTTCTTCCAGAAACAGGCAACAGGAGGTGAGTTTTTATGACCTGGAGTCATAATGTGTGTTTGTATTTTGAGAGCGTGTCTGATGTTTTGTGCTGTCGGACCTCCCAACCTGAGGGTGGCGCTGTGGCTGCTGATTGGATGGGAGACTGATGGCGCCTACTTTAAAATGATGAAGGCCGGTTGCAGTGCTGTAACGAGTTGTTTAGTGGATCGTTGTCAATGTGCTAAATTATTGCTCTGATGTAAATCTTCTAAAAACAAGCAGTCCAGGTAATTATAGGGTGGAAAACCTTTTCTGTTTTTACACTTTTTCTCCTGTTCATGTATTTTCTTTGGTTTATTTTTTTGGATCAGGCAAGTTAGTTTTTTTTTTTTTTTTTTTAACAGATTGTGTTTATTGTCACATTGTGTGTTTATTATTTCCGTCTGTACCATCATTTATGAATGGTTCACTTCACTCTCACAGCGCCTCGAAAGTCTTCGGTGGGAATAAAACCTTCATTTGACCACAGTCACAGTTTAATGATGAATGCTAATAATCCCTTTTGCAATACTAGATATTAGATAATATTAGACTCTTGTGTTTAATTTACTTAACATTTATCAGGGTTACAGAATCTGAGAGAAATTATCATATTTTTATTTGTATGTCACCAAAAGGGGTGACACTGCTGCAAATACTCATGACAATATCCTAATATATTTATACAAATGTAGTTTTCAGACTGTCAGAGTTGAATAAAGCCGTCTGTCTGCAGCTCTCTCGGGGCTGAAATCACCTGACATGTCCGCTGATTCACCGTAATTGCAGAGGATGTTTCTTTTTCGTGATTTTAATTCGAACCTCTGGCACAAATTACCCCCCGGGTCGCCTGATAACACTAATCCTGCTCCAATTGAACTCCTGAACAGTCGCTTTGTTTTTCTTCTTCTTTGAGGTGTCTGCTTCTTCTTTGGGGGAAAGTTTTCTATACTTTTTGACTTGTTTTAGACTCTTCAGAGACAGCTCAGCAAAATGTATCATCAGTTTGAACGTGAATACAAAACGCTCGGCTGTGATTCATTAGAGAGGACGTCAGGAGGATTTGGTCTTTACTTGAAAACTTGAAAACAAAATCTGCCTGTTCGTCATAAACAGACTCACACGTTCTCCACCGGCTGTTTAACTCGGGTTTCATCCAACCGTCAGAGTCGACCCTAAACGCCGTGAGAGGAGTTTCCACAAAGATAATTTAGTCTGCAGGAGCCGGAGAATCAAATTGCGCTCTGCTAAACAACTACACATCCTCACTAATCTGTTTCTTCTTTGGCTCCGAGCTCCTGCAGCTGAGCCTCACCTGTTGCTCCGACACGCTCCCGCAATTTAATACCTGCTCATTCATTTAGAGCCACGAACGAAACACCTGCGTCAGCGGCGGAGGTGTAAACGGCCTTTTACACAGAGAGGGGACAAAAACAGAGACGCCCCTGATGAAATAACAACAACCTACAAAGTGAAATCAAGACGAAGACTGAGAGAGGAAATCGAGGGTGCAGAAAATGGAGGAGAACAGATGGATGATGGGAAAATGTGGGATGCAGGAATGAGAAGAGATGCTGCATGAACTCGAGCCAGGAGTGTGGAAGTTATTTAATGGAATAAAACAAGCAGTGATGGAGAGAGGACGAGGAGGAGGACGAGGAGGAGGAGGAGGAGGAGGAGACCTGCTGCCCTCCATCAGCGAGCGGAGACGCCTCAGACATCACACACCGCCGTGATGCGTTCAAGGCCTGTTTGAAAAGTTCCCGTTTTCATTTCAGGAAGGAGAAACAAATCAGGTTCCTGTTTGCTCTTTAATTTATTTTCTTACCTGGTTACAGCTGTGTGTGTGTGTGTGTGTGTGTGTATGTGTGTGTGTGTGATTGTTTTCTGTATGTGTGTGCACCTTTACAGTACAGGACTGTGTGTGTGTATATGTGTGTGTATGTGTATGTATGCATGTGTGGGTGGTCTAATGGCGGCCATTGACAAACATGAGCTGTTTCACTCCTCCTGTCTCTGCCCATGTGTTCCATTAAAAACACTATCGATCCACACACACACACACACACACACACACACACACACACACACACACACACACACAGTGAAAAGCGATGATAATCAGAAACAGAGTTAATACATCGCTCAGTTTTCAGCTACAGAAAAGAAATAAAAAGGTTGGAGACTCAGCTGACATTTATTCTGTAGTTATGAAACACACCTACACCTGTCTGTGTGTTCACCTGTCTGTGTTTGTCTGTCTGTGTGATCACCTGTCTGTGTGTTCACCTGTCTGTGTTTGTCTGTCTGTGTGACTGTCTGTCTCCTGTCTGTGTTCACCTGTCTGTGTGATCACCCGTCTGTGTTCGTCTGTCTGTGTGATCACCTGTCTGTGTGTTCATCTGTCTGTGATCACCTGTCTGTGTTCGTCTGTCTGTGTGATCACCTGTCTGTGTGTGTGTTCACCTGTCTGTGTGATCACTGTCTGTCTGTGTTTTCACCTGTCTGTGTTTGTCTGTCTGTGTGATCACTGTGTGTCTGTGTGTCACTGTCTGTGTGTCTGTCTGTGTGATCACCTGTCTGTCTGTGTTCACCTGTCTGTGTGATCTGTGTTCTGATCACTCTGTGTGATCACCTGTCTGTCTGTCACCTGTCTGTGTTCACCTGTCTGTGTTTGTGCCCTGTCTGTGTGATCACTGTCTGTCTGTGTTCACCTGTCTGTGTTTGTCTGTCTGTGTGATCACCTGTCTGTGATCCTGTCTGTCTGTGTGATCACCTGTGTGTCTGTCTGTTTGTCTGTCTGTGTGATCACCTGTCTGTGTGTGATCACTGTTTGTCTGTCTGTTCTGTCTGTCTGTGTGATCACCTGTCTGTGTGTTCACCTGTCTGTGTGATCACCTGTCTGTGTTCCTGTCTGTGTGATCACCTGTCTGTGTTTGTCTGTCTGTGTGTTCACCTGTCTGTGTTCATGTGTCTCCTGTCTGTCTGTCTGTGTGTGTCCTGTCTGTGTGTTCACCTGTCTGTGTTTGTCTGTCTGTGTGTTCACCTGTCTGTGTTTGTCTGTCTGTGTGATCACCTGTCTGTGTCTGTCTGTGTGTTCACCTGTCTGTGTTTGTCTGTCTGTGTGATCACCTGTCTGTGTGTTCACCTGTCTGTGTTTGTCTGTCTGTGTGATCACCTGTCTGTGTTCTGTGTGTCTGTCTGTGTGTCTGTGTGATCACCTGTCTGTGTGATCACCTGTCTGTTTGTCTGTCTGTGTGATCACCTGTCTGTTTGTTCTGTCTGTCTGTGTGATCACCTGTCTGTGTTTGTCTGTCTGTGTTTGTCTGTCTGTGTGATCACCTGTCTGTGTTTGTCTGTCTGTGTTTGTCTGTCTGTGTGTTCACCTGTCTGTGTGTCTGTTGTGTCTGTTTGTCTGTCTGTGTGTTCACCTGTCTGTGTGTCTGTCTGTGTTTGTCTGTCTGTGTGATCACCTGTCTGTGTTTGTCTGTCTGTGTGATCACTGTGTTTGTCTGTCTGTGTGACCTGTCACCTGTCACTGTGTTTGTCTGTCTGTGTGACCTGTCTGTGTGTTCACCTGTGTGTATGTCTGTCTGTGTTCACCTGTCTGTCTGTCTGTGTTTGTCTGTCTGTGTGTTCACCTGTCTGTGTGTTCACCTGTCTGTGTTGTGATCTGTCTGTGTTCCTGTCTGTGTCTGTCTGTGTGATCACCTGTCTGTGTTTGTCTGTCTGTGTGATCTGTGTGTCTGTCTGTCTGTGTGTTCACCTGTCTGTGTCTGTGTCTGTCTGTGACCTGATCACCTGTCTGTGTGTCTGTGATCACCTGTCTGTGACACCTGTCTGTCTGTGTGATCACCTGTCTGTGTGATCACCTGTCTGTGTCACCTGTCTGTGTTCAACTGTCTGTGTGTTCACCTGTCTGTGTTTGTCTGTCTGTGTGATCACCTGTCTGTGTTTGTCTGTCTGTGTGATCACCTGTCTGTGTGTTCACCTGTCTGTGTTTGTCTGTCTGTGTGTTCACCTGTCTGTGTGATCACCTGTCTGTGTGTTCACCTGTCTGTGTGTTCACCTGTCTGTGTTTGTCTGTCTGTGTGATCACCTGTCTGTGTTGCCTGTTCTGTTCACCTGTCTTGTTGTCTGTGTGATCACCTGTCTGTGATCACCTGTGTGATCACCTGTCTGTGATCACCTGTCTGTGTGATCACCTGTCTGTGATCATGCCTGTGACCTATCACCTGTCTGTCTGTGTGATCACCTGTCTGTGTTTGTCTGTCAGTCTGTGTGATCACCTGTCTGTGTTTGTCTGTCTGTGTGATCACCTGTCTGTTTGTCTGTCTGTGTGATCACCTGTCTGTGTTTGTCTGTCTGTGTGATCACCTGTCTGTGTGTTCACTGTGTTTGTCTGTCTGTGTTTGTCTGTCTGTGTGATCACCTGTCTGTGTGATCACCTGTCTGTGTTCACCTGTCTGTCTGTGTTCACCTGTCTGTCTGTGTGTTCACTGTCTGTCTGTGTGTTCACCTGTCTGTGTTTGTCTGTCTGTCTGTTTGTCTGTGTGATCACCTGTCTGTGTGTTCACTGTCTGTCTGTGTTTGTCTGTCTGTGTGATCACCTGTCTGTGTGTGATCACCTGTCACCTGTCTGTCTGTGTGATCACCTGTCTGTGTTTGTCTGTCTGTGTGTTCAACTGTCTGTGTGTTCACCTGTCTGTGTTTGTCTGTCTGTGTGATCACCTGTCACCTGTCACTGTCTGTGTTTGTCTGTCTGTGTGATCACCTGTCTGTGTGTTCACTTGTCTGTGTTTGTCTGTCTGTGTGATCACCTGATCACCTGTCTGTCTGTGTGATCACCTGTCTGTGTTTGTCTGTCTGTGTGATCACCTGTCTGTGTGTTCACCTGTCTGTGTTTGTCTGTCTGTGTGATCACTGTCTGTCTGTGTGTTCACCTGTCTGTGTTTGTCTGTCTGTGTCTTGTCTGTCTGTGTGATCACCTGTGTTCGCCTGTCTGTCTGTGTGTTCACCTGTCTGTGTTTGTCTGTCTGTGTGATCACCTGTCTGATCACTGTCTGTTTGTCTGTCTGTGTTTGTCTGTCTGTGTGATCACCTGTCTGTTTGTCTGTCTGTGTGATCACCTGTCTGTGATCACTGTGTTTGTCTGTCTGTGTGATCACCTGTCTGTGATCACCTGTCACTGTCTGTCTGTCTGTGTGATCACCTGTCTGTGTTTGTCTGTCTGTGTGATCACCTGTCTGTGTGTTCTGTCTCACCTGTGTTCACTGTCTGTCTGTCTGTGTGATCACCTGTGTGTCATGTCTGTGTGTGATCACCTGTCTGTGTTCACCTGTCTGTGTGTGTGATCACCTGTCTGTGTTCACCTGTCTGTGTTTGTGTCTGTGTGATCACCTGTCTGTGTGTTCACCTGTCTGTGATCACCTGTCTGTGTTTGTCTGTCTGTGTGATCACCTGTCTGTCTGTGTGTTCACCTGTTCACCTGTCTGTGTCTGTCTGTCTGTGTGATCACCTGTGTTTGTCTGTCTGTGATCACCTGTCTGTGTGTTCACCTGTCTGTGTCATTGTGTTCACTGTCTGTGTTCACCTGTCTGTGTGTTCACTGTCCGTTTGTTCTGTCTGTGTGTCTGTGTCTGTGTCTGTCTGTGTTCACCTGTCTGTGTTTGTCTGTCTGTGTGTTCACCTGTCTGTGTGTTCACTGTCTGTCTGTGTGATCACTGTGTTTGTCTGTCTGTGTTTGTCTGTCTGTGTGATCACTGTCTGTCTGTGTTTGTCTGTCTGTGTGATCACCTGTCTGTGTGATCACCTGTTGTGTCTGTCTGTGATCACCTGTGTGTGTTCACCTGTCTGTGTGTGATCACCTGTCTGTGTGATCACCTGTCTGTGTGTCACCTGTCTGTGTGATCACCTGTCTGTGTTTGTCTGTCTGTGTGATCATCTGTCTGTCTGTGTGTTCACCTGTCTGTGTTTGTCTGTCTGTGTGATCACCTGTCTGTGTTTGTCTGTCTGTGTGATCACCTGTCTGTGTGTGTCACCTGTCTGTGTTTGTCTGTCTGTGTGATCACTGTCTGTCTGTGTTTGTCTGTCTGTGTGATCACCTGTCTGTGTGTGATCACCTGTCTGTGTTTGTCCTGTCTGTGTGATCACCTGTCTGTGATCACCTGTCACCTGTCTGTCTGTGTGATCACCTGTCTGTGTTTGTCTGTCTGTGTGATCACCTGTCTGTGTCTGTGTTTGTCTGTCTGTGTGATCACCTGTCTGTGTGATCACCTGTCTGTGTGTTCACCTGTCTGTGTTTGTCTGTCTGTGTTTGTCTGTCTGTGTGATCACCTGTCTGTGTTTGTCTGTCTGTGTGTTCACCTGTCTGTGTGATCACCTGTCACCTGTCTGTCTGTGTGTGTTTTTATTTGTTTGTATGTTTGTTTGTTTGCATATATGTGTGTTCAATGACAGAGTTCACATGATCACAAACTTCCTCCTTCCTGTTTTCCAATATTTGCTAAATAACAAATAACTATAAAGACTGTGTTTAAAATGTTCTTGTTTATTTTTATTTACACTACATATGTTTTCTACTCTTATTAAACAATAAACAAAAACATATAAACTATATAAAATCCAAGCCCAGCTTGGATCAATGTAGAAAATCTGCGACATTCAATCAACTTCTGTGCTTCAATTTTCATGTTTTTCTTAATATATTTAAACATGTTTGATTTATTTATTGTACAGTTTTTGCGTAATTCACTTGATTGACTTCACTTAATTCCCTTGTTTTCTTCTCTGTATTAAATAATGCCAGTAAACTTTTTCACTATTTGAACATGAACATACCTCTTATATGTTTATTTATATCCACACACAAGAGTGCAAAGTATTCTGGGAAATGTAGAGAATAAATCAAATTGAGGATAAAAACGAGGCAGGTTGGAGGAAAGAAAATGTACCAAAAACTAAAGTAAAGATTCAAAATGGAGCAACAAAAAGAGAAGAACTGGAGGAGGAAACAAGATTTGATGTGTCAGGTGTTATTAGGAGAGACAAAACCAAAATGACAATCAACTTTCATTAAAGTTTTATCAGCTGTTCATAATGCAGAGCGAGCGAGCAGCACAAACGGTGCAGCAGCTAAATAACGATTACAATTAAACAGCTTTATCGCACCGCTAATAACGAGTTCCCCCGAAAAACCCACAGACGACACATTCAGCTAATCTCCCTCTGATGGTGGATTCATTATAGATAGAAGTGAACCATAATGACATTTATGATTTAAATATGACCCACGCTCTGACTCGGAATAAAAATGAGCTTTTTTTTTTTTTAATTGAGTGCACCTGAGAAGCTGAGGGACTCAAAGTTTGAGGGTTAAATCACGTTTCTGGAAAAACGCCTCAAAAACAAGCTCCGGCACTGAATTTCAAAAACTTCATTTACTTTACAAAATGAGATTTTCAAATAATCTGCATGTCACGAATAACAGGAGAAATATTATTTAATTAACACGTAATCAGTACAGTTAACCTTTAAACTTCCACAACTTCAGGAACAAAAAGTTATTTCAGGTTTCAATGTTGAACATGTTGACGCCGCTTTATTCTTCTTTTTATTAAAGTGTAAATTGAATCTTGATCTTTTAAAATATTTGAAATGATGCCTGGATGAATAGATATAATGTGGTCAAGTTAAAAAATTAACAATACTAATTGATGCTTTGGGGAACCAAGATTCAGTCTTTGAATTTGATTTAAAGAATTTGCGTCACTTCATGTCGCTCAGAATAAAATAGGACTTTAAATGAGTTAAAAAACTGACAAAAAGCGTTTTTTGTGAGTAAATATCCTGTTAAAAGTTAATTTTAAGGTTCTGCTACTGTACTTTACTCAAGAATTTAAGATATGAATTTAAAACAAGAAGATGATGTCAGCATCAAGTGGTGTCATCATGGACTCAGAAACAAACTTTAACAGTGACGTTAAAACACAAATAAAGTCTGAATACAACCAACAGGAGGAATCAGAGGATAAAAGAAGAGAAACTCTCTCTCTGCACTTTCATTTCCAGGAGGTTAAAGGTTTCTGCCGCTTGTGTGTAAAACTCAGGTCATCAGATGAAGCCGCTAACTGCTCCCAGAGTGCAAAAGAAACATGGAGATGAAGAAGATGTGTTTAGTAACTCAGCTGCAACCAGAAAAGGTCCAACTTCGACCAACTTTAAATCTCTAAAAGACGTTTACACTGAACCTGAAGCTCTCATCATTATCCATTTATACTTATCTTCACTTTAAGTGTCTGTTTTGTCCTTTAAACCTCTTTTGAAATGAAGTTTTTACATTTTAAATCACATTTCAATGTTTTTAATTAATATTTTATTTATGTAAAAGACTCTGAATTGGCTCGACAAATAAACCTTGATCTGCATCTCCTTTTTTGTTGTTGACTTTTTCCCCATTTAAGGGTACACAGGACATGAAACATCTTTTAGACACACACACACACACACACACACACACACACGTCCATAACAGAGCTTTAAAACAGACCCATGTGCACAAATCCCTCGCTATAATCGCTTATCAATTTATCTGTTTTCTGCATTTAAGAAGCAGGTACTTTCATCACAATCCATAGGGGTTACAGAGCACGCACACACACACACACACACACACACACACACTCTCTCTCTAAGCCAGTGGTGGTCACATCGAGTTATGCTGACATGGCCTAGCATCTGCTCGGCGGCTCCAGAATGACACCGATTTGCACTTAAATGAGTGGATTTAAGTGGCGCGCCGCCATTACCACTCGGCCATATGTGATCCCAATGTCTTTATCCTGCATTACACCGAAGAGGATGAGAGGGGAGATGAGAGAGGGGGGAGGAACAGGGGGAGGAGAGGGAAGAAGAAGAAAGGAGGAATGACAAGAGACAGGGCGGAGGGGGCGAGAGAGATTAGGAGAGACAGCAGCAGAGAGAGAGAGGAGAAAGAGGCATGAAAAGAGAGAAATGGATCTGTAATGAGAGAGAGATGGAAGTGGGAGGAAGACGTTAAAAGAGAGAGATAGGAAACAGAGAGGGGGGATTACACCACAAGAGTAAAGGGACGAAGAAGAGAGAGAGAAGAGCATCAGCTGTTAAACAAACAACAGCAGGGTCATTACAGCTCTGATCTCAGGTCTGTATCAGCGCCCGGGATTAACACGAATCAGACAAAAATATCAAACAGAAAAGACGCAGAGGACGCAAACGCACCGCGACTCGTGAGGTGAAAGAAACCACAAATCTCCTGCAGCAAAAACAAACATGGAGAAGGAAGTCTTCCTCACTCAGACTCAGTATTTATGTAATATTTCTTATTCAGAAATCAAAGCAAACCAGCAGCAGACACATTTTTCTGAGTTCATCCAGCGAAGTTTTACAGGAAGTGATCAGTTCCTTCGCTGCAGTTCATCCTCAGTACCTCCTGTACACGTGAAGCTACATGTGATTTTCAACACGTTATACATGTAAACAACATGCTGACAATGCACAATGTGTTGTTAACATGTTTATTTTTAACATGTAAACAACGCTGCAACAACGTGTTGACAACACGTTAAATACACGTAAACAACACGTCAACAACATGTGGTCTCAAACATCAGTTTCACATTATTTTGAGCCACCTATCCGCTTTGAACAGGTGAGTGTTGTCAGCTCTGATTGGCTGCTGAGCACTCGGGTTAAACCATTTGTGTAAACCTGAGGGGTGTCCTACCACTGCTGCTGAGGATCATTTTATTACTTTGTCCTCGTATTCCTTTTTTGTGTAGAAATATCATCGTTAAAAAAAAATTTGGATTGAATTTTTCGAAGTGAACGTGTATTTAACGCGTTGAAAATCACATAAGTATACCACACCTGGATCCGGATGCCTGTAGGTGTTTTTTTTCCTCCTCCCATCACTCCCACCAGATTAACACTGTGACGGGTAGTTACCTTGTTAGTAACCGAACCTCTGTATGAAGCGACTGTGAGAAGTTACGAAAAGCTCATTTTAATGTCCTGTTTCCTTTATTTTCTTCTTCAGCTTGTTAAAGGCCGCTGCTGCCACAACTTCCTGTTTACTTCTTCTTCTATGGTTCATACATCCTGCCATCTTTCCTCCCTCCTTCCTTAACTGTTATTTTCCTCTCTTTACTTCCTCTCTTCTTCACTCTCCATCCTCTCTTCTCTCCTATCTCCTTCCACCTCCTCGCCATCCTCCTCTCATTTCCTCCTTTTCTCTCTCGCACACTCCTTTTTTTCTCTCCTCCTTCTCCTCTTATTATCGTCGTCTCTCCCTTTTCTACTCGCCTCCTTCTCTTCCTCCTCTCCAACTTTATCTCTCCTCACTCCATCTTTTCTCCTCCCACATGTCCTCCTCACCCTTTCATATCTCTCATCCCTCCCAGCTGTCCCCCTGTGGCTCATCTCTCCCTCCCCCTGCACCTCCTCCTCCTCTCCCTGACTAATCTCCCCCTTCCTCCCTCCCTCCTTTTCTCCTCCTCCAGGTGTTTTGCAGGGATAAAGGATTGATGAAGCCATCAACTCTCTGCTCTTGACATTTACAAAAAACCCTCCAAGCAAACGCCTCCCTTCCCTCTCTCCCCTCCTCTCCTCCTCCTCCTCCTCCTCCTCCTCTCTCTCTCTCGTTATCTCAGTGCAGAGCTACCTCGCTCGTCACTTGCCCGACCGCATCATTAAGACCCAGTAATTAGGGCTCATTTGTAAAGCCAGTGTAAATAAAGGGCCCATAATGGTCAGGATATCACTCACACCGAGGCGTAAACTAGACGTTTGTGTGTGTGTGTGTGTGTGTGTGAGGGGACATTAGGAAATTAGCCCATGTGTCATTAGAGTGTAGGTGTGTGTGTGTGTGTGTGTGTGTGTGTGTGTGTGTGTGTGAGTTTGAAAAGTTGGTTGTGAAACAGAGAAAGTACGTGTGTGTGATTTGGGAGAGAGAGATAGAGGCAGAAGTGTATTTAGAAGACCAGAATTAATCATTGTTTGTGTATTAATGTGTGTGTGTGTGTGTGTGTGTGTGTGTGTGTGCTGAGGATGACAGGAGGCATTAGGAAATTAGCGTCTGTGTCATTAGCAAACAGGAATGCGGGGTGTGTGGAGTGTAAAGGTCTTAGTCTTAGATTTAATGTGTGTGTGTGTGTGTTGTTTGTGTGTTTGTGTGCGTGTGTGTGTCTTAAGGTGCATTAAAGCGGCTCGTTTTGGGACGTGTGGGTGACATAATAAAAACAAGAGATGATAAAAATCGAAGCAGCAGAGGTCAATATATCCCGACTTTTATCACGAGTCTCCAAAAACACTGATCTCTACATTAAAACCGTCCTTAACTTTTAAAGTTCCCTGTAATCAATTGGCAGTCTTTTTACTAACATAGATGACTTTGATCTGACATCATGAGTTATTTTTAACAGACTTTAACAGAGCTTTGTTTTAAATGAAGTTTCAAAACGTCCTCAAGAACTTCTAAAGATAGCTCAGAAAATTTGAAAATGACAAACCCAAACTGAATAAAGTATATTTCTGCATCTACGAGGTCTGTCTAGAATAATTTTGGTGTCATAATAAAGGGAACACTTGTGAAATTGTGTTCAGATGTGTGAAAGTATCAGTATTTATGTCACCTGGCTCAGAGTAAATTAAGACGGCACACAGCATAAATGAATGATTTCATTTCCGCCTGATAAAAATTCACACTTTTACAATGAGTATCTCTTTGAAATGATGCAGCTGCAGGTCCAAATCTAAAACAAAACAGAGCAAAATCTGTCAAAATGTCTGCAACCCCTTTGAAAACTCCTACAATCCCATTAAAATGAACCTTGAGAGGTTGAAGGATCGACTTGTAGGAGCGACTCGTTGAACGCCACTTAAACTCAAAGCAACGCTCATATTTGGACGTTGCTGTCTTCAAGGGCGCCTGAAACCTCCACCAGATCTCCACAAACTTCGTGAAAGCACCTTCAAAGATTTATTTAAATTTCCAGGTGAAGTGAAACGGTCATCAGACTGTCAGAAGGTCGGTTTCACTGCGAGCGTCGTCTCACCCTCTGATCAATATGTTTTCCCATCGATCGGGAGAGCGGCCTGAATGGCAAGTGTCAATCAATCTGGGCCCGTCGATAAAAATGATTGCTAGTCGATGTGTTTATTTGCATTTAATGATCTTAATTACCATTCGCACACACACACACACTTACCTCTCTCCTTACTCAGTCCTCCTTTTCACCTTCCTCCCTCCCTCGTTTCGACTTATTAATCCAAATTTTCAAAATAAGACGTGAAAGGAAGGACTGATTCTCTCTTCATCTTTCCATGCACCTGTTTTCCTTCTTTCCTTCCTCCGTCTCCTCTTCATTATCACTGTCACAACTAAATAACACTAAAAATAAAATATAAAACTTCCCTTTTCATTGTTGATTCTTTATTATTTAAATGTTGATTTGATGTTTGAATAAGTACTCGGGTCGCTGACGATCTTACTGCGTCTGATTTCTGACATACATACACACAAAACTCTCCCTTAACATTTATACTGTAGCGTGAGATAAAACATACAGAAATATAAATTAAATGGATGTCTGAATCAGCTGAATTCAATACTACTACTAATAATAATACCTTTGCCCTCACATCGCTCCTTACTTAAAATGTGTTATAAAATGAAGCAGCTCTTCTTCATCTACACCAAAACTTTTCAACTCTTGTGCACTCTCTTCTCATACTGTTTTAAATCCTTTAGTAAATGACATGACAGTTATTGTTTACACCACCGCCTGTACTTTTTTATTGTAATTGCATTAGCAGCTATTACAGCCTGCTGTCGGTGTGCTAAAAGAGAAAACAACGTCACCTTCTAACTAAGTATTTTTTATTTTAACGGTGTAAAATATGGATGTGAATCTTCAGTCACCTCACGATTCTATTCGATTACTAAACGATCGTTGATCATCTCAGTTTCAGATTTCTCTCCATGCTTTATTTTTCTCCATCAGTGTGTCCAAACATCATCATCTTTTAAAAAAGCCGCGGTGGTTTGATTTCTTTTGTCTCTTGCAGCTGCTCTGACATCTTGTCACAGTTTTAAAATGGAAACACGGCGACACGTTCTACGTAGCAGCAGCACCAAACTCCAGAAATGACAGAAAATTGATCTGATAATCGATTATAGACTTTCACTGATCGATGAGAAATCATTCAACAAAAATCGCCCTTAGACACACATACACACAATAACATATAATAAAGCCGTGGAGAGTGGGAGTGGAGGAACACGGTTAAAGAGTGAGACGCAGCTCAGGAAATCTGAGTAAAAGCGAAACAAGCAGAGAAAATCTGATCAGGAGCTGTTGGAGAGTTTGGAGGGAAAGCATTACAAAATCTGAACTTGAAACTGATAAGTCACGTCCTCAAAGTGAAAGGCCGCACTCTTGAGTAAAAATAGGAATAAAGCCTTCGCAGTGAACCAGATGTCAAATATGAGTGGAGCATTATGGGTATTTACGATGAGTCGTGTGTGAATGAAGCTGTCTGAAGCCAACGATGTTTCTTATTCTGTCTGAAAGATGCTGTGTGTGTGTGTGTGTGTGTGTGTGTGTGTGTGTGTGTGTGTGTGTGTGTTGTCCTCACAAGTACAGAAGTCCAAATGTGTGTGAGTGCACGTGCTATTAAACACACACCACCTCTGATCCACACCGAAATACAGTCACACCTTTAAACACAGACATGTAAACACCATCGATCTCACACACACACACACACACACACACACACACACACACACTACCATGCACTTATGTACACACAGAGTTCTCTCTCACTTCAATAAAACAAGCATCAATTTCGGTCTCCGACGGCGACGCTGATCTCTTTACAGCTTCCACAGCATCAAAGTAACGGCCAGCTGTAAATCTAAACGTGAGGAGGAGGAGGAGGAAACAAGGAAGAGAAGAAAAGAAAGGACAGTAGAGGAGAAAAGGAGAGGAAACAAGAGGAGATAAGGGGAGAGAGGAAGAGAGGACAGAAAGAGGGGAAAGGAGATGAAAAAAGAGGAGAGAGGAGAGAAAATCAGAGGAAACCAGAGGACAGGAAAACAAGATGAAGAGGAGATAAAAGAAGAGATGAGGAGCTGAAAGCAGAAAGAAAGAGGAGGAAATGAAGGAGGAATAAAGACGGCGAGATGAGAGGAGAAGAGGAGGAGAAACAACGAGAGAAAAGAGGAGGAGAGGATGAAATGAGAGGAGAGGAAAAAAGAGGAGAGGAGCTCCTGCACATACAAGAAAGTTGTTGACATTTTAAAAGCAGCCTGTTATTCTGATTTATGATTAAATGTCACCTGAAGAGCATCTTTTAAATCTCAGTTTCTCTCATGTGACCGGGACGAGAAAGCAGCAGCCAGCAACATCCAGAAGTCTTGTATTTTATAAAGAATAAAGTCTGAACGTTTCAACAGATCACAGCCTGATATCTATTAATATGTTAAAACTCATCAATGAACCTCACTGTTGTTCCTTCATCACCACAAACATTCACTACAGCATCAAATGTGGATTCATCCGCCGCTAAAAATAGTCCCCAACTGATGCACTATTTCCTCCTGTTTGTTTGTGAGCAGCCTTTTTAAACTCCTGACTTGGTCTCACAGTTTTCTTCATCTTAATCTTTTCTTATGTGTTTCTCTTATGCTTTTTTTTTTGCAAAGGATGTTGGTGTGGCGTTTAATTTAACCATATTAATGATAGTAGAATAAATAGAATACACGACTGATGAAGTTAAAAGACTAAAAGACGCAAAGAAAACATGTGATGTCCTTTACGGCTTCGTCTTCAATCTTATCATCATTTTATCTGAGAAATAAAAGCTCAAGGTAAGATATTCATCCCAGCTTATATATGTGTGTGTTTTAAAGTGAGAGCAGTAAATAAATAATGCAAATAATGGAAATGTTAAAAATGCTCTGATCTGTGGTGATTGTGAAGATCAACATTTCTCTAGTCAAAGCTTTACAAAATGCTTTAAAATGATGATAAAACTGATCTCTGTTGTTGCATAAAAGGATTAAAAACTCTGTCAGGACTCTTCAGCTCCTTGAACACAAACAAGCTTTTTAATATTTCTCCTTTCATTTGTTCTTTGAGCTGCTGAATTTTCTGCGCTCGTTCGTCCACCTGAACATGAAAACTTCAAACTCCTGATTTTTAAAAAATCCTTTCAGCCGCGGCGCTCTCGCCCTTGAGCAGGTCGGCGTACCTGCCTCACCTCCCGTCTCTCTGAAATGCATGAAGGCAACGTGGCGCGAGCATGTCGAAGCAGTAAAACCCGCCTGAATCCCGACAGGTTGGAGTGTTTTTAATGCCATGAGGTCGAGCAGAGCGAGCAGCGAGCAGGTCACAACCCCGACTCACCTTCCACCGCCGCTCACGCCTCTTATGCATGAAAAGAAGAAGAGTCGAGTGTGTGAAGCTAAATAACCAGCTAAAAGTGTGTGTGTGTGCGTGTCCTTCAGCGGGTCAGAGTCCCTGCTTCACCTCCTGCCGTCTGTCTGTCTGTCTGTCTGTAATGTATGAACGCATCTCCTCTGACTTTAAATCCTCGCCGTGCAGGAGGAGCTTCACCTCTGACTTCACGCCGCCAGCTCGCCGTGCAGCTTCATCCATTTCAATGGCAGCCGTCTGTATAAAGCCCCGTGTCTAGACACCGAGCACACACACACACAGCATACATATGGATGAACACACAAAACAGGGATATATGTACACACACACTCACACAGTAAATGTGCAGGAATAAAGAGACTAGTGTGCATTCACATTCAAACACTCCTAACACATGTTCACTGTGCTGCGAAAAACACAGATTTCACCATTTTAACCAAAATGTGCTGAAAAAATAAAGTCTTCTTGTGGTGGAGACGACTCTGAATGTGTTTGGAAATCAAAAACACAGTTGAAGTTGTTGTTGTTGTTTGTTTGTTTGAGTCCATGTTGTTCCTCGATATTCGCTTATTTCCAACTTATTTTCAACGTTTTGAGTTGAAAGACAAAATTTAATAAAATCAGTTGTTGTTTTAATGTAACGTCAAACAGACTTTATTAAATATGTCACCAAGTACGTCCTTTATGACCAAATTTTAAAAACATCTGAAATCCTGATGATTAAAGTGCGTTCACAAAGTACTCTATTACATTTCTTTTGTAAATCAAAGTTGATACGAGTCTCTCGTTGGGCTGGAAGCTCTAAAATGGCCAGTTCCTACATTTCCCATGATGCAACTCACTCATTTCTTTAATTAATCTTTCTGTCTGGTAAACATTTTGCGTCTTTTAAACTTCACTCCAGTTTGTGTCGCAGGCTTACTGGTAAAAAAAAATCTGTCCAAGGTGACTTGACCACCGATGACATCACTCTGACATCATCAGGGTGACATCATCAGACTCAACGAATCACCTCCAGAGAAACAAGAGACTTCACGCGACCGTTTTCTCGGGCTGAGTGCGACTAAACATGACGAGTAAACTGACCTTCACGACTTCAAATTCACATCATGAACTACAAGACGACGACAAGATGAGGTCATCTGATTAAGGCTTCCTCTGTGTGTGTGTGTGTGTGTTGGTATGTATATGTATGTGGGTCTTTGTCTTCATTAGTGTCTGTGTGTGTGTGTGCGTGTGTTTGTCTGTTTATTTAAAGGCACAGACATAAAAATATAGATTATAATTACTTGAATATAGTTTAATATTTCAAATTTTGTGACTTGATCTTATAATTTTCTTAATTTCCATCCTCTCCTGTGTGTTTTATATGCTTTCTATGTTTTTTAAGAGCTATCGATCATATTATTAAGCAGTAGGATTAATATGATACACAAATAATAAAGTTAAAACTTCAAACAAAACATGTGACGTCATTCACAGCTTTTCTTTATTAAGAATAAAAACCACCTGTTCTCTGACAGAAAGAAAAGACGACATTAATCTGTCTCAAACTTTGCTCTGAAGTCGGTCGACGGGAACACGTCTTATTGTCAGCGGTCGGATCGTTTTGTGCATTTTTCCCAAAGCATCCGCTGCCCACGCCACGTCCCAGTTTCAGTCAGAAACAAAAAGCGGAGGAAGCTCTCAGAGGTCCAGATAACCTCCCGCCGCTTCCTGTCAGCATGCTAATGTGCCTCCTTTCACGCAGGACGGTGGGGACGAACGAAAGACAGAAACTCTCTTTTGTTTGAAAAACAAAACTGAAGATTGAAAATGTTTTCTCCTCTTTCACTCCAGTCTTTATCTCACCCTTTCATCTCTTTTCCGATTCCTCTTTTTCCTTCTTTCCATCCCTTCGTCCTTTATAAGCTAAAGTAAACTCTTCTCTCTCCTTTTCTTTCCTCAATTGCTCCATTTCTCCACATCTGAAAGAAGAGTTTCATGTTTTTCTCTCCATCGAGTCTCACTTTTTGTCTTTCCTGTCCTTCTTTGTCCTCATTTCCTGTCTCCTTCCCTCTACACTTCCTCTGCATCTCATCTTTTTGTTATCCTGAAAGTTTCTCCTTTTTCTCTTTCTATCCCTCCATCATTTCCATCCTCACAATGAACTCTCGTCTCTCCTTCACTTCTTTCTTCATCCCTTCATCTGCTACATCTTTAAAAACCCTCCTCATCTTCGACCCTTAACATTCCTCCTTGTCCATGAAATATTCCTCTCTCTCTCTCTCTCTCACACACACACACACACACCAGCTATTAGAGTTATTATAGATATTATATTATCAGAACTACATGGCAGCTCTGGAGTCAGCGCCATCAATTATGAATGAAACTCTGTGTGTGTGTGTGTGTGTGTGTCTTCAAGTTCACCAGGGTGGCTCAATTAACTGTGACCTTCCTCCTGTTCACCCTCCTCCCTCCTCCTCGTCATCATCATCCTCGCCCTGTCTCCTCCCTCCTCCATCTCCCACAATGCCCCTCTTTGACCTCATGCAAATAGCCGACCTCTCATCTCAAAAACACGCAACGCAAAAGAGAGAGAACAAGAGGAGAGATGAGATGAGAAAAAGAGGGGTGAAATAATAAAGACAAACAAATATAATAAATGGGGATAAAGTATATTTAAAAGTAGTATGAGTAAAAATATAAAGCAAAAATGAATAAAAAAAATCAAAGTTTAATTATTGAAAAAAAATCAAACAAATTAAAATAGAAAATAAAATGAAATTAAAATGGATTTAATAGATGGTTGAATAGAGAAATAAAACAGTTAAGAAAGAGAAAGAAAGAAAAGAAAGAAAATAAAATAAAAATACTGTCCTGACAGATTGAGAGAGAAAGTGACTCTTTTCCAGGAGAAGAAAACAAATTTGCAGATGTGACAGCGGTAAAGGAGAGAAAATGTTTTTCTTTCTCCTCTGGGCTCAGGTGAGGATGCACGAAGAAGAAAAAGATGCAATAAAGGCTGATGGGAAATGATTTTTCAAGTAAACAATAATTATGTTACATCACATTTTTCTTTCTTCTCCTTGTTTGGTTTCTGGCAGCTTCGACACACAAATCAACGTCTTGATTTGCTTGTAATCCAAAAGAAAGAATAAAATCAGTATAAATGTATATATAACCAAAAAATATGTTTATATCGTCCATTTTTCTGCAAACAGCGCAATAGAAATGTTGATTTTTGTGAAGATTTTTTTACATTTAGCACATTTAAACTCAGACAGAAACAGAGAAAGCTCAGTGGATGAACATGTTTGTTGAATATTATTTAATATATGTCTGCATTTTCCCGAAGCTCAGTTTGTCAGATTCACTCTCATCGAGTCCGTCAGTGTTTTTTTTTTTTTGTTTTTTAGTCGGGAGGAGAAACGTCCTGCAGTCGAGTCGCGTGTTTGGGAGTGTGTGCAGACCAGAGGAGGAAACAGCCGACAGTCTGACAGTCTGTGGAGCTGCTTAATGCTAATTCATTCAATGTTCCCCTGCAGACCAGCAGCAGCCCACTGGGAATACTGGGAGGAGTGTGTGTGTGTGCGTGTGTGAGTGTGTGTGTAGTGTGAGCGTGTGAGTGTGTGTGTGAGCGTGTGTGTGTGTGAGTGTGTGTGTGTGTGTGTGTGTGTATTATTGCCAGCTCTCTCTGAGGGAATGTGGATTGGAGTGAAAGAGAGCAGAGATCAGGCTCTGCCTCGCTTTCCAATGACCCCTGTGTGGAGTGTGTGTGTGTGTGTGTGTGTGTGAGTGTGTGTGAGTGTGTGTGAGTGTGTGTGTGCGTGAGTGTGTGTGTGCAAGCAGAATGACCTTGCACGTGCATGTGACATGTGTGTGTGTGTGAGAAGGTCTGAACACTGGAGAGCCTCTTTAAATGACAAAGAGAGAAACAAATCGCTTCACACACCTCTGACACAGACACACACACACAGACAGACACAGACACAGACACACACACACACACACAGACACAGACACCAGTCATCTGGAAGCAGGCCAACTCAATCCACTGAACAATAGGAGAACGAGAGAGAGAGAGAGAGAGAGAGGCTGGTGTCGTTCGCCCTGTGTGAACGAGGGATTTAAAGGCTCATTCCACCTTTTTTTTTTTTCCCATCCAGGATGCCGACGGAGCCACAGATCAGCTGATCGTCACATTCAAATGACAGACTGATATCTGACACACACACACACACACAAAATCCCAGAAAACCTGTTTAAAATGTGTTTATATGTTCACACATGACTGAAAACTGACTTTTTGTGTTACCAGGACAGCTGATGTAAATAAATCTTTAACATCATTTGTTGTAAACAAAGTTTCTGATTTTGTGGTTTCTGCTGCTAACTGAAATCACTTCAGAGATTCAGATGAAGAATAAAAAATATAATGAACAATATTTAACGTTATAATAAGACTTTGTTGATCTTTTGATCAACAATGAACATTATAAAGAACCATTTCAATCATATTTTATGTCCTTACATTATAATCTTATAGCAGTTATATAATAATGATGGAAAAGATTAAAGAGTCTAAAGGAGACAGAATAAACCTTAAAAACCTCAACATGTGTAATATTTTTGTTGTTGTTGTATCATCTAAATTCTTTTTGTCACTTTAAATCTTCCATATTTCCAGAAATATTTCAGAGGATGTGACCTTAGTGTAGATACAACCCAAGATTTGCAAAAATAAATACCTTTAACTCAAAATAGGAGCTTTGATCACAGTTTTATATTTGTGTTATTGATCGTGATAAAAGCAGGTTCAGAGAAACGTGAAGATTTAAAACACGACGCAGAAAAACCACCTGTTTTTTTTTCCTCATACATCTTTGTTCTCTGAGCGGTCGCCATTTTGAGGCCAAATTCTTCATGTTACCTGTGGGTCGTGTGTGTGTGTGTGTGTGTGTGTGTCTCCCACGCTGCTGCATATGCCGGCCTGGCATAAAGAGGAGCTGGCCGCCGACCATATTTGGGCGTAACGGGCGAGAATCCAGCAGACTAATTTGGGTCTGGCCGGGACGACGCAGTTATTATTTTCCTCTGGACCATCAGGCAGAGGACACACAGCCATCTGCTGCACACACACACACACACACACACACATCGTCTCAATTAGATCACTAAGAGGGCAGCTGCAAGCGTTGCCTGGTCTCATAAACAGACTCACACACACACAAAAACATTCATAAGTACATGAACACACACACACACACACACACACTCTGCTGTGTTGTTGGATCAACAGGGTGTTACAGAGCGACAGATTCTCCCGCTGTCTGCCTCTACAGAGAGCGACAGGAGAGAGACAGACAGGATGTTTTTATCCACCTGTTTGGTTCGTGTGCAGTTTAAAGAAAAGTGACGTTTAATGCACAACTTCCTGAACACTAATAAAAACAACAAATAAACAATATATAATCGATAAACAAAGCAGCGCTCACATGAGGAGTCTGACTGTCTGATTTAAAAACCTGGAAATAAAAAGAGATAAAGAAGGAAGAATGTTTGACTGAAGTAAAAATTACTGCTGTATTGACGAAGAAAAAACTTGAAAAAATGACAGATTTTCCTAATAAAGATCGACACTGCGAAATCTGCAGAGGAGGCAACAGAAAGGCCAGAAAAAGTCAATATCAGCTCACTGGGTCTCTTCAGGAGGAGAGAAGCATTTCACACAAAAATAACAACGACCATCCAACAAGTGGCCGGGAATCAAAGTCACTGAGAGCACAACAACACAGAGCGAACTCTTACAAGCTCTAAACATTCGAGTGTGTACTGACTAAAGTCTCCAAAGATTCACAGCATCATTTTATATCTGGTTGATTGAAGTTTAACAGTTAAAACAACGACTTCATCATCACGTGACACCAAAACTACCAACTGAAGTCGATGATCTGAAATATGAACGTAAACCTTCACAGGAAACTGTTTTTAAAAAGCTCTGGTTGTTAATAGACGGGATTAAATCTGGTTTTGAAGGTTTTTGTGCACTTGTTTGATGCAAATTTTCTTACTTTCATCAAACTGTTGACGCTGCTGAACGTCACCAAGAGTTCAGCAGAGGAACGTTCAGGTTTCCGTCACATTTTCAAATCATTTTGTCGTCTGTCTTCGTTGGAGGACGTTATTATCAGTTTGTTTTCCTCTCACAGACCAATGTCAGAAACTGATTCACAGTTTTCAGCCAACTGGACAGAAATGTGTCTTTTTATTTATGTGGTGAAGTTTAGCTGTTAACTTTTTCCCATTTTCTGAAGAGGTCTTGATGTTATTTTAACAGAGAAAGTTTTGACTGAACCTCCGTCTCGCCCTCGCTGACAAACTGCAGCTCGTCAGCTTTTTACTGCAAAGAATTAAAACTCAAAAACAGAGAAAGTTTAAAAAAAAGAGGGAGAGTGTGTGTGTGTGTGTGTGAGTTTCGAGGGAGGAGGAGGAGCGACTTTAACTTTACTCAGCGGCCGTGTTTAATTACAGCGCCGCTCTTTGTTAATGAC